>WNLO01000001.1:266230-574683 GCA_021398005.1 Sporothrix luriei
TGGACGGAAATTTTTTAAAACGACAAAAGAAAAAGGGGGTGCAATGCGCCTTACGCTAATTAAATATAACAAAAAAAAAAAAACAAAAAAACTTTAAAAAAAAAAAAAAAAAAAAAAAAAAAAAAAAAAAAAAAAAAAAAGCAAATAACACGAGGGGAGGAGAGAAAGAGCGAAGGAAGGAGAAACAAAATAGGGAAGTACCGCATGACGAACTTCTACCCCTCGTCAACAGTTATGCAATATGCCTCACTCAACATCTCACCACGACCACAATTTCTCGACGCAGCCGACAGACGCGCGCTTTTGGCGCCGTTTGCCGTTTGGTGAAGGCGGAATTGAAACTGCAGAGCGTGGCAATGCTGACCCCTTTTCAAATTTGCAGGCGGAAGCGCACATCATCGTCCGAAATGACGACTTTCGATGTTGCAGCAAGAATCAAGGAAACCAGAAACAGCATGGGCAACGGAGTCTGCATCGCCATCCGTGCGATCAGACGGCATCTCCCCAGAGGCACAGCGATGATGTAACCGCGAACGGCCTTTGGGGCTCGGGCTCTTGCTCCCTCACCGTCGGGGTGAGACATGATGAAATGACGACGATCCTTATTCAGCCTGCATTCTTAGAGAACTGTTGCATGTCACCTGTCGTCCGGCTGCGACTGACAGCTACTGCTAGCGACTGTCATCGACGGTCGCTAAATGACATCCGACGGATGGGCCTGTCAACGCCCACAGAAGCTTATCTGTCGAAACCGTGTAGGTCCAAGTTCGTGCTTTAGCCGATGCGGAGCGCTGTTGACAAGGCTCCGCGGACCTGGGGGATCTGAGAGCGGTCTGTCCATACCGGGGGATGATGTGCTTCCAAATAGAATTTGTGGGCCTGGATGTGATCGACGCGCCGACGCGGATCTCACCCAAGGGCGGCAAGAGGGGAGGCACGGAAAAGGAAAAAAAGGAGAAACCACAAGAACAGACCCTTACACAAGACACAAAAAACGAAAAGCTAACATCATCAAGAAAAGAAAGGCAGAAGCAAGTAATTATTGCGTCAAGGCACATACCACCAGGAGACGCTTTCACGGAAATTCCAAATGCTCACGGCCTGCAATAAGGAATAAAAGGGGCATGAAAACAATGCTAAATGGAAACATACGTTGAACATACTGAGAGGTTCAACATAACTGCACAGCTGGCAGCTGGCGGAGAACACCCCGAACCTCGATGCAACAATGAACCCAGCGCAGGAGGAACCCCTTACCAGGGCCTCAAGTTAATTGATCTTTGTCGGCCCACGCTGCTCTTTGAATTCCTGAGCCTCGTTGGTGCATCATCGTCTCTCTGTGCGTGTCTGTGTATGTGGTTCCCTCTCTATCACCGGCCCCTGCTTTTCCCCCCCAATTTTCCTGTTCTTCTTCTCTAACTTTGCCCTCAAGGGATACGATCTCGTCGCTCGCAATACTTCCACCAAGACAAAGAGACCGAGCAAGGTAGCCTGGCACTGACACATAGCAAAGGGGGGATCATTGGTCGTCAAGGCCGTCCGGTTGGACGTCCCTCGTCCGTTTCGTGGAATTCTCCGTCTGACCTTGGTCCATTCCACCACGAACCGCCGATCCGTTTTTTACATCGCCGTTCCCCTGCAGAAGAAAAACAACTTGGAGGTAACGAAGGAGACAACAACTACCACCATGGTATGAAACTAATGGTTGCCCCCGTCTATCAGAATACATCGCCCATGTCCACTTTGATTCTAGGATTGTTTGGCTCGCACGCTTGTCGTCCGATGCACATCGTTTCTTTGTCTCTCGTGTTAGTGCTGTGAGATGTTTATACACATTCTCAGATATCCAGCTGGAGAGTCGGCCATAACAAAACAGATGTGCGTTTTGAATTTAGAGCTGTGGTCTATGGGGACCATGAAGTACGTCTTGATATCAAGCACGTTTTTTCGTCTCCCTACGGTACAACTTCTCCCAGCTCAAGTGCAGCACTGATCCTTGTACCTTGCTGAGGGAGGGATCTTGTCTGAACGCCCAAGGCTTGCCCCATTACATCACACCATTTCCCGCATTTTATGCGTATGTGCTGCCTGGCATGAAGGGTTGTCAAGATCCGTCAGCCGGAGTCCACTTAGAGAGCCGGTCGAGCGGCCGCTTTATGCTGAGCTGAAATTACCAGCATGCCCGGGAAAGTCGAAACAAGGCATCGTTCACCTGGGTGTGGGAATGGGCCTCTCTCCACGCAGACTAGAAATGCCGGCTCGTTGACCCTGACGGAACACGCTGTCCCACACGCCGGAGTTGGTGCTGTCTAAAAAAGGGGAAGTGGTGGTTCTCATTCCTCGCGCACCTGGTTGCTACGCCGGATGAGATTTGCGGGATCTTGTGGGATATGGGATTGTCGGTCTGTTTGATGACTGTAGCTCATGGCTTGTCTCCCGCAGCACGCCTTGCACTGGTCCAGTCCTGTCTGCCGAGTATATAACAATGACTCCCTCGACTGGTGAATCCGGATTCATTTTTCTTTTTCTCTCTCATCCTCATCAAACATTCACTCGTTCAAACAGCTTCTTTACAGAACTATCACATTCGCTTCACTTCCATTCTCTACACCTCTTTTATACTACTTCTTCATTTCCACCCATTCACAATGAAGTTCTCTACCATTGCTGGCATTGCCGCCTTCGCCTCGGGCGTCTTCGCTGCTCCCCAGGTCAACGCCCGCGCGGTCGCTGTTGCACCGGTCGCCAAGCGCGTTGACGTGTCTGGTGCCCTCGGTCAGTTGACCGGCAAGATTGGCGCCGTCATCAGCGAGGCTGAGCACCTGACCGGCAAGGTCCAGACTTCCACCGCAGGTGATGTTAACCTGGTTAGCGACCTGACCAGCGGCCTGGTCAACCTCAACGGCTCCCTCTCGGGCATCGTCGGTCTTCTCAACGAACTTGGTCTTGGCGCTGCCGCCGCGTCGGCCGAGTCCACCGTCGCTTCGGCCGAGGTCGTTGCCGGTGGTCTCCTGGGCGTTGTTCTTGGTGCCGTCGGCACTGTCCTGAACACGGCTGGTGGCCTGCTGGGCATTGTGACCGGTGCCGCTGGCACTGTGACTGGTACCGTTGGTGGTGTGACCGGCGGTGCTGGCGGTGTTGTCCCCGCGGCCTCCGGTGGCTCCTCTGGCACTGCTGCGGTTACCTCCGCTCTGGGTGGCCTGACCGACGCCAGCGCCCTGACCGGCCTCCTCGGTGGCCTGCTCGTTGCTGTCGGCGACCTGCTGAGCAACCTGACCATCACCATCTCCACTGGCTCCCTGGGCGACCTGTCCCAGCTTACCAACCTGACTGGTGGCGCTGGCGGTCTGGCAGGCGGCGTGACGGGTGCTGTTGACCCTGTCTCTGGCCTCTCCGACACTCTTGAGGGCCTCGTTATTGCCGCGGTCAGCCTTCTCGGCAACCTCCTCGGTGGCCTGTAAATGGCTGCTTTCTCCGCAAGTCATACTCTCGATTACGAAGGACAAACTTCCAATCGCCGCAACAAAATGCGGACGGATTGGTGACGGGAGTTGTGGGTGATGGTAGGCGGATTTTATTGGATTACGCCAAGGAGTTCCGCGCACAACTGGAAGGGTCATGGCGACGACTTTTGGAGCTTTCCATTAATTCTTTAATATTTGCAGCATTTACTTCAGTTCATGCCCTAGCAACTTATACTTTTTTTTCTCTCTTTCTTTAGCAAACTTTTCAATGAATTACTTTCTTTTGCTATTTTATGACCATTGATTTGTTATTCTCATCTTATTAATTAAGGTTTATCTATTGCTTCAACCTGTGTGATGCCGGCACTGTTGTTTATTTGTTTCAACTTACCGTGGCGCCTAGATGAGGTCTTTCTGCACTGACCCGTGAATAGCACCTGGTTGACAAACGGCGCACTTCTCCAGTGATGAGCCGCAGTTGCAGCTCTGGTACTGCTCCAGACCGACTCCAGCGAGCAGACTTGCATGAACCCATCGGGGCTGGGGTGGGGGTTTGCTACCAATAACCTTGAGTACTACTGGCCTCGTCGAGAGTAATATGTTGTCTGGAACGGAGTCGCCCTGTCGGCTCGCCAGGTATCGCATCTTATTCGCGGCTTGCTCGAGACGCGCTTGGATCGAGTCCCACCGGGGGTCTCTCCTCGGCCGTGCCGGCGCGTGCGCCTTCTTGCCGATGCGGTTATGGACAGCAGCCCCGGCCTTGTTCATGTCAATGGTCTGAACACGGCCCTTCTTGACCTCGACAATCTCCATCTGGGTGACCCGTTTGATCTCGACCATCTCGACCGCGACCGCCTCTTCGAGCTTGACAATCTCCTCGACGACATTCTCCGCCACCTTGGCCACTTCTTCATCTGTCTCGTCGCCCTCTTCCTCGTCGTCGTCGTCGTCACTCTCCTCAAAGACAGACACGTTGGGATAGGGCTCCTCCTCCTGGGTAGTCTCCCCCTCTTCAACGACGTCCTCGTTGACCTCCTTGTCGCAGGCGTCGGGGTGCTCCACAATCTGTCGCTCAAAGTTGTTCAGAATCACATCGGTCCAGATGCCGCGCATGTCGGCCAGCTCACCGTGCATTGCCTTGCGGATCTCCGCCGGCTTCGCCACGCGCCGCTCCTCTGGTGACAGCATCTGATCACGAAACTCGGAAAGTGTCATTCGTGCGCAGCCCAGAGGGTTTTTACGCGGCTCCCAGCTGCCGAAACTGGAGTCAGGTATGGAATTCAAACAAAAGGTGGGATACTGCAGCGATGCTGACGGTGCCGGAAACGTACCCTCAAGGCACATCGCCGTGAAGGCGATGATCTTCCTCCTGTAGGATACGGGGTCCGTCTCGCAGCGAAGAGGGATGTGGCGAGTGTTGCGGCGTGATTGGGCCGACCGGATGAGAGCGTCGGAAATGTCGAGGATGGCGCCGGATGTGGTGATGGGAGCGAATGAAGAGTCAGGTGACGACGAGGACGAGGAGGATGAGGAAGGGGCGGGGGAGACGCAAGGAGAAGCTGTTGAATGGGAAGATGAGGAAGGAGACGAGCTGGTCTGCTCCCAAGGAAGGCAGTTCGGGACTTCCTGAGGCGACATGGCGAACAAGGAAGGAGCGAATGGATATAGTTACCTGAACAATATTCGCTTCCCGATGGTGATGGATCTCTCGACAAAATTTCTTCCTTCAACGACACAGAATTGCCAAGGAGAGACAATTGCGTTTCCACCAGGGAAGCGCGTGCCCGGAGAAGAAAGAAAGGAAGAAGAACAAAAACACACGGAAGAAAGTCGACGAAACAGAGGCAAGTACCTGGCTTTACAATCGACAACGAAAGTGTCGAGAGAAACGCCAAAACATTCACAGACCACTGCACTGTCGATTTCTTCTTGGATAGACGCTGGAGAGATGAAGAGGACCAGAGGATGGTCTGCCTGGTTGGACAGGTTCGGCACCTTTATATGGCGGCGTCCGATGCTCTTGCATCGGTAATGTTCATGAACACAGCACGTGGGACGATACTCCAAACAATCGCATATGACAAGTCTACCACGGCGAACTTTTTAGGAAATCGCATGAACGACACCTATGCACTGTGTGGCAGTCATTGTGTCGACAACAATAGGCGCTGTCTCCTTGGTACAACCCTTTGTTGACGAAATAGCCCCTTTTCACAAGTATCCATTCGCAGAGAACACACAAAGACGTGAACAACCACCGTCTGCGATGAACAAACCACACGGGGAAATGGAAGAAAAAGACATCGAATCAGAACGGAGAGCTCAAAAAATGAACAAATACAAATGGCTTCGACTGTTCTGTTAAATTTTTTTTTTTTTAAAAAAAAACCGCCCAGCCACAAAAAGAGGCTGACCTTGTCTGAATATCGAACAAAACTCAACCACAGACCGCTGTGAACATCTCACTTGAGATGTACAGTATTTACACTGACAAGGCCAGTTCATATGTGCCGGCGTGAACATAAGGCACTCGAATATAATATAAAGATCCGCATCCGCCCCCTATCCTTTTCATTTTTCTTTTTCTTTTGCGACTCGGCTTGAAGCTTCACATACAAATAACTAACCAACAACTATCTCAGTGACAGCGTTTATTTTCGCCCTGTCTGCAATCTTTTGTCTTTTATCCCTGAGAATTGTGAAGCAACTCTGACTTCACAATTTCTAGGGATTAAAAGTTACACCTGGATTTCTGGACGAGGAACTCAAGACGCTGCCACTACAAACAACCACCCAAGGTAAGAATCCGTCATCATACTTGATCTTCGATCATGTGTCAGGGCGTGGTCTACGTTTACTCTTGCCGGCATCGAGATGTCGGCCAGCTCCACCTCTGCCACAAGGCACGTCACCCCACTAACTACTCCGGCTGCTGGCCGTCCATGGTGTACCTTTTCACCGGCGCTGTGCCAAAGCGGCAGTGTGAGGATACCAAGACGGTGCGGCAGTATCATGCCGAGCTATGCTGGACATGCCGCACAAACCTCTCGCACCCGCCGGCGGCCGCTGTGCCGCCCTCTTTCTCTCGCGCATATAAACCTGAACCTATGATGCGGATGGAGACACCGAAGACTACAACCAGTAGCCCGGCTTATGCCACCACTTCTTCTACTCGCGGCCAACAACCAAGAGCTCCCACCCGGCCACCCCCTGTTGTCGTCTCCCGGTCGTCGCCTGCACTGCCGCCTACCCTTGCACCCCGTGCTTCTCGGCCTTCCAACGCCGGCGGTCGTATGCGCATTTCTCCTGCAGCCGCTCGTTCTGGAATGGTCATGACCTCCCCTGCCCCGTCTTCCCGCCCGCCGCGAATTTCCCCTAGCTCATCTTCGAACCGCCTCCGAAAGTCCGGTGGCGACGTTCCTCTCCCTTCTTCCAACTCTCGTTCTAAGATTTCTCACCCACGACCGGTCCCACTGGCCTCCACGCTTCTCGAGCCTCCGGCCTTCACTCCGTCCCGCCCGGTTGGCTCGACTCACCCCTATGTTCGTCGGCCGACGACCTCTACTGCGCCGCGCAAGACGATGCCCCTTTCTTCTTCGTCGCCGTCCGCTCGCAGAGGTCCTCCTCCGGTCCGCAAGCAACATGGAGCGAACATTGCGACGCGGATGGCGGCTGCTTTGCGGGCGCCTAAGAGCACGGACTCGTTTGCTTGCGTGGACTCCCGTCGGGTCGAGCGTGGCCAGGCTTGAGGCGCAAGTTCCAGGTAACCGACATAGGTTGACGTCCCGTCCTTGTGTGCTTGTCATGCTTGTCCAGTTTGTTTTGTACGGTAAGTCCTGCAAAGTGACGTAGTGGCAAGTTGAGAACCGTATTTTGCGTTTCTGCCTTATGCTTTCCTGCACCGTAGTCTGCGCACTCAACATGCTGGTTTCATGTTGTGAGGTTTCGTTCTTTCACATGTTTCTCTGTCCTTTTCATTTCCTTGTGAAGTTTCTATTTGGTCTGTATTCGTACCAGTCACAACTATATAAAAGTGTGGAAAGCCGCCGTTCTAAAGGTCCAAACACAATAAAAACAATCAATAAAATAACACATGCCCATGTCTAAGTTCAAGCTTTTAAAAATTGTCATTTCCTGCTGGTGGGGGAGTAATAATGTTATGTACCTTCTTTGGCAGACCAACGGCCTGCCGTGATGGAGGCAGGACCACTTGTAGTACTTCTTTCCCTAGTGTTGTGCGCCTGCTTCTGGACGCTTGCCTGGATGATGTCGGGGAGACCGTAAATGGTCGACCCAACACAACTAGCACTATGTCGTGGCCATAAGCGACAAATAGCATTGCCTAGGGTATGTTTGTGGTAGATCGACGTCGTCGACTTCGCAAGGTATAGTCGTATGATCGATGCAACTGTCCTTGCCATTTTGCGCATGCGGTGACGTTTTGGTCGCCTGGATGTGCGTAGGTTTTTGACGTTGTGAATGGTGCGTATCGAGAGCTGGTCGTCGTGGAGTCCTTGATACGCGTTCCGTCTCGTGTCGTAGCCTTGTCGCAAGGTGCTTACTGCGCCTTGCCGTTCTTGCCGCTCTTGTCGTCTTTGGCCACAGCCTTGCTCGCCTGGAACTTGGCAATCTCCTTCTGCACACTGCGCTCAACGCGGCCCTGCAGCTCCTGCCGATAGCCAAAGGCAAACAGCAGCTCCAGCCACACAAACAACGGCGCCAGAAAGATGGCCTGGAACAGGTTGTCCAGCAGCGCGGGCGACTGGCCCTCAAACGTCGCGTGGCCGATAAACTGCAAGATCCATGCCGCTACGTGTGTAGCGGCCGCGTAGGTCGTGATGGTGTGGGCGTCAAAGTGGCTGAGGGCGTAGTTGCCGGCGGCCGCGCCACCGAGGCAGAGAAGCGCGAGGGCCGTGCCGGCGACCGGTTCTAACAAAACATAGAGAGCGCCCCAGGTGATGGCGGCGAGGGTGCCGAGGTTGAGGGGCAGGTTCGGGACCGTCAGCCAGGACGGTAGGGGAATGAGTGTGGGGGAATTGGAGGCCTGAGAGAGAGAGCGTGCCTGTGGTTAGGACCTGTATGCCAGCGGATGACGTATGACGTTCGCCAAAGTGCTTACCATCCAGAAGCCAGTAAAGAGAATCAGTGGCACACAGACCATGTGGACGACGACGTTGATTTTGTTGTGATGGTAGGCGCCATACTGTTCCAGAAAAAGTGACGTTAGTCGAGCTTTCTGGTCGAATGTTGAGCTACAAGCAACCGTAAAAGAGTGTTTTAGGCCGACTTACAAAGACAAGGTGCTTTTCCAGGTCGAGAGACATCGTGGGCAAGCGTATTGGGCCAGAGCAGAGGTACAAGGAGGACGGGGGAACAGACAATCAAGTCTGGAAGTATGCGAGGCGTCGATGGCGCGCAGGTGGTCGCAACGAGAGTGGCAGAGGAGCAAACGAAGAAGACAGGCCGAGCTTCCTCTCTACGCCGCAGAATCCATCCGAGCCGGACAGCCGCAGCTCAAGACCAAACACAGGCTCCAAAGGTCGAGTAGCGAGTAGGGCGATGGGATAAAAGTAGAGCGCGGTCAACCGGTGTTGAAGAACACGAAACGTCTAGCTTCCCCAAGAGGACGCCCCGTGCATCACGGCAGAGCGGATTGACGAGTCAGAGGCGTTCCGGTAGATGAAGTGAGCGTCTTTGGCCCGATGTGCTTGGCGTAGCTTTGCGTTTGTTCGAGTTCGTTGAGGAACGAGGCACAAACTTGGGCTGCGAATTGCAGAGTGCCACGGGAAGGTGGAATGCGGATGTCGTTGCGGGATGCCGGAAGATGGGGTAGGAGGGTGTTGCGTGTGGAGTGATGGCAAGAGAATTGTTCGGCCGTGGCTTCCCTGATGGGAAAGGTCCATAGCGGCCGCCTGATTGGCATTGGCGGTTGCTCTCCCTCACCTTTAATTACCGCTGGGACGTTCATGTGCTTTCCAGCTGTCGGGCGCGGGCCACTGGGCGCTAATCAGATGGGAAGGTGTGGAGACAGGTCGAGACAGGCCGGACAGGGAAGCTGCGACTTGGCTTGGCGTTAGGTACGAAATAGAAAGTACAGCAAGTTTCACGTGACACCACCGAACGCGTTTTGCGAAAGGCCGTGACCAAGCCAATATGCTATCGATAACAACTGCTGGCAGAAAAACAGGCAGCTTTGTGCAGAGCAGACGACGCACCAACGTCGAAGCATACCTTAAACGACGGTAAAAGCCACGAAGAAGGCAAGAATTGCATTCTGAAGCTGAACCCGAGAGAACTATAACGGCCCTGCACCTGCACTAAATTACGACCGACTCGCAGCGATTCATCAGGCCTGGTTGAGCTCGAAGTGCCTCGATCTCGACAAACGTATCGACAACTTGGACGTCGCAGGGACTGCCCTCGAGTGGAGCGGGCACGATGATTCATCCGTCGCGGATAGCGTATGTGGAGGACGCCGAGGAGGAGGGCCGGCCAAGGGGCATTGACCTGGCGAGCATTCGTACGTGACCCCTGCCTGCTCCTGTCTGACAATGGTCTCTTCAGTGTGCTAACATCTCTCTTATATTCTAGCCCTTGAACATGACTACGATATGCCAATGACGGCCTCGGGCATGCCGGCCGAGAAGGCGTCGGAGCTCCTCGCACAGCTGGCCCGAAAAAAGATCGCTGCGACGGTGTCTGTTCCCAAGGAGGACGCAAAAGTGCGCGAGAAGCTTATCGAGATCGGCGAGCCCATTATCTACTTTGGTGAGACGAACCAGGAGCGAAAAGCACGACTACGGGACGTGCTGGCAGGCATAATTGCCGACCGCAATGCGGCGGCCAAGGCGGCAGCGGGCGGCGGCACGGGCGGCGACGACGTGGACATGGATGACGCCCTTGGCAGTAGCGACTTGGACGACGAAGAGGACGAGGACGACGAGGACGGGCCCCAGGAATTCTACACATCTGGTGGGCCCGACCTGCTGCAGGCGCGCCTAGCCATGACGGCCTACTCCCTGCCCCGCACGCGTCGGCAGGTGGCCTTGCAGCGTGCCGAGTCCGCCATCCCGCTGCGCACGCACGTCAAGTTCCGCGACCGGATCAAGAGCAAGCTACGCGACTTTGAGCTGCAGGCCAGCCAGCCGATTGGCGACCGCAACGTTAGCATGACGCGCATCTCGCCGAGCGGGCAGTACGTGGCGGCCGGCAACTTTGGCGGCTCGCTGGGGCTGTACCGCGTGCCAGACCTGGAACACACGCGCAGCCTGCGCGGCCACACGAGCAAGATCAGCGGCCTGTCGTGGTTCCCCGGTGCGACGCTGCCCGAGTCCGGCGTGTCGGCAGCGGCGGTCAACCTGGCCTCGGGCGGCGCCGAGGGCCGCGTGCACCTGTGGTCGCTGAACCAGGATACACCTGTCGCGACGCTGACGGGCCACGACCAGCGCGTGTGCCGCGTCGAATTCCACCCGTCGGGCAAGTTCTTGGCGTCGGCGTCCGAGGATGCTACGTGGCGCCTCTGGGATGTGCAGCGAGCGGGCGAGGAGGGAGCATCTGGTGGTGGTGGTGGTGGCACTGGCGGCGGGCCAAGCAGCGCTCAAGTTTTACGCCAAGAGGGGCACTCGCGTGGTGTGTACGCGGTCAGCTTCAACACCGACGGGTCGCTGATTGCGAGTGCGGGCCTGGACAGCATCGGCCGGATCTGGGACCTGCGGTCTGGCCGCACCGCCATGATCCTGGACGGGCCCCTCGACGGCCATATCAAGCCCATCTATGGTCTGGACTGGGCCGCCGATGGCCACCGGCTGCTGACTGCGTCGGCCGACGGCTGGATCAAGTGCTGGGACATTCGTAAGGTGCAGCGCACGGGCGGCATTGGCGCGCACACGAGCACCGTGTCTGACGTGCGGTGGTTCAAGGGGCTGGACGACGGCCTCTTGGGCACGCCGCCCGGTACGGACCCGGAGACGGGTGTGCAGCAGCCCAAGGTATCTGGCACGTTCTTCGTGTCGGGCGGCTTCGACCAGAAGATCCAGATCTACTCGGCCGACGACTGGGCGCTGGTACAGACGCTCAACGGGCACACGGGCCCAGTATCGAGTGTGGACGTCAGCCGCGACGGCATGTGGATTGTGAGCGGTGGCCACGACAAGACAGTCAAGCTGTGGGGCCGCGATGACGGCTCGAGTCTTTACTCTAGTTGATGCCTTTGTAACCGACTGCTTGGATAGATAAAAGAAGCCCAAATACGATACCCATGATACTATGTATTGTCTGCCTGTTACGTGACAAGTGAGTCTAAAAATGTCACGAAAAATAACGTGGAATAGAACATTCGAAATTTATGAGAGGAGTTGATCGACCCCCTATAACTAACTTACTTGCTCCTGGTTCACCCTTTTTTTTTTTTTTCGTTTCTTTTTACTGGGTCCTTGGCTCTTGCCGCGCCGCAATTAGAGCTGCCAGCCGCTAGCGCCTGCTACTTACGAGCGGAATGTGCTCTCTGCACTGTATCTGACTCGCTGCTTCCGTCCGAAAACGCCTGCTATGTTGCACCTAGCACTAAAGTGGACCCGCTGCATTTTTCCTGGGGAATTTTCAAGGCTCCGCCTTTTCTTCCTCTGAAGGAAGTAAGCACCTTTTCGTGTTGTTCGCTCTCCACTCGCTTTCGTCTCCTTTCTCCCTCTCTTTTTTCTCTCCCTCTCGTCACCACATCATCATTTCGACAACTCCCAACCCCAATACAAACGATTTTTTTCTCGCTAAATTTCTCGCAAATGCCTAGTACACCGACTCCAAGCGTCAACTCTCCGTCTTTCTTCGCGTGCCAGATGCGTGTGCCAAGTGCCCAGAACCTCCTTCGGAAACTGATTTCGGACGCACGTTGCGACGCCGAGCGCCGCCGGGGCGATACCCCTTGATCAAGAGGGTTTTTTGCCATCTGCGCGTTGTATAGGCGGAGTCCGTTTACGATACAGCACGGCCGGGCAGGGAACACCGCCCTGCATCGTGCCCGACACGCTCGAATACACCCCCACGAAAACACCCGCACTTCTGTTCAAACGCAGCAATGGAGGCTGCACGCCCGGCGCTGACCACGGTCCGTGGCTTCCACGGCACGCCCGTCACCTCTGGCGACGAAGATAGCGACTACGGCGCCGCTCGTCATAGCAACGGAAGCACACCAAATGGCAGCGGAAATGGCGCGGGCAAGGGCTCACGGCGCGGTCGCAAGAAGCCGATGGGCGTCCTCGATGACGTCGTGAGCGCCAACTGCAGCCCTGTGCTGCGGCCTTCTGGATCTGGATCGCCTGCCATGAGCGGCATTGCCAAGCTGCGCATGCAGCTGGAGCCGTTCAGCCTCGACAACTCGGCGGCGTCGTCGCGTGCCAGCTCGCCTGGCGGAAAAGGCCGCTCGCAGCTCCAGCCTCTGGCACCCGTCACAACGGCGTCGGTGACTGTGGCCTCGTCCGCGGTGACAGCTGCACGCATCGCATCGCCGCTTTCGCCGACCAAGACTCGCACTTTACACAAGCACCAGACGAGCCAGACGAGCCAGGCGAGCCTCACCGGCCATTCCGACTTCACGGTTAGGAATTACGACCAACGCCCAGACTCCTCGTCGTCGGCCAAGGCGACCAACTCCGACGCAAGCGGCGCGCAGACGGGCCAGAGCAGCCGTACCACGAGCCACGATGGCGTTTCGAGCAACACGAGCGGCGACGAGACGGAGGCAGAGATTAGCGGCACGAGCTATGTGATTACGCTCAAGAACGATTTCATCAGCGAGAGCGTCCGGGACGAGCATGCCATGCCGACGATGGATGCCAATACAGCCTCCACCACCGCTGCCGCTGTTGATAACGCTGAAGTGGAGGCGTCCGTCTTTGGTAGTGATCTTGAGCCTGAGGACGTCCCGGCGACATTTGCCTCTACGAGCACGGCGACGGCTCGTGGTGGTCATGGAACGCTAGATGGTGCCCATGTAGCTGACAGTGGGAAGCCCAAGAAGATGACGGCAGACGACTTTGAACCGCTACGCTGTCTCGGCAAGGGCTCGTACGGCACAGTGCTGTTGGTCAAGCAGAACTCGACAGGTCGGCTGTATGCGCAGAAGCAATTCAAGAAGGCGTCCCTTGTTGTGCACAAGAAACTTGTGGAGCAGACGAAGACGGAGCGCCAGATTCTCGAGTCGGTCAACCGCCACCCGTTTGTCGTCAAACTGTTCTACGCATTTCAGGACCGCGAGAAGCTTTACCTCATCCTCGAGTACGGCCAGGGCGGCGAGTTGTTTACGCATCTGAGCTCCGAGCGCATGTTTAGCGAGTCGACGGCCGCCTTTTACATGGCCGAGATGGCCCTTGCCTTGTCACACCTCCACGACACGCTGGGTGTGGTGTACCGCGACTTGAAGCCGGAGAACTGCCTCCTGGATGCTGAGGGCCACCTGCTGCTGACGGATTTCGGCCTGTCCAAGGTGGCTCTCCCCGGCCCCCGCAGCCGGGCGGGGTCGACGGCCACGGACGCCTCGGACGATGCGTGCTGCAATTCCATTCTGGGCACCGTCGAGTACATGGCGCCGGAAGTGGTACAGGGCCAAAAGTACGGCCGCGCCGTCGACTGGTGGTCCTTTGGCGCGCTGGGCTTTGACCTGATGACGGGCAACCCTCCGTTCCGGGGCCGCAATAACGCCAAGATTCAGGAGAACATTGTCAAGCAAAAGGTTGTGCTGCCGTATTTCCTGAGCCCGGACGCCAAGGACCTGCTCACGCGGCTGCTGCGCAAAGAGCCCCGCAAGCGGCTCGGGGCCAACATGCCCAAGGACCTAGACATTCTCAAGAAGCATCGTTTCTTCCGCAAGATCGACTGGGTGCGCCTGGCGGCCCGCGAGGTCGAGCCGCCCATCCAGCCGGTCATTACGGACCCGGAGCTTGCTGAGAACTTTTCGACGGAGTTTACGGACCTGGCCCTGAGCCCCGTGACGTCGCCGACAACGGGCCCCGGCGGACGCGACCCCGACCCCTACTTTAGCCCATATTCGGCGCGCCCGCGTGGCCGGAGCATTACCGGCGGCGGACCCAGCGGCATGAGCTTCCGCGACGATCCGTTTGGCGGATTCAGCTTTGTAGCGAGCTCAAGCCTTCTCAACGAGAGCGACTTCCCTTCGTTTATGGAGTGAAGACCAAAGACAGGGGCGCCTGACTTGGTTACTTCTACGACATACATAGAATAGACTTTACAGCTCTAGAGGACGACAGAGACGGAAGATGAATACTAGACAGACGTCTTTATGGCGAGGGTGGCGGTGGGCTATTTGTGTTGTTGTTTCTGTTTTCATTTTATATCTTGTTATACGACGGTACTTTGGGGGGCTTTTGCTGCATTTTGTTAGAATACGCCATGGAGCGTAGAGCTCGTCTCACAGACCAGAGCCCGCCCCCAATGTATCTACGGTTGTGTCGTACAGCGACACGCAAGGAAACGTGTTGGGGGTCACCAACCAGCCAGCATAACCAGGAGTTTTGTCGTTTAGGCCGTTGAATTTAGCTTTTTCTCTACTGTATATTCAGGGTGAAAGAAATGGTCATGATATTCTAGAAGGACAGGCCCACAGGTGGATTCATCTATTCTGGGAACGTCGTCGATTCCAAAGGATAGTCTGTCCGTAGTCTTTCAGTTTCACCAGTTGCGTACGACGTAGACTCTGCCCAGCCGCTCGGGGAACATCTGTTTTCGACTTTTCGGGTTGGACAGTGGAGTACCCCCAAACTTGCAATTTTTCGTTTGTAATCCCCCGACGCCTCCCAATTTTTCAAAGGATCAAGAGCCGAAGGAGGCATCCCATGCAGGCCAAGTCATTACGCCCTAAGCCCCCAATCCCATTCTGGACCACGTCCCGGACTCGGGTCCAGCCCAATCCCATGCACGGTTTCTCGCGATCCTTGGTTCGGACAACGCCCAAGGTGCTGGTGCGACGGGATGCAATGCAAATACACCATGGACACGTATGCCTCTGGGTGTATGTCGTACATTTTTTGCATTGCGAGCCGCCGTGGGCTGTACTCCGTAGGTCGTTTGCAAAGGGCAACCTTTTGTGGTTGCATTTATGGATTTCGGTATTGGTCAAGAGCGTTTCGCAATCCTTATTTTTATTTTTGGTGGCGAAATGGAAGCGGCTGAACTCCGTATTGTCTCTCCTGAAACCAGTCCTCTCCCGCAACGTCGTACTTGGGCGCTTTGCATTTATTTTATTTTATTTATTTTTCTCGTGTGTTTTCGCGGTTTTTCGTTATTTTCGTTTTATTCGTGGGATTGGTCCTGTCTCGCCGACTCGATGTGATTCGGAGACAAGATGCCCAGACTGGGGGACCAATATGACCTCGTGACACTTCATCCTTTCTGACCGGCGCCGTTGCTTCGCCTCATCCGAAACCAAGAAATTCATCTAAAAACGCACTGGTGGCACACGCCGCACGGAGTATGGTCTGTCATTTTCGTGCTAGTTTCTCGCTTTGGCGTCCGTCTGGCACAACTCGATTGCTCAATGGCGCTCGACGATCGTTCATCAGCCGTGCGGGCTCATGAGTCTGTCCGCACCGGGTCTCTCCTCTCGTCCCTTCATGCTGCCTTCTGCCCATTGTCACCGGCGCGGGCCATCTATCCAGCCTCCGTATTTGGGCGATCAGGAATGCCATCTCATCTTCCGTCTTGTTGTGGATCTCTGTCGCTCGACTGCAACGTAGACGCCCGAAAATATCGTCATTTTGGATGTACACGATGTCTCTCTTTTCCGTTGTCTTTTCTTTTGTCTTTCCCTTCTCTTGCAATCCTTCATATAGCCAGCCAGGCCTTGCTCAAACAGCCAAGCCTCAAGCCTACGCCGAAGTCAATAAATGCAACCCCATCTCACTCCTCTCCCACCGTCCCGCAGTTTCACGTAGGGCAAATGGGGAGCCTTTCCCGCTGGCGGTCTAGCCAGTCGATAAACGAGATACGCTTATCTAGCGTATTGGCGCGTTGACACTGCTAAAGTGTTGGCAGCGCGTCCTAGGGGGTGACAAGCACATTCCTCCTTTTCGTGACAGATTCGACGCAATGGCAGCCAGGGTCGCTCTTCCCTTGTAAGTCGACTTGCATTTTGAGGTACCTTACTCCGTATTGCGCTTAGACCCAAAAAGCCAACGGACGCCATTGGCGCCTTCTCCTTTCTCTTTGTTTGCACAGTCGAGTAAACATTGTTAGGCCCGGCTTCCATCGTGCCTTCCGTGTGTCTTTGTTTCCTCCTTCTTTTGGTTCATTCCAACCCCTTTTTCTTATCCTTCTTTCGATCGTAGTTGCCTTTGTCAGGGAGGTCACCAAAAATAAAAACAAGACGTTTTCAGAAGGAGACGCTCAAAGGGGCAGATCCATTTCTTTCTCGGACAACTCGTTATCAGGTCGTCACTCTTTTGTTTACGCCATCGTTGTCGTGTTCCGTTCTCTGTCCCCCCTCCGCCCTCTCGTCCCTCCCTCTTCTCATTCGTTCTCCTATTTTGTGTCTGTGATTGGGAATGTCCCGCACCACATATCTGCGTTCCTGTGCAATGCGCCACGCCGTGCCGAAAACTGCAGATTTCATTTGTGTCGTGGACAATCTCGTCATCCTGTCCGCTCTTTTCGCCTGCATTCCTCGTTGATGGAACGACGCCATCCGGAGGCGAGGACGCGCGTTTTGATCAGCATCAGCCTTTCTTTTTCTGCTGCTGGTGTTGCTCACGTTGCAGCATAATACCTTCTTGGCAGGCCAAGAGCACAACGCATGCCGTCGAAAAAAAATCACGAATCCTGCCCCCTTGACTACTTCCTATGGTACAGGCTACGCAACACCGCCGTAGTCCTGTCTTTGTATCCTTCTCACCATCTCGCACGCAACTCAATCCATGGAACATACCACGGATCTGCCCGCGACCTGTCAACACTTGCTCGGCCTAGTCGAGAAACATCCTCACTCCTCAGGACATCATCTTCAGCCAATTTACAATCTTCCTTTGCAATCCGGACCACCGAGAAAAACCTAGAAATACGACAACACGAACCGCCGTAAGACCTCGGCACCTAGTACAATCTCGTGCCTTGGCCGCAACGCCCGTCCGTAGCGCCTCGTTGCATCCTGCACATTCTATCCCACTCGCTAATCGCTAGACAAAAGACGGCCAGGAGAGCCGTGGCCCCGGCGACTGATCGGCTTGGGTCTGGACCGGGTGTTTTTGTTTGTCCGTTTCCAAACAGACTTACGCACAGAGAAGCCATCCTGACATACGGCATACCACTGCACACATAACGCGTGGTATCATTGTGCTCGGCTCCTCTTGTTATCCCGTCGGGTACACAGACGCTGACCTGCACTGATTTGATGGCTAATTCACACTTCCCATCTGGTTGGTACATTGACCCTTGTCTTAACCCTTGTCTTGGCCCTTGTCCAGCCTTTGTGGCTTCATTGATGTCTTGTTCTTTTCCGCTCACCTTGTCCCGTATCTTCCTGGCCTTTATAACAACTCTTTGTCTCCCTCCTGTGATTCTACGGCAAGTTCTTTCATGCTGACCATTGTCAACCTACCAGCCGTCCCGGATATGTGATTTTGATTTGGCCATCTCTCAATCTCCTTGTACGCCTAATGGGTAGTACGCCAAATCAACATCGGTCACTTTTGCCGTTTAATTAACTGTCCCTTCTTTCTCATTGCCGGTCGACAGTGAATTCTCCCTTCCTGCATGTTTATTTTCCTCTCAATTTTACGACATACTACTCGGTTTCCCAGCTGTTCGATCTGTTTACTTTATATACACAGCATATGACCTTACAAAAGCGCACATATACACACAAACAGACATAAACACAAGCGACCCCACGAAACACAACCCAGACCTACAATCACGCAGACACAGTGTGCCGTGTTTCTCTCATCATTCCTTTGGTTCTTTTGGATCTCTTATCTCGCGCTTGCTACTGGAAGACGACTCCGTGGTGCCAAAAGACAAACACATAATTTGTATTTAATCACGGCAACTCCTGGACAAATTTATCACGCGCAATTTTTACTTGGACGTGCCCCTCATCTTTACGTCCTTCACGCCCGTTCAAACTACCAAACTTCGTCAACAGAGTCACATACTCGTATACAGCAAAGACCAAAGATACACAGCAAAACATACACAATGACAAGTCAGACACATTTAAGGCCTCACCCGGCATTGGTTGCGATTCTTTGTAAGTGAAACCAAAAACATGACGTCGGCCACATTGGGTAAAATATGATAAAGACACAAAATCAAAACAGCAACCAAACTAACCATTACGTTTAGCCCTGGTCGCCGGTGCTCGAGCAGTCACTACATACTGCCCTTCCGGGGCCACAAACGTCTGCTATGGCATTGGTATACCGGAATCGACAGCCAGCAAGGGGACTGGTAACATCTACTTTAGCATCTCCGCGCCAACGTCATACCAGTGGGTCGCCCTTGGCACAGGCACGATGATGTCCGGCTCCAACATGTTCGTCATGTACCAAGACGGCAAGGGCAACGTTACGATCTCGCCCCGCGCCGGCACATTTCACACACCGCCGTCGCAGGACACGAGCAGCAATGCGGCAAAACTCACCCTGCTCGCCGGTAGCGGCGTGTCTGGTAATAATATGACCGCCAACGTCATGTGCTCTAACTGTGAATCATGGGGCTCCAGTGGACAGCTGTCCGTCACGAGTACCAATGCGCCATGGATAGGCGCCTGGCACGCTGGCAGCTCTCTGGCCACAACGAACAAAAATGCTGCCCTCACCTTGCACGACAACACGGCCCAGTACAAGTTGGACTTGACAAAGGCCACCATCAGCAGCGACAGCAACCCGTTTGTTTCTTCCAGCAGCGGCGGAAGTGGTAGTGGTAGTGGCACCGGTACCGGTAGTGGCTCCGGTAGTGGCTCGGGTAGCGGCTCGGGTAGCGGCTCGGGTAATGGCTCGGGCAGTGGGACGGGCAGTGGGACGGGCAGTGGGACAGGCAGTGGAAACGGAGGCGGGAGCAGTGGTGGTGGCTCGTCCTCCAACAATGGCGCCACGGAGGTCTCGTCGTCGGCCCCTAGTGCCGCCATCTTGACTGCCCATGCTGTCATCATGGCCCTGGTCATGGTCGTGCTCTATCCATTGGGTTCGGCACTCATGCCGCTCTTGGGGAAGTGGTTGTTGCACGGCGCCTGGCAGGGTATTGCCTACCTTTTGATGTGGGCAGGCTTTGCCCTGGGCATCATTGCTGCCCAGCAGAGAGGACTAGTGAGTTTTATGTCGTGATCTTTTCCATGCTGAAAAATGCGTACTGATTCTTTGCTGCTTTTCTAGTTGCACGTCAGCGAAGCTCGCCCCCATACGGTTCTCGGGGCCGTTGTTGTTGCTACGATGGGATTCCAACCACTGCTGGGCTTGCTGCACCACCGCTACTTTACCAAGCACCAAGGCCGTGGCATGTTGGGCCACTTTCACATCTGGTTAGGCCGTATTCTTATGGTTATGGGCATCGTCAACGGCGGTTTAGGTTTGCAGCTGGCGATGGCGTCCAGGTCAGTTATGATTGGCTACTCGGTGGCGGCCGGAGTCATTTTTCTCGCGTATGTGGCTGCAAAGGCTATCGGCTCGTTCGTGTTGGCGCCTTCACGCGCCAAGAACCTCGACCGCGGTGTGCCTGTCTCTGGCAATGGCCAGCGCTACGAAGGACCCGGGCCGGATATGGTCTACCACCCGGACGGCGACTACCAGCAGCCGGCGCCGCATCAACAAAACAATCAGAGAAACAAGGGCCCAGCAGCCGTAAGGAATGAGAGCAGTGTCCAATACTCCCAAACGAGCACTGTTGGCAACAACGGCACGTCTGTGTCGCCATCGCTGCCGCCCATGCGTGCGCAACAGCCCAACGCACCTAGACAGTCAAATGAGGAGGGTAATGGCGGCTACCGTAACCGTATGAGGAGGGAGCAGCAAAGATATGCATGATAGTATCAGTGCAGACTGAAAGGCAGGTGGCACAAGCCATGATTGGTAACTTGGGAACACGGCTGTGGACTAGGGATTGACGTGTTGTATATATTTTGATGAGGTTCATGCACATTACACACAAAGGTGTTGGGATTATACTGAGCGTCGGTTGAAGGTGCAAAAAAGGCTGTAGACGAAGTGTAGCGCATGGACGTGAGGCAACGTCGATGTCAATGCCTTGCAGGCAGGTTTTGAATAAAAACACCACGTGATACATCACGAGCCAGGACAGGCGGAAAACTGCTGTTAGGACGTAACATAGCCGAATTGTGGGGCCAGCAACGCTCTAACGAGGGAATAAAATCAACAACCGCGCTGAGGGGCGCGGGCCCGATTTTCCTAGCCATAATGAGGCTGGGGCCTCTCGCAGAAAGAGTGGCTTGCGTGCGGTGCCAGTTTTTTTCACCACTCTGTCCCGGCCAGCCAGGCCCCAATTCCTGCTTTTCCCTAACGCCTTTTTTCCCGCTCCCCCCATTCTCCTCCTTGGCCCCAAGGATCCCGAGCAAAGAATCAAATCTCATCACTACCTTTCACACTGCTTCGCTCTACCTCGACTTACCTCACCCCCCTCCCACACCCCCGACGACTCTTCTCGGCACCAAACCTGTCGAGTTTTTCTTTTCGCCTTTTTCGCATTCGTCTTTTTAACTCTGCACATTCACCATGCTTCAGTCTCTGGCTCGCGTTGCGGTAAGTTTTTTTTGCTTCTCTTTTTCTTGCCGGAGGTAAAAATCGCTCTTCTGTTTCGGGTCGCCGGTTGCCCCCTCTTCGATTGCGCACCCACGACGACACAACCGACACGAAGACACAAACGATCGCGACGACATTGCATTTTGAGAATCGAGGAACCGAAATCGCGAATCGGATGGGATTCAACTTTGGACAGGGGAAAACGGAAGTGGTTGCGGCTTGGGACGATTTGGGGTTGATGATGCGGGCATCGCTTTCTCCGAGCTTTCGAGCAAAGGGGCGAGTGCCCACGTTCTCGTTGCGATTGGCTATTGAGCATACGTGCTCCCCCGGCAACTCATCGCGATCGTGGAAACGACATCAACGCCGTGACCTTCGAATATCTGCCACGGAACGGACAACAATGACAACAATTCGAGGAGAAACCGACCATCGAAATGCCTTCGGCCAAGCGACACGAAAACAACCGATGGGAACGACGGGAACGAGGGGAGCGACGGAAGCAGCGAATCAAGGAGATGATGAGGCTGCAAACGTTGATTGGCATGCTTTCCAGCAAGCCGAACTAGGAATATACATTCGTCACAGGGACGTTCATGCTGACGATATTCTTTCCACAGCCCCGCCGGGCATTCGCTGCCGTTACGCGGACAGCGATGACGACCCAGATGCGGACGTTCATCGTTCCCACCGTCTCTCGTCGTGGTAAGCATTCTCCCAGCTGAGCCACCGAAGATGACAACACACGGTTCCCTAGTCTTGCTAACTTTATTTCCCCGCCCCAGCCGACTTTGTCCAGGAGCTCTACCTGAAGGAGCTCAAGGCCTACAAGATTCCCGCCGTCAAGCCCGAGGACGCCCAGGGCCAGGTCTCCACCTTCTCCCTGCCCTCCGCCCCGCGGTCGCCGGAGGAGGCCGACCTCGCCAGCAGCCTGCAGGAGTACGAGTCGATGGCCGTTGAGGTCGAGGGCCAGGAGGTCGCTGCTGATGGCGAGGCATCGGCTGCCCCCGTCGAGGACTGGCTCGTCGAGGAGGAGGATGAAGATGACGCTCACCACTAAAGAAGCGTCTTTTCTTTTCTCCCTTGCCACCCCTATAGTCAAGCCACATTCTCTCTGCTTGAGCCGAAACGAAGAGAAAGGGGTCGTTTCTGCCTACTCCCTCTCTCCCCCACCTACCAACTCTCTACATTCTTTATGAGAGATAATCAACAAAATACCAAACCCTTTCTTCATCGTCCGGCACATTCGAAGCAACCAAAAACTCTATAAAAACAGACAAAACGAAACCGAACCTAGGATACTCTTTTGATATTTTCAGGAACGGTTTGCGAGGAGAAGGAGGAGAGGTATGAGGAACAAAAGAGGACTTGTGCATGCATTGGTGTTTTTTTGTGGTGTGTGAATGAGAATGGCGGGCGGTTGGCATCTGACGCAGCACATTTGAAAACGAAAAGACGCCGTGAAGAATAATCATAAAAGTCATAGCGCCGAAGGATACGCCCCCGTGTACAAATTTTATTATCATTTTTACCTTTACACTTTGCTACATTTGCCAGTTGCTTGATGATTCTATGCCGACAGTAATTTTGTCAAGAAACGCAACGATTGCTATTCATGTATAACATTTGAAGTTTTGTTTTTGTTTCATACGCAATCAGTGCCTGTCTCGTTGCGCTCTGCTCGTCCCAGGAAAATTCATTGGCTTTATCGGTACCCCGGTATAGTCTGGGACTGTGTACCTGCTCGTCTTCGCATCTGGGAGATCAAGAAACTACTTGACCGTCATCAACACCGTTCGTGGACGGGAACGATGGTGAATGGGAGTATTATATAAATACACTCGAGAGGATATTATCTTGTCGGTATTAAGAATTCACGGGTCTGACTACAGACTCCCAAGGCGTCTCATCAAGTTGACAGTGATCAGTTTATACATTAGTATGTCCCTGTCGGTATTATTTCTTAACCAACCATATTCCCTATCTTTCCTCTCCATATCCCTATCACCATTATCGTCCTTTCTATTTTGCATGATCCGCAATACATGACCTCTCCCAACACCACCCGAAGGACAGGTACTTCATAGCAGACGCTATCTCGACACGAAACAAGTAGGAATTGCACCGAAGACGAGACGAAAGACAAGGCCAAGCAGAGGACAGATCAAGTAGACGGTAATGTGTGCGAGGGGAAAACGAGGACAGTGACGAATCGGAAACAGAAATAAGCAGGAAGACCAAAGGCAACCACAAATAAATTATTGTCGATAAATTATGATCCTAGCCTCCCAAGCCTAGCTCCCACAAAAACGCCATTGGACCGCCAACCCGGGCCGGTTTTGCATTTGGATTTTTTCAAAAAATCAAGATTTGTTTCGTCTTCCACCTCTGAAGAGGCCCCCCTTTGTGTGTATAATGCACAGTGCTGCACGTACATGGATTGAGGAAAGTAAAGACACATGTACAGTAAAAAGTGAAAACGTAGAAAATGTCCGCCCATCCCCATCCGTAAATGCAATACCGAAAATACAAGTCGAGTTAAAGATCGTGTAGGGATCATAGAGTGGTTATTGGAAAAAGAGACAGAAATGGCCATGCAAAATGTCGTCATATTGAAAAAAGAGAAAAAAGGTAAGGGGCAACATATGGATGCCGGGTTATTATTTTCGACAAAAGATTTTTATCTTTTTTTGGACGGATTTTCGAGGGTCGGTGATTCGGAGGCTGATAGATATTAGGCGGCAGGAAAAGGTGGCGATACCCAAAAAAAGCAGAATGAACACATTAGTGAGGGCGGGTTTCAGAGAGCATAGACGGTGCAACGCAGTATAGATATAGACTGGTCTGATAGGTTGCAAGATATGACTACATGTCAAAGTGAGCATCCCCAAACATGTGTTCGTCGTTTGTTGCTGTCCGAACGATGCCGCTCATGCGGTTAGCATTTCTCGGATCGATATCGTTGATATCGTCCCACTCGTCGTCCTTGTGACCACCGTGTGAATTGTGGTACGAGTTGCCAGCATCGTGCATGTCATCGTCAAAATCGTCATTGTTGTACGACGAGCGGCCCCTCATGTTGTCTTCTAGAGCGCTCTCATCCACAAACGTGAAACCCTGGAAGTTCGCCTGCATCGACGGCGACAGTGGGGTGGATGTCGCGATACCACGGGCCAGAGCAGCGGCGCGCTCGTTAAGAGAGCCGCTCTTGTCCATGGCGTCGGTAAAGATGGGATCAAAGTAGGACACATCCGTGTCCGACTTCAATTTCGGCTTGAAAGGCGGTGTGATCAGCTTCTTCGACAGTGCGTCCCAGTCGATGTCCCGGAAGAAGGGGTGCTCCATCAACTCGGCGGCATCTTTGGTGGCACCAAGACGGTGCTTTGGGTTGCGGTTCAGCAAGCCCTTGACGAAGCTCCGGCCCTCTGCCGAGAGGGTGTCCTTCGGGAACCGGACTTTGCCAAAAGCAATGTTCTTGTACATTTGCTGCGTGTCCTCGGCATAGAAGGGGCTCCAGCCACAACACATCTCGAACACGAGCACACCCAGCGACCAGAAATCGACCATCTTCGTGTAGCCGGCCTCATCCAGCAGGACTTCCGGGGCAAGGTACTCGGTCGTTCCGCAGAAGGTGTTGGTGGTGTCGTTCTTGGTCAGGTTGGCCTTTGACAGGCCGAAGTCGCACAGGGCGATGTGGCCATTGGCGTCCAGCAGAATGTTCTCCGGCTTCAGATCGCGGTAAACAATGTTGTTGTTATGCAGATGCTCGATTGCCAAGATCAGCTCCGCAATGTAGAATTTAGCACGGCCCTCCTCGAAACGGCCCTCCTTCTGCAAGTGCCAGAAGAGCTCGCCGCCGGACATGTAGTCGGTGACCAGGTACAGGTCAGATGGCGTCTGGAACGAGAACTTGAGACCGACGATAAATGGCGAGTCCGACGTTGCAGTACGAACAAGAATGTTCCGCTCACCGACGGTGTGGGCAACCTCCTTCTTCTGCACAATCTTCTTTTTGGAGAGTACCTTCATCGCATAGATCCGGTGGGTGTCCTTCTTGCGCACTTGATACACTTGACCAAAAGTGCCCTTGCCAATCAAACGGAGGATCTGGAAGTCGTCCGGTCCGTAGTGTTTGCGCTCGGTCCGCTGGTAGAAAGCTTCGACGTACACTTCGCCGGTGGGTGTGTTTTCGGCAACGGTATCAGCGTGGCCGCGTAGAGGGAACCAGCCGCGGACAGGACCTTCCTTCTCCGAGCTGTTCGCCTGGAAGTTGACGTGGCCCAGGAATTCCTCGCCAGATTGTGCATGGTCGTAAACGGAGATATCAACCAGCATGTTGGAGTCGACCACATCACTAGAACAGATTGTAAGTATGTATAGTAAAACGAAAGAAGCCGAAATAGAAGAAAAGATGGAAAGCACATACAAAACGGCTTCTGCGTCCCATTTGGGGTTTGTGAGTGACCGTCGCACAGTACGGTTTCGGAAAGCGCCATAGTCTGTGATGCTTGTGTTGCTGCTCTGCCGGCTCCGCATAGGAATCGCCATGGGGCGGCCACTATCGCTTGCTTGGCGCTGGATGGGGATGCTACTAATCGCCACACCGGGGAGCACCGCGTCGTCGTCGTCGTCGGGGGAGCGGGGGCCGCCAGAAATCAGCTCGCTGCGTTGGAACACAGCAACAACATATGGGTCGCGTGTCCGTCGCAGACCCCGTGCCTCAGCGATCTTAATTGTGAGCTTGCCCTTCGGTGTGGGTGCTTGGGCACCTTGCGAGGTCGGAGTAACCGAGGCGGCACGGCTCCGGCTGCTATCGTCACCGTCTCGGCTCATGATCGTTCTTGTACTCTCGTTGACAGTCATGGGCGCCGTGGTGGCTTGAGGCTCAGTAGCGTGGGACTGAGCAGCAGATAACGACCGTGTCGGTGTAGATTGGCCACTCTTCAAACGTGTCATTGTTAGCTTCTTCAGTTGGCTCACAGACGCGGAACGTGAGTCAGCAGCGGCGGCAACGGCAGCAGCAGGCGCAGAGGCGTCGGCCGCTGGCGATCCAACACGAGCTGGAGTATCCGGCACCGCGGAGGCACGCGGACCGCCTGGGGTCACAGAGGGAGGGCGAGTAGACGCGGGGGTATTGGAGGAGGTGGAGGTGGAGGACGGAGTAGCAAGGGAAGGGATAGAAGGGATAGAAAAGTGGCGAGCAAGCACGCTCGAGGGTGTGACAACGCCGGTCAAAGGCGTGGTAGACGACGAAAACTCCTGCCCGCCGTGCGCCTCCAGCACATCCGAAACGCTTTTCTTGTGGCTACGGAAAGTCCACGGGACGTCCCACGGATTGGAAATAGTGCTGCCAGCAGCACCCGGCGCCGCGGCGCCGTTTTTGGTAGAGACTGCGTCATTGCCTTCCTTTGCTACTCCTGCCGCTCCTCCCCCGCTACCACCGCTTCCAGTCCCGACTGCGCCTCGTATGGACGCCGGCGGTGTCGGATATGGGTGCAGCGACGATGGTGCGGCCGCCGCTAGGTTTTCTGAAGGCAGAAACTCGTCTCCGGTGGGCGCCGTTTGTTCTCGTGGCGGCGGATTTGGCAATGGTTCAGGATAAGGTTCGTCAAGTTGCCAACTTTCGCTGTTACTCATACTCTGGCTCTTTCCAAGTCCGATTTTCGATTGTCGCTGTGGCATGGCGTTGTCGGGCAATGAAGAGGATGTCTCGGTATTGGGTGAGTAGTTGGCGTCGGCGATCTTGGAAGGTGATGGTTGTGGCCGAGACTCAGAGGGTGCTGCCGTCACTATTGAAATTGTAATCGAATCTTCTGGCTGTGGAATATCTGTCGTCGGCGATGGTGGTCGTTGCGGATGTGCTTGTGACAGCGTCATGTTCGGCAAGACATGTTCGGCGGTTTTCGGCGCAGAGGCAGATGCAGGAGTGGAGGTAGACTTGGAGGTGGTTGCAGGAATTGCAGAATTGGCAGTGCTTGTGGTGGCAGTGCTGGGGGTGTTGGAGGAGGCAGAGGAAGGTCTCGAGGGTAGAGTGAAGTTGCCTGAGAGCAGGCGTTTAAAAGATGCAGGACGAACCTGGTTGAAGTAACTCATGATGCCTGGCAGACGTTTGTCGTGGAGGTCCGGCTGCGGTGTAGCCACACCGGAACGGGGGGTGTCTGAGCCGATCTGATCCGTGCCATCGTCGTCGGCCGCGGCAGACCTGCTGGATTCGTCAATTCCATTCGCTGGAGTCATATTGGGCAACAGGTACAGGTCGGAAAGTGCAAAAAGAGAGGAAAGGGACGGGGCAGAGAAACGGGTGATAAAAAGAACTAGGGGAATATTAAGGGACAAGAATGAAAAGGAGAAGGAAAAGAAAAGAAGTCAAAAAAACAATAGGATAGGCACACAGCAGCGCGTGCCTATATAGTAGTCATCGAAGATGCTCGTCCGTTGAAGATAAGATTCGTGTGGCGTTGGAGGAAGGGAGGAGAACGATGTCGAGGTCAAAGTGGTGGACACCGAACAGAAAATGATGACGAGAGGTGAAAAATATCGAGCAAGGCCAGAAACACCCCAGGATGCAAAGAATGGGCAGAATGGACCAGAACAAGTTGAGCAACAGAAAATAGGGAAGAGGAGGCAGGCCGGGAACGCAACGACGTGAAATAATAGGAGGGAAAAAAACGGGAATACAAAATGAAAAATAACTCGGTTGGGAAGGAGTGGCCGAGTCAAGGAGGGGCAAAAAACGGCGACCAAAATGACGACTAAGAATTGGGTGGGCTTTGGGCGGAAAGTACGCGCAGACAATGGAAGGCGCAAAGGTCAGATACAAGGTTCGGGGTGTAATTTGCACGCTTGGGGAGGTAGCTCTTTTCCTTCTTCGGCTCGACCATCGTGGCGGCCGCTAACAAAGGAAAGAACAGCGCCCAGGCAAACCAAAAGGTCCAATACGGGCAGCGTATATTACAGCATTAGTGTGCTGCGTCTGCCCCTTGGGCGGGAATCGCGATTTGCTCAGACAAGGGATTTTTAGCGGTAATCGAAAAAATGTCCGCTTGGGATCTGGGCTGAGCCTAGTGGAGCACCCCGAAGTGCAAAGCAGAAGTGATTGGGGAGTGAACGACGGATGCTGTAATCACAGCAGGTGGCCACTGGCGTGAGGAGTAAGGTTCCCACTGAAAAGACGCAAGTGGGCCTTGGCTCGTAGAGCTACTAGGAGGAGGGGTGTTTTGCGAACGACGGACTGTCTATGACGCGAAGCGACAACGGAGCGGAGAGGCACAGTCAACGTTTGTGTGCGAGTCAAGGAAATGAGGAAGAGCAAGAGCAAAACAATGGGTGCCGAAAATGCAGTCAAATGGGGAACGAACATGGGCCTCAAAAACAGGACTTGGAGAGAGCAGCGACTTGGAAAGAGCAGAGACCTGGTGAAGCTGTACTCCTGCGCCTGCATCTCGACGCCTCCCTTCGGCCCTGACTCTCTGACGGGGTTCTTTCGCTTCTCCCTGTGGCTTGGTGCTTCCATCTCTGTCTGGGCCGGCTGTCCCAGATGTTTTGCTCTGCTGGGTTTCCCGGGTTTCCAGCCCCCGTCCTTGTCGCTTTGTGTCCCCTTGCTCCTCCCTGCCTGGAATAGACGGCGAGAAATGGCTTGACTGGGTCTCGCATCGTATCCACGAACTGCCTGACGCATCGTCATGTTGGAAGCCACCGGCCGTGCTGCTGAGAGTGGACAACCAGCCCAATCCAGTCAGCCCATTCCGAAAGCCCGCTTTTCCCACCAACCTGTCAAACCTGGCACAGGCCATGTGGCCGGATCCATGGGATGGAGGTGGATTATCACGGACCCAAAACCTGGCTGAAAGAAGGCGGTATTACTGCACTGGCTAAAATGTAGTACAAGGCAAAATGCTCGAGACAAAAGGCAGGGGTGCGCAACGACTTGTGGCTCTTCACATGGGGCGACATGACATGCGACGGCACTTAACTCGCCCGCGACCCACAAAAAAGCGAGTCCCGCAAAATCTCCAACTTTCGCAATCCAATTGGCAATCATACCAATAGTCTAATACGCAGTGGCGTGTTGAGCAACCAAAAGAAAGAAAAAAGAAAGAAAAAAAACTCGAACAGCAGAAATGTCAAATGACAGCTCGGCAAAACGTCCGGCAATGGATCTCAGCACCTTGCTTTTAGAGAGGAGAAATTTGAGCAACTTCTTCCTCCAGTGCCTCACTCACTGTAGTAAGGACTGAATCTGCAAAGTAGCTAATGCCCCAGCTGGCTCAGTCAGCTAGCCAAGGTCAGGTCGGCGAATTTGATAAGCAGCGTGGGCGCTACGGTAGCTGACTTCCACCACGACTGGCCTGGCCCAGAAAAGGCCAGGCCCAGGCCAGCCCGCCAATGGCAGAGCCACTCCCGTCACTTCTTAGAAAGAACGGCAACCAATCCCGAACGCCGCCACTGGCCGTCACTTCTCTCCCTCTTCCAATGTTGCAGATGGAGCGGGCCGTATTCCCTCTTGTCTGAATTTTTGTGTCCCCTTCTGGCCTTGGTGACGAGTCTGGAAAACACGGTCCATGTCCAGCCCGATGTAGCCGGTCGCGCATAGGCAACCGATCTGACCGCTCTGCTTAAACTAAGCAAGGCATTGAGGAACTCAGAACGGCATGCTGACGCCAAAAGATGACTCACGAAAGACGAAAGACGACAAATCGAAAACCGAAAAAAAGAAAAGAAACGGGAGAGGCACAGCATAAGCACATGGCCACAGCTTGCAGGAGGTAACAAGATATAACCACGGCTCACATGATTTAAGATGCAAAGGCAAATACAAGTCATGCTGAGCCATTTGGTGACTGTGACATGAACCACAAAAACAGACATCGGATAACGCAATGCTGGTATAGGCGGCTGCAGTACCGTGCGGCTGCACTGGCTCACTCGACCGCAGACGCACACGCCCCGCGACACGAACAAAAACGAAGGTTTGCATATAATGTAGATGGGTCCTGTCTCTGATCTCAAGGGCGGGTGCTTTTGGGTTTCTCGTGTTCCGTGGCAACGGGGTAGACGTTCAGGGGGGTAGCAAAATAACGGGGCAATACGAAGAACGGGAACGACGAGGCGAGGGGTCCCAAACGACAAAAAAAGAGAGAGATAAAGAGAGAAATCCTTACCTTGACGACATCACGGCCTGGGTGGCCCGTCTCAGCAGATCGTGGCTGTGGTTATGGATGCCATGTGGGCCATGGGGCACGCTGTGGACGTTGCTTTGGACAACGCCGTGTTCTGCGCCGTGGGCGCCAACGGTAGCACCCGTCATTTTGAGGCAGCTGGGGCGAAAGGATAGCAAAAACGTTCCGTCTTCTCTCCAGCCGTTCAGCTTGTGTGGCCGCCGGCCTCTGCCTTGCTGATGTGTTTTGGATGCTCGTAAAATGGCCGGGACTTGTTTCGTCTGATGTCTCTTTTCTCGGGCGGCCTGACCCGGGGTTTTGGGTTCTGATCCGACAATCGAGAGTGTCTCGATCTGAGGCTGGAGTCTCGTAGTGCCGCCTTCGAGAAGGCTGTTGGCTTGGTGCTGATGTCGATCAAACCGAACGGAGCCAAGGGCGTGGTCGAACCCAGGACAAGGCGAGATTCTTATTGACTCGGGTCGTCAATCTTTGGTTCAGGTTCTTGCCTCCAGGTTGAAGTTTGAGGATTGCGCGGCGTAGTTTGTCGTCGTCGTCGTCGTCGTCGTCGTCGTCGTCGTCGTCGTCGTCGTTGTCAGTCGTTTCGCCGCGGGTGAGAAAGATAAGTGGTAGCCGGTATTCAAGCAGAGTAGCAGGGGAATAAAAATAGACAGAGGTAAGTAACAAAGAACGAAGCAAGGGAACGAAGGAGGGGTCAACAAAGATAAGAAGAGGGAAGAGGACGTCAGACGGGTTTGTTTGGCTTTGCGTTACTGCAGCAGGGCTGGGAAGGTGCTTTGGAAGAGAATGGCGACAGTTGTATGCGTTCTTGCTCCTGCTGCTTTGGGCTACAACGCGCTCCGCGAAACAAGAGGCGAAAAGTCGTTGCGGGGCAGTTGGCAACTGCCAAAAACAACCATATCCTGCTTGCCACAAGCCTGATAGTATTACAGACCATATTACTCCGTATCCTACGTGGTATTATTGCCTGTGCGCTGGCAGTTTGCGCCTGGCCGACTGCACGCCCAAGCATCGCCCACGGCCCTGGAAGCAGACGTAACGTTGACCAACCCGCTGATGTTTCTGGGGGATGCACTTCGCCTCCCTATGCAGATGAAAGACAGGCTCGGCGGGGTGCACCCGACCTGCTCCTTCCCCTCCTCCTCCCACTCGCCACTTCTCCAAGTGTTGCATCGTCGAGGTGGGGGTATCGATATACAGTGACTGCCTCACTTTGTCTTGCGGCCCATGGTCAAACTTGCCGGGCACTTTCTTCCTTTGGCGATGGGGCCCCAGGCCGTCTCGCAACGCACTTTCCATTTTTGGTTTTACGATATCCCGGCCGGTTCTCCCAAGAGAAGGCACGGCCGTGCAGGAAGGAGCGACACACATAGCAAGGACATAGGCACTCTTCCGGGCCAGATCTGTTACTGAAAACCTGTAGAAGCCATTCCGATATTTGTGTCATTTCTAATCCTTTCCTCCTAATTATGCCGTCTTGAGTGGTCTTTGGGTTGAAAAGGCTGTACGGGAACCAGTTTGGTGCTAAACGTGGCAGCCGCGCTTGGGTTCATTGATATCCCGCTATTTTCGCTGCCGAACTTGCCATGTCTTAGCGTCGTGTTAGTGCTACGGTCTAGACCGTTAGGGGGGTTTTAAACAGTGGAGGATATCGAACTGGGATTGATGGAAAGCTTCCAGAGTCAAGATGGGAGCTTTATGTACAGATGTAAGACATATGATGAGGCCGAAATTCGGCGGTCTATCGCACGGAAAATCCGTCGCCGATGTAGACGGTTTATCATCGAGCAAGAACGGGCAAACTGAGAGCCCCTTCAACAAGTCACATGCAGAAAATGCTCCTGTCAAATGGTTGCGTCTCGTCCAGTCCCGTTGGTCGCTCTTTCCGGCAGCACGGCGCGGTATGGCACGCGTGGACCGCGGCCTGCAAAGAGCCGTGGTCACATATCTGGGTTTTCTCCCACTCCTCCTTGCTTCCTTACTTTGCAACAAGCTCCATGTGTCGGTGCTCGATCTCTGCTACTTTGGGGCTATTTATGGATCTTGTTCTCCTGCTCGGGAGATTTTCACGTTCTCTGTTTCGGGCCGCAATTTGACAAGGCCAGAGACCAGAATCGAATCTTGTTTGCGAGAAAAAGACGTAATTAGAGGCTGACGCGCGTGTGGATAAATATGCCTCTGCATCGCAAACCACAGAAATAGGGTTACTTTCCTTCCTCCTAAAGCCGCATTCGTTCCGCGCACATGTCGCGGCCCAATAACCTGGCCGTCCTCCAATGTGGTTGTCTGTGTGTTCGTGGGTGGCATGAGCGATGGTGGTACCGGCTTCCCTCCCTCTTGCTCCTTCCCCGTCATACACACCACCTTTCGGGACTCCTTCCCTCCACTTCCCTCCAGCCTCATCCTCTTTTCATTTTCAACAGTCGCTCCTTCTTTATAATCACGCAAGCCGAATAGCAAGTATTACCTATATTTGCCGCATGCAAAACGGTGACGTTTGGGGCGTCGTGATTCTCACTGGAAGGAAGAGGCACATTGTCGAAAATGTGTCCCGGTATTTTCCATATTTTGATGTGGTCATGCACGTCACATTTGCCCGTGAATATCCTGTTTTGTTTGTATACTGGGTATCCAGTAAATAAACTAGCCAGATAAGTTCTACTCTCTTTGTTTCTTTCTTGTTGGTCTCTAGTCTTTTGCATGTGTAACCGCCGGCCCCCATCCAGTTTATTTTTGCTGTCTGCGTGCACGGCTTCTCAGCAAGAAATAAGAACACACGCAAGAGAATACGGATTTCGATATCAAAATACGCGCGGGTCGCTCGTTTCCTTTGTATTTAGGTAGTGAATAGTGAACAACCACTCTCATTAGAAAAAAAGCAAAAAGTTAATGTTGCTGTGTAGTGAATGCGTGCTTGTCCGGCTAAAGAATTTCGCCTTCTCTGCCTCTCCTCCTCACTCTATTTAGTCTGCTTCTTCGTCTAGGCGGCCGCCGACTGGCCACACTCTCTTTGGGCACGCCGGTACCAGATCATCATCTCCGCATAGTCGGCAGGCGTCATCACCTGGTGACGCAGGTGGTTGCGGACTGCCCGCAGGCGCAGGTCGGACATGTAGGTTCGGGCAAGGTACCGCATAAAGGGCTCGCCGGTGTCCCGCATGTTGTCCATGCCCAGGTCGGCGCGCGTCTGGTAGAGCCAAGTCAAGCACGCTTTGCGTCGGGTCACATATTGTTTCTTCTGTCGCTTTTCAATTTCGAGCTGCTTCTGGCGCGCCAACCACTTCTGCCGCCGCCTCTCCGCCGAGGCAGTCCACTTGGCACGCCAGGAACCGATGGTAACAATCTGGGTGTGATGGACGTCGGACGCTGATGTGCTAGTCTCGGACGTGCTACTGCAGGGATCCGCCTGGACCTTGCCAGGTCTAGCGAGGCCGACGTATTTCTTTTGGTCCATCTTGGAGCTAATGTTGGGCATGATTTCGCAGTTGTGAGCTGGTAATGTAGTCTTGGGGCGCGTGGCGATGCTGTTGGTCTTCACCGGGTGAATAACTGTTCGCTGATTTCTCAAGGCAGGCTGGACTCGTTATTGTGGAGGTGAAAAGAACCAGCTTGACAGCTTTATACCTTTACAGAGGTAGGGGGCTGTTCCCAAGACAACAGTGACAAGGTGTCGGCGTTTGTTGACGAAAGGTCATGGTTGCTTCCTTTTATGGTATAACCAGACCAATGCGACTCACCAGCAAAAAAAAGTAAGAAAACAACCTGTAGACCTAGGATTATTTGCAACGCGATGGCATCATTTCGGTAGAGGCAGAATCTCCCCGCCGTCATCACATAATTGCGAAACTACTAAGTAGAGCTCTTTCGGCCGGTTGTTTGCACGACTTCGTAATTGGAGTGCCGCGTTTTCGCATCGTACATCAAGCATTTCGAACGGAAAATATTGTATGCTACGAACATAAAAGAATAATGAGAAAAGTGAGAAAAATGAGATCATGCTTCGTCAAAATACAGGCCATCCGTGAGTCCATAATCCCTAGGAATATTCCTTCTTAACCGATCACCGATCACTTCTTCTCAATCAGCGCCCGCAGGCTTTCCTCTGCGCCCTCGGGAAACGGCCGGCTGTAGATCTTTTGCAGGGGCCGCACCGTAGTCAGAGGGTCACCATAGTCGGCTACACAGGTCAGTACATATTATATTAGGAGAAAAACTGCGGATGGGAGGACAGATCGTACATGCGTTGAAGCCTTGATCGGTGAGCCGTTGCTTGTACGCTTCAACCTCCTCGCGGTGCTTGGGGGTGTTCCACGTGGCCAAGGGTTTTGCCGTGCCGTCGGCCGGATCGGCCTGTGCTGTTCCTGGCGCAGGAGAAGAGGCAGGCTGCGCGCCGGTCATGGTGACGTCCTGGTCCATTGCCCTTGACGTTGGAGCGGGCGGCAAAGAGGCCGGTGTGATGAATGTGGCTTGATGAATCGGGACTCCTGCGTCTTTGGCTGTTGCACGTCAGTGACATGGGTCCTTCTGTTTTGCAGTATCCACCAGTATTACAACGTACCCGGTTACGAAATAGTTCTGCCGTTGGTTGATTATCTGGTTTAGTTGTCACTTGTGCTGTGACGTCGTGCTGAGAGACTTGTCTGCCTTCGGTATGTTATCCTCTGTACGACATGAGGAACCGGGGGCTTAAGAAGTGGGGCCATTGTAGTCAGCTTGGCTGGCCAATCGGACACATCACACCAATTGAATAGGAAGGGAAGGAAGGCGCCTTCCTAGCTTGCGGACGGCACAGGTGCTTGCCATGCCGCTAAAAATATCAAGACAGGCCACTGAAAATGGGAAATTTAAACCTTCCAATAAACTTCGCTCCCTCCATCGAATCGAACATGGCCATGACGAACGATCGAGACCAGCGACATTGAAATTGGAATACAACCACACTCACGCTGTGGCGTACGGGCACGATACTCTTTCTGCCCTGTGGCCCGATTCACCCCGCACCTGACGATGGCTAAGAATATAGGCGTCTCCAGTGCCTGGGACGACGACTGGGAAGCCCAAGCCGACAAGGCCGCGGCCGACGAGAATGTGCAGCAGGCGAAGAAACTCGCAATACAGAGCCGTGCCGGTGGTCCATCAAGGGGCGCGGCGGCTGCGTCGGGCGAAGGAACGGCCGAAATGACCCGCGCTGAGCGGTTGGCGAAGCACGAGGAGGAAAATCGGCGGCTGTGGAACTCGGCGTACGTATTGTTTACTTTGTGTTTTGCAGCGGAGATCACAAGAAGTTACTATGTGCTAACCGTCTAGCGACAACCCGGAGGAGTTTCACTTTTTGTCGGCCGGCGCTGCGCCCGGTGGCGGTGCCCTGCTTTCCGGCGGCAGCAACAACAGCGGAACCAGCGCGCCCACAATCCTGTCTTCGGCCTCGGCATTTCGGCCGCAGATGACGGTCCTGAGCCGAAAACCGGGTCCCCGGGTCATTCGCCGGCGCGACCCTGTGACAGGCCTCGAAGAGCTGACGATTCGAGACGACGCAGCCGAGGCCGAGGCCGAAGCCGCTGCGGCGGCCCAACGCAACAAAGAAACGCCGGAGCAGATACGGCAGCGGCAGCAGCGCGAGAGAGAGGAAAAGCAGCGGAAGTACGACGAGGCGCGTGCCAAGATCTTTGGCGAGCCGCTCCCGCCAAGCAGCAATAAGGATAGCAGCAAGGACAGCAGCAAGGACAGCAGTACCACCACAACAAACAACAACACATCTACCCCAGGGTCTCTGGCATCATCGCGGCAAGCTTCGCCCGTGCCACGGTCGTCTGGAGGCAACAACGGTGGTATCCATACACCGCCGCACCCACAACAAGCTGGTGGATACCGAGGCAGAGGCCGTGGCCGGGGCCAAGGCGGTGCCCACCGCGGAGACCGATCAGGCGACGGTTTCGGCCGGGGCCAACACCAGCAGCACGACAACAGCTTGAATAAGCGGCAACCACAGCAACAACCACAGCAGCAGCAGCAGCAGCAGCAACAGCAGCAGCAATATCAGCACCAAGTCGGCCAGTACTACCAAAACGGCGCACCTTTGGCGCAAAGCACAGCACCCTTATATTCTTCACCGTCGGCAACACCGCCTGCAACACGAGAGCTCTACGATCCGAACTACTCTCCAAAACCACAGAGCCAGAGGCGTCTGGGCGGTCAGGGCCACCACCAACATACAGGAGGCACGGGCAGTGGCAGCGGCAGCGATGTGACGGGCTCGCCGTTCCCGAGCCGGACAGGTACGCCGCGCGAGGAAGAGTTTGTGGTCCGCGCACCACGAGGTCCCGATGGCAGCGGCCGTGGCGGCTTTGGATTTGCGCGGCGAGGCGGTCTACAGAGCGATTGAACACAGCACCTACGCACAGCGACGGGGTTCCAAAATAAACAATAAAACCGTAATGCAGGATCTCAATTTTGGGTATCATATCCTCTCTTTTTTTTTTGCGTCCGCCTCTGGCCAGATCGTGTATACCAAAACAGAAACAGAAAACGCCCAGTTATGCATGCGAACTCAGGATGACAAAAAAATCACAAAAAGACACCGTTAAGCCATCACTCATTTCATATTCGACTACCACCCACCACCAATCTTGCCAGCCAGCTGGACGACGTGCTCCGTGGTATCGCCGCCCTTTTTCTTGCTGTTGGGGGCGGTCGACTTGCCGACGTCGCTGACCACCTCACGATACGTGGTGTAGGCGAGCTTGGCTTGATCGATGCCTGTGATCTGGGCCCAGTGCGCCAGCACCGAGCGCACATATGAGGGGCTAATGCCGTCGACCAGGTCGTTGGCTGCGAAGGCATCATCGACCTCTTGGGCGTTGCCCTCGTCATCGTCGTCTGAAAAATACGCCTCGTCAATCTCGGCTAGCCATGCCTTTTGCTCCAGCGGGCCAGGCTTCGGGGCGGGCTCGCTGCTGTCCACCCCGGTGGAGAGGCCCTGTGCCTGCCGCTTCCGCGCCACAACGACGTCGTCGTCCACCTTGATCTGTCCGCCGCCGTTGGTGCAACCGCCAGGGCAGGCCATGACCTCGACGTACGCGAAATCCAGCCCAGCTCCCGCACCGCTCGCACCACCGCGGCGTGCGCTGCCAACCGGGCGGCCGCCGGGCAGCCGCGAGGGGCGTGCGGGCCGCAGCCGGCGCACCAGGTTTTGGATGTTGCGGAACCCGTAGTAACGGGCCGCCTTGAACAGCGGCGGTGCGCCGGTTGTGGGGTCGGCACCGGCTGCGGTGATCGAGTACTCGACGACGTCGACATTGCGGCCGCGGGTCGTCTGCAGCGTCGCGCCCGGGTTCTGGGCGAGCACCGACTGCAGGATAAAGTGGAGGTTGCCGCCCGAACTGCCTGCTGCCGTCTTCGGGTGGCCGCGCTTCTGGGGTGTAGGCGAAGACGGGGAAGAGAGGGGGAAGAGGAACCGGTCAAGGACAGGGTCCGGGAAGGGGATTCGGCTGCTGCCGCTCCCGCTGTTGTTGTCGTCCACCAGCGGGCTCGTTTTTGGTAGACTAAAGAAATCAATGCCGCGCGATTCAGCCAGCATCAGCACCTCTTTGCTCGTAATCACACAGTCCACGTCGCGAATGCCCTTGGCCCCCTTGTGGCTCGCACTCTCGTCCCATGCGCCGTCCATGAGCTCTTCGCGGCTTGCCTCCAGTTTCTTGTCAAAGCACGGCATGACGGCAACGTGCCAGATGCGTTCGGCCGGGATGCCCAGCGTGCGGCTCAGCGTCGTCTTGAGCAGCGTGCCCGTCAGTGCCTGCGGCGACTTGACCTTGGAGAGGTGGCCGAGCACGTGCGGATGTGTCTTTTCCGCGTAGCAGACCCAGCCGGGACACGACGCCGTCAGCAGCGGGCGGGCCGCGCCTCCTGTGGCGGCGCCGGTGCCACCAGCGCTCTGCTGCGCCAGCACCTCGTCGGCACCCAGGACAAGCGTGGCGTCCCGCGCCGCATTCGTGTCCACCACCCATGTGAAGCCGTTGTGGTACGCACCACCCGACCGCAGTCCGCCGGGCCCAGACAGCAGGTGCTCCAGCATGTAACCCGCCTGCTCTTCGGTCACGCCGGGCCCGCAGGTGGCTGCCAGGTTGGCGCGTGTCTGCGGAGAGACGCTGGCGACGTAGAGGAGGGGCGCCCCCGCCGGGTCGTCGAGGCCTTGGGCGGCAGGCGGCGATGACGAGGAGGAGGAAGAGGTGATTTTCAGGCCCGGCGCGGCATCCAGGGCGCGCAGCACTTCGGCGTGGCTCTGCAGGCTGACGAGGACGGCCTCGGCGGACGTGACGCAGCCCGAGCAGGCGAGGCAGTCGGTCAGCGAGATCTGGGCGGGCCCGGCGGCGGCGCCGTTGGTTGGGCCATCGTCGCGAAAGACCTCGTGTTCGAGCGACGCCGACGCGGGCTGCGGCTCCGGAACGGTGGGAAGGGTCTCGACGGGTTTGATGCAGGCAACGCCGGGTGTGATAAAGTCGTTGAGATCGTCGGCGGAGAGGATTGCACTCATTGTGCCGGTGGGGTGAGGAGAGGAGGAAGAGAGGGAGACAAGTAAAGCATAGGCCGCTTCTCGGTCTCACGTTGAGGATGTTCCAATGTGGCGATGATGGAAAGGCGGATGTGACTCTAAATTACGTCACGATGCAATTCGAGAGAGAAATGCGAGACGCGGAATCAAGCGACGACTGGCCCAGCACATGCTCGAAAGGAGTGGTCGAGGATGAACAAAGGATCCAGATGCTCTTACAGTAGCTGCTGTAGACCGAAGAAGAGGTTATCTGGGTATGTAGTCGAATGGGGTGCAAATCGCAGGGCCTGCTTTGAAATCGAACGGGCCGCAAGAAGAAAAGGTTTAGTGACTGTTCCCCTGTTTTTTGGTAGGAGGGGGTGTCGGGGGCAGCGAGATCGGCTCCTTCTTTTGTGGGCAGCCTGTGTGGCGGATTCGGTTTTAGTATGCTTGGACAGTCGCCCCTTCTTGTCGCTGGTCAATTACCTGAACGCTGACTGGCTGGAGGTGGTTGGCGGAATACAGCCACTAGCGCATGGCAGTTGCCTTTCGTACGTCGTAATACTGGTCACAGTTGCTGTTTTCGGACAATCTCACAAATCGCCCAATACTTATAACAAAGTCGCTCCTACTTGCAATTGTTTGTATTTTCAGCTCCTTCCTATGATCTCCCATATGCATTAATACAGTAAAGAATCCCGGTAAGATACATAAATATGGAACACCCGAAGCAAATGGCACACCACTGAGGGTGCATCAGAGCAACTTCAAAATGCAGAAATATTTTGACCGACGCTCGAGGACGATGCAACCCCGAATGAAATATTAAAATAAAAGTGAAAAAAGATGAGAAAACAAAGTGGTACATGAGAAATAGAAGATGAAAAGAGAAAGACAATAAACACAATGGTATGTAGAAGCCACACGTCTAATCGTGGCGGAATGTGCACTTGTCGCCCTTGGCACACTTGCCGCTGGCCCAGAAGACACAGGCCTTGGTGCCGATGAGCGCCCGGTTGATGCCGCGCAGGTGGTTGGGCACATTGGAATCGCTGTCGCGGTCCCGCTTGGCATACGGACCGCTGTTGGCGTTGGACTCCGTGTTGCCGCCGCTGCCACTACCGCTGTCGTTGCCGCCGTCGCTGTCGTTGTAATGGAAATTCCGTCTGCGGCCAGTGGCACCGCGGAGGCCGCGCGAACGCTTGTAGCTGTCACCACCGCTTTGGTCCGCCTGGGACTCATCGCGGTGGCCATTTCCGGCACCGCCCTGGTCCTGCTGTTGGCCACCGGAGGCCCACTGTGCAAGAGAAAGCAAGTACGCCTGGTTCGCGTCGGCCGATCCAGCAGCCGGCTGTGCGCTTCCCGCACCGGCCCCGGCCCCGGCCCCGGCCCCGGCGCCGCCCATCATCGAGGCCAGCAGTGCTTGCAGCTGTGCATCGTTCTGCGGGTCGGCACCTGTCGGTGGAGCGGCGGAGCCACCGCCCAGCGTCGCCAACAGCGCCTGGAGTTGAGCATTCGGGTCGCCTTCGCCTGCGCCGCCTGGGGGTGCTTGCTGCTGTTGCTGCTGCTGCTGCTGCTGGTAGTATGCGTTCATGTACTGCGCATAGGCGTTGGCATCTGCCGGCTGTGCCGCCGCCGGCTGCTGTTGTTGAGCGTAGTAGGCGGCCCATGCAGCGGCGGCATCCTGCTGCTGGCCAGCGGTTGTGGCAGCAGCCTGCGGTTGTTGTGTCTGTTGCGGTGGCGGCTGAACGGCAAGGCGGCTCTGGGCTTCGGCTGCCTCAGCCTGCGTCCGTTCTCGCTGCTTTTCGCGGTTGTAGCCCGTCCACCACTCTTTGATGCGCTCCGGGTCGGCAATGTACGCGGGCGGCTCGGTGGCCGGAAAGGCCTTGCCTTGGAGCTGCAAGAAAATGCTCTCCAGTGCCAGCACGGCCTTTTGAACGGCCGGGTCCGAGTAGTCTTGCCAGCGGTGCACCTTGGAAGCAGATGACAGGTCAAGCGTCGGCCGCCAGTTTCTGACAGCACCGGACGTGAGGAGACGGACGACGTCGCCGCCCCGAGCACCCGTAAATGAGGTAATTGTGCCAGCCGACTTGGCACTGCCGACAGACTGAGGCTGCTGTGGCTGTTGCCGCTGCTGCTGGTGCTGCTGCGGGTTCCTGGCGCTCTCCAGCCGCTGGATTGCGTTCCACACAGCCCAATTGGCACCATACTGGCGCTCCTCCGTCCAGCGAACCTGCACCTCTTGCAGAGCCTTGGACTCGGAGGCCGGGAACGCAATCCCGTTGGCAGTATGGCCATTGCTAGCCAGCTCAGCGTGAGCGGCCGACGGTGACTTGGGCGTGGGCGGGATGTCGGAGGGGTCGGTGTAGATGGCCATGAGGACCGTGTTCTCGCGGTCGGCCATGGCCTTGCGCTCGGACGAGTCGACAGGCAACTGGCCACCGCGCGTGACATACGTCTTGGCGGCCTTGTCGGCCGGCAGCGACGAAAAGCTGAGGGGCGATGCCTCAAACCACGGACGGTACGGCAGCTCGTCATCGTCCTCGTCGTCGAGGTTCATGCCGTCACCGCCGCCGTTGGCATCGTCGTCGTCCTCGGCACCGCCCCTCATCAGGCGGCGCTTCAGGGCCAGGCCTTCAGACCGGTCGTCGCCGGCGTCACGGAGCAGGTACTTAGCTCTGCCCTCGTCTTCGCCCTCGTCTTTGGTGAAGATGCGGACCTGCGTCAGGTCGGTGCCTGTCCGCCACGTCACGCGCAGCTTGCGACGGCTCTCCTTGCGCAGGCGCTTAGCCTTTTGCTCAGGCGTCTCGCTGGCCGACGCGCTTTCGCTCGACGAGGAGTCCGGCGTGGGAGCCGCGGGCGACGCGCTCTTAATTTTGGGCTTGGAGATCTCGTCGAGAAGCAGGCCCAGCTTAGACGATCCTGACGACGGCTGTTCGGCTTTGGCTGCGGCGGCGGCTTTCTTAGCGCGGGATGCGGCGGCCGCCGCCGCTATGGTACTGGCAGAACTGTTGGCGGCAGTGGAAGACGTTGTTACCGTCTTGCTGGCAGCACCGGTTGGCGTGGGCGCATCGGCATCGCGCTTCGACGGAGAGCCACCCAGCGACGACTTTGCTGCATCCTTGTTGGACACGTCGGCCTTGCTGTCCGCTGCAGTGGATGATGATGCATCTGCCTTTGCGCCGGCCGGCTTCGTAGTAGTAGCCGGCCGTATCTTGCCAGGCAACAGCGCTGTGCCGGGCCTTGGCTTCGCAGCCGCGGGCGTCGTCGATGCCGCGCCTGAGGCCGGGGCGGCTTTGGCAACGGCTTGCGGTGCGCCTGAGGCGGAGTTGGTGGCTGCTGACTTCTTTGCGGGGCGTGCATCTGCCGGCTCGTCCTCACGCGGGCGTTTTGACAACGACGAATCAGATACGACTCTAGAAGGCCCAGTCTTGGACGTCGATGACGTCTGTTTCGTGGCTGTCTTGGACGGGGCATCGTCTGAAACAACGATGGTGTCGTTCGCCAATGTTGTCGTACTCGCAGCAGTCGTGGCCGAGGCTGGCTTGGCGTGGATGGTTTTGGAGACAATTTCACCGACCAAGTCCTTGACCTCGGCGTCACCCTTGGTCATGAAGCGCTTTTGGATCTTGTCAAACTTGAGGCGCTGGTTCAGCATCTCGTCGGTGACTGTCGTGAACTGTGACATGAAGCGCAGCAACGTCTTGGCTAGCTTGCCGTTAAAGTCAGAGGCATTGACGCAGTCGCGCAGGGCCGACACAAGGTTGGCGACGAGCGGGCCGTTGCCGCCCAGGTTCTCCAGCACCTGGTCGTGGCCCTTTTCGTCCGCAGCGTCGACGGCACGGTACAAAATCTCCTGTTTTGACGCAAGGATCTTTTTGACTTGGTCCACCGTCTCGTTCTTGCTGCCGCTTTCTTCGGCCTTCTTGAGGCGCTCCTTGGTCTCCTTGATGCCGTCGTAGATGCCCTTGATAAAGTCGCCAAAGTTCTTGACGGCACGCTTGATAGTGGTGGGCGCGTTGTCGGCGACATGGACGAAGCCAATGGCGTCCCAAGCAGCCGCATCGGCCGGGTCAGTGGGCCGGGTTGCGCTGCGAATTTCCTCTTCCTCATCGGATTCGGACTCCTCGTTGCTGCCGGGCGACTCCATAGCTGCCGGGCGGCCTTGAGCAGCCGACTTGGTGGGCTTCTTGGGCGTGTCGCCGAGCGAGGCAAACTTGTACACCTTGGGCGGCAAGACTTTTCCTTGGTTCTTGAGCTGACTGCGCAGCTCGAGCACCAGCGCCTCCTTCTTCTCGGACGGCTGGGAGCTCACGAGGCGGTCATACTCGGCAATGGTCTCGCAGGGCAGCGGGCCCTTGCGGCCGGGGAAGTGCTTTGTGCCCAGGTCCTTGGACGGATCCGGCAGCACAGCCGGCTCGGTCGTGCTCAGTGGGGGCTCAATATGTACTACGTTGCCCAGGAACAAGAATGGCACGCCCGGGAAGAGCTGCTTACGCTCCTGGGTATCCGCAGCGCGGACAATGTGCGTAATCTCTTTGGGAAGGACATCGGACAGCTGCGGCTTTTTATATACGACCTTTGCAGGCTTAACACGTGATGCAGCGGCAGCGGCACCTGGTATTGTCGGCACAGGTACCGGCGTGGCAGGTGGAATGGTGGGCACCGGGATGGCGGATGTGCTTTGCACGGGGGTGGACGACTGAGCCTTTCCCACGGTTTTGGCGGCGGCTACAGGTTTGGCAGACTGGGGGTAAGTCGGAGGCTGAATAGGCGAGACGATCGGAGGCGGGATTCTGGTCTGGGCTTGTTGCATGTGCTGTTGCTGTTGGATGCGTAGTTGCTGCTGCTGCATCTGCATCTGCTGGAATTGCCGCTGTTGCTCGAGCTGTTGTTGTTGCTGTTGCTGCTGCTGCTGCTGCTGCTGGGAGTGTTTTGCATGTTGTGCCGGTTGATATTGCTGGACACGAAGCTGCTGAGCTTGTTGCGAAGGTGATTGCCGGGTCTGCTGCGCCTGCTGTTGCTGTTGTTGTATAAACTGCTGCTGCTGTTGCTGTTGGTCCTGCCACGCCTGCTCGCCTGTCAGCTGCTGGTATGGTACCTGACCCGGTTGCTGTTGCTGCTGCTGGTGTTGCGCCCAGCCGTTCGCTCCTGCCTCCACAGGTGCTTGTTGGGGCGCCTGCTGGGGCAGGTGCGATGGCGGCGACTGCTGCTGCTGTTGCGGGTCAAGGTACATTTGTTGCTGATACAAATGTTCTGGCTGCGCCTGCTGTTGAGCAGCAGGTTGCGCTTGCTGCGCCTGCTGCGATGCTGCCTTCGTCTTCGCTGCCTTGGTGGCCTTGGGTTTGGTGACTTTTGAGGCTTTTGGCGCTGTCGTTGCTGCCGGTTTTGTCGCCTTCGCTGCCGTGGCAGGCGGGGCCGGTGATGGGGTGGCTTGTTGTTGTATTGGTGGCTGCTGCTGCTGGATCGGCTGCGGAACAGGCGTCATGGTCTGGGTGAATTGAAGGTGGTGGTGTTGTGGCTGCTGTTGCTGCAGCTGGGCCTGACCCGGCCAGTTCTGAGCCGGGCTCTGGTAGCCGCTACCGGGTGCGGGAGAGTTGGTGCCATGTGGGTGGCCAATCGTGTCGGGGGTGAGGGTGGCTTGTCGGGGCGGCGCGGGTGACACGCTCGGTCGAGGTACGGCGTTCGGTGCTGTCGGTACGGGTGGAGATGTAGCGTAGGGGTATCTGTTCACGTCAACCGGGAGCTGCTGCTGTTGTTGCTGCTGGCGTTGATTTTGGAGCGCCGCCTGCTGCTGGCGGAGTAGCTCTTGTTGTTGCTGCTGCTGCCACTGCTCGTTGCTGATCTGGCCGGATAGGAAGGTAGGCATGCTGCCCATGGCCTCGGCAGGGACAGCAAAGCCCTGGGCAGTATCAAACGACACCGGTGTGTGGCCAACGAAGCCATGATTGGAGGAAGGATCAAACGCATGCTGCTGCTGCTGCTGCTGCTGCGGTTGTTGCGGGTGTTGGATGGTAAAGCCTGGTGTGGACCACTGTTGCTGCGTCGGCTGCTGATGGTGCTGCGAGTGCTGCTGGGCACCGACGAGATTGGTATAGTCGCTTGGTAGCTGTTGGAAAGCATGATGTGGATCGCGACCAAAGGTCTGAGGCACATTGCCGTCGGGCCCGGCACCAGATGGGTCCGGCACCGAAGACCACGTCTCCATAGGGTGGTGCTGCAGGGCGTTCATATCTAAGAAGTCATTGAGGTCGTCCCCAGCGGGCGGCAGGCCATAGCCGGTGCCATCATCATAGTCCATTAGCCAACCAGTGTGGTTGCCCTGCTGGGCCATGGTCGCCTTCGGTGGCTTTGAGCCGTTAAACTTTGGTCTTTGGTGCTTGTTATCACCAGGACGTTGGACAATTATGTTATTCCACCTCTGCACAGATTTCTCAGTGCTTGTGGGCTCGTGTCGAACCTACGCGCTTTGCGCGCGCGGTGTCGTCTTAATTAATATTGATATCCTTTCCTACTCTTGCGCGTCGATTTGTTATCTTGTTTTGTCAATTCCAGAATATGGTTTGGAAAGGGAGGCGGGAGGTTGGTCGACGGCGACGGGACGAGCTTTGCGCGAGCTTTGTCGGGTCACGTGTGCAATTTGGGAGGTGTTCTGTCGCGAAAAGTTGAGCACTGGAAACGCGACTGGTTTGGGTTGAAGGAATGAAAAGAGACCGGGCCGATCGGCGCTAGTCCAAAGGCGGGCAAGGAAACGTCAGGTTGGAGCCAGGCACCTGCAGGAGCGTGCTGTGGAGAAAGTTTGATTAGCGGCAGGGAACGTTTTGGCTGGCGGCTTTTCTGGTTGGTGCAGGGCAAGAGCGCTGGAAAGCCCACTGGGCCAGTGGAGGGCGGGAAAGTAAGTGAAAAGAAGACAAGAAAAGATATCTCAACAGCACGCAGAGAGCAAAAGCGACGCAGCTGGACAATCGCATCAGACGAAGACAGACAGACAGGCAGACAGGCAGACAGGGATAGACAACGAAATCCGTAAAGAGCCATTCTGCCAGTTAGACTGATGTCGTTGACCTTTGCTAGTTGGCCGGATTCGGATTTGGGTGGTGTAGAACACCCAAAACGAAACGCCCGAACAGCCAAAGGGAGGAATAGACGAAAATGCCAAAAGGAACAGCAAGGTCAAAGGCAGACTGGGAAGGAGAAGGCTGCTGCTACTGCTGCCACCTGTAATAGCAGCAAGGACAAGGCTGAGAAGACGAAAAGGGACAAGGCAATGCCTGACAAGGAACACGGGAGCCGCCTCGCAGCAGCCAAGCGCCAGACGCCGCGTCTGTTCCTCGACTGTCCCCTTCTTCGTCAGCCCACTTTTGCGGCCGTTCGTCCGCCCTCCCGTCATTCTCACCGTTCGGCAGCCTTGCCCTCGCCCCTTCTCCCCCGCCTGTCTGCCTTTGCTTGAACTCAGTCTTGCTCTCTTGCACCGCAAAATGTGCAGGCGTGTCCGATAACAAGCCAGTCGTTTCTTGGGACGCAACTGGGGGCGGCTCCAAGTCCAGGTCGGCCCGCCGATTGCGGTGCGCCGTTCTGCCCCTTCCCTCCCCCGCGTCTGTTCCAGTGTCGTGCCGGTGCTTGCCATCGACTTTGGCTGCACCAAAATGGCACAAATTGAGACACAGAAGTTGAGCCAAAACGGTTGCAGTTGATGGCCAGCTCAGCTGCACCAGAACTGGCGCCTGCACGCTGTTTGTCGCCTTGCCTGACCACTCTGCTCGTCTGTCCCTGCTGCGTCTGTAGCTTCTCGTTTCTGATCTTTCTGCTCTCTGTTTTATTTAGAGGCACTTTTCTGCTTTCCCTCAATCTCCCCCTTTTCTCCCCTTGCTCTTTGTCTTTGAGGGAAGGGCGCTGTTACTTTCGGCCTGAGAAGACAACGACGAAATCAAACGGGGTTTAAGTGCCCATTCGACCATCAAGCCTTTTCTGCTTAAAGTCATCTTCATCTGTGAATTGAAACCCGCGTTTTTGCTTGCCTGGTGTGTTGTTTACCGTTTCCTCTATTTGGTGTGTGTTCGACTCTCGCCCTCTCTCCATATTGCCTTGCTTCCCAATTAATCCAGCCAGAAGCCTGAGGATAGAAGACAAAAGGGGAAGATGGACGAGACAAACGGGAGACGTACAATGGCAAACTTCGGGAGAAACTGGGGAGAGGATGGGTTGCAAAGACATAAAAGGAAAGGGCATTTTGACAGGTGGTGCGTGGGGGTAAAGGGTCTTGGGGAACTAATTGGCACTAATAGTGCGTTGGCACATACCCTGAAGGAAATAAAGAGGACTAGACACCTGTTATCTAGTGGCGCGCGGCTCGCCTTAGGTCACAAGGATTTGGGCGTTATTAGGCGTTATTAGGCGTTAGGCGGCTTAGGGGGGGGAGACTCGTGTGGGCGCTGAAGAGCCAGCAAAACGCGTCGGAAACAAAGGCTAGGGGGCTCTGTTTCCGCACGGAAAATCGCTGTTTCGATCCTTCAGTGGTCCTCTCTCTGGGGCTTCAACCACGCTCTGCCTCGGGTTTGAACTTGGACCTCTTGTTTTGCTACGCAAGAGAATGAACGAATTTTATCGCCCCATGTTCGAATGGAAAGCAAGTAGAGCAAGAACAAAAGTATAAGCGAGAAAGTAATAGAAAACAAAAAACAAATACCACCAAACCCCGTCACCCGCGATGCAGGGGGGAGCTGGATTGGGCGAAGAGAGAGGCCAAAAAAGGAGGCGATCAATCAGGAGTGTGTTGCCGGGCGCGCGCGCATTACAAGAGCAAAATATCGATAACAGAATTGATGGAAACGATATAAACAGTGCGCTGGTTATAGCCGATGATAGCGATGGTGCCGACGATAGAATTGTCGATGCTTGTCGTGATGCGGGCACTGGAAAGGATGGATGCAGTCGATGCAGGTTGTGGAAGAGGAAGAGAAGAGGAAGAGTTCTGGAGAGTCGAAGAGAGGGAGTGAGTGGCACAAGCGAGTTGGGTGAGGAAGGCGCTGTGGGGATTTATTGGAGGAGGGCAAAAGAGACTCATGCATGCGGTAGTCGCCATTGGCCAGGTTCCAGGCCCATGTCCGTTTCGGGGCTAAGTGTGCTAGCGCATGTGTTGCCAGTATTGTAGCCGCAATCATAGCGTACGTACGACCTACGAAGTATTTAGGGTATGTTGCAAAATACAACTCAAGGAACGAAGAGTGCACAAATCTCCATGCCAGCAGGTCAGAAGAGAACTACTTGGAACACTGCTATTTAAGAGACCAGAGCCAGGCCAAATATTAAGTTGTTGTCGTTTGACATTTTTGACAAAATAAAAAGGTAGGTAACTAAATAATCTGGACTATGACATGAGAGCAGAAGAGAAACGGAAGACAAGAACTGAACGAGGAACAAATAGAAATGCGAATGAGGCCGGTTTAAACGGGACGAGAATCAAACAAAAGCCCAAAAAATAAAGACCAAAGACCCCATCAAGGACTCTTCTATTATCTTTAAACCCCCTTCCTCTCGTTCATTTGTTGGGTATTATTTTCGACGAAATGAAAAGTGTGGCGTGAAGAAACACGGTGGAAATCGATGAGAGATAAAATAAAGACGCCGGATGAACAGACCCAAAATAAAGAGGCTCGCTCGCGCTCTTTTCGCACTCATACACCGCGGAACATGCGCACAATCAAGAACCAACAGGCACCGAGAAATTTGAAGGCCGACAGCGCCGCAACCGAGTACAGAATGGCCGCCATGTAGATCGTGGCGCGGGCCTCCTCGTCCGACGAACCCGGCACAATCTTCTCGAGACCAGCCGTGCTCAGGACCAGTGCCGCCAGCGCAAAGTTGGAGATGATCCAGACGACAACAACGACCGTGCGCACACCACGGTAGTAGTCCTGCTGCTTCTCGTCGAGTTGCGCGGCCGTGGGCGTCGACTTGACCTTGACCTCCTTGCGGCCGAAGACGTGCAACTCGCGCTCGTACTGGGCGTTCAAGTCACCCTCGTCGGGCAGGTCCGTCTTACCCTGACCGTCCTTGGTGCTGACGGAGGGTAGAGCCTCGGCCTTGTCGTCACCTTTGGTGCCCCACGAAATATCATGGGTATTGCAGAAGGCGTAAACGTTAAGAATATTGGTGAAGGTGGGCGTCAGCATGAGGTACTGGATGAGCGAGGTAAACATGTGCCATGGATCGAACATGAGCAGCGATGCAATCAGCCAGATACCGTAGGTGGACATTACGGACAGAATCAGCGTAATGAAGACCTTGTTCTGGAACAGCATCGTAATTGTGAACCCAGCATTAATATCGGTCTGGATGGCCTTGACGGAGATGAAAATGGCAGCAAACAACAGGTAGATGTAGATGACGGCCCAGAAGATGGACATGACCAGGTAGTATGGACCGGAACCGGCAGGACGGTTGCCCATGGACAGCGTGAAACTGATAATGAGCGAGACTCCGTACAGCCACTCAAAGACAACGCCTAGGATTTTGCCAACGGTGCCCAGCAGGTCATCCGATGACAAGCTGGACGTCAGAATCTTGAAGACGAGGAAGAAGTTGCCTATGGCAAACCAAGCGAAAATCATGTTGATGGTGTTAAACACAAACTCGATGAAGAACATGAGCTTGCGAAGGATGGAATGGTCGGAGCGGAAGAACTGATAGAAGTGGACAATGGCGTAAATTGCAGCGAAGAAGGAACCGTTCAGCCAACGACGACGCTGCAGGATCAGCTCGGAGATGCCGTCGGGCACATCGGTCTCGCCCGTGGCCGACTTCACGTACTGCAGGATCCAGTGGCAGTTGCGCTTAGTGACGAGCTCGAAGCACAGGATACGATCCTCGGCAAGGTACATGTTGGCTGTGAAGATACCGGCGCCGGCACCGTGTAACTTCTCACCGGCAAAGTACTTCTCGAGCGGACCCTGGCCGTTCTTGTCGTTTTGAAGAGCAACGTAACGGTAAGCAGAGAAGGCACCGGGCAACACAGAAATGAACCCGAACGCAGACTCGAGTGGCTTGTCCAGAATGTTGCTCATCTTGTACTCAAAATTCTGCGCTGCGACGAGGGGGTTGACCAGGTACTTGCCACCAGGTCCCAACATGGCCTTGATCTCTCCACAGGCGCCGGCGCACATGGGCTCGAGGTCAAAGGCCTTCCACAGGTGGTATATGGAGTTGCCACCGGGACGGGTACCGGCATCGATGAGGACACAGACGTTGGGGTCGAGGACACGACCGAAAGCCTGGAAGAACCAACGGTGCGAGTTGATCTTCTTCTGATTCTTTTCCTTGAGACAGAAGAGCATCTGCACGGGCTGCTGTTTGGGGACCAGCTGGACGATGTCATTCTTGATGCGCATGCCGATCTGCGTGGTGTATTCATAGATATGGGCCGTCACGTCTTTGCCGTTGACCTGTTGCTTCGCAATACCCTCTTGGTAGACGCCCATACCGGCGAGCAGGGCGCGGGTACGCGGGTTGATCTTGGCACGACCGTCGCTGACGACGCAGACGACAATCTTCTTCCAGGCATCCTTGCCCCAGGTCTTACTCTCATTGCGCTTGCACATGTACTCGACATTCTTGAGCACACCGACCATGGTACGAGCGAACAGAATCTCGTCTTCGTTGTACATGGTGATAACAATAAAAAGCTCGGTCTGTCTGGGCTTGCTGAAAAGGCGCTGGCGCAGGGTAAAGTTCTCTTCGTAAAAGGTCGACGGATCGCAGGTGGCAGCCGTGTAGCGCATGTGGGTGAACTCGTCGCGCTCACCGTGGGGGACCTGGTTCAGGAGGAGTGGCGGAACGGGACAATCGAGGACCAGGTTGCCGCGGTACAGAAGCACCTGCTTGACCGTCTTCCATCGCTTGATGCCGCCGCCACCCATGCCTCCTTGTTGTTGCTGCCGTTGTTGCATTTGATCTTGTTGTTGTTGCTGCACCATGGGGTCTTCGTAGCCGCCGCCGACGTTGCTGGCCGCATAGGAATCCTGTTGGTGCAGGAGCGGTCGGCCGTCGTTGTCGAATCCCTGTTCGTACCCTGGTTCGTAGCCGCCGGCACCGTGTCCATCGTGCTGAGCCGGCTCGTACGGCTGGTTGTAGTAAGCATCGTGATGCTGTTCGGGGTTAATACCGTATTCGCTGCCGCCGTGGAAGTCGCCAGCGCCGTGGTGTGGCTGATCAAAGTTCGAAGTCGAGCCCAGGTTATCGATCGAGTGCTGTGGCGCGAAGCAAGTTAGTATACGGAAGATCAGAAAAGCCAATGACGCCGTCTCTTAATGGCATTCAACCTACCGCTGGGTGCATATCTAATGAGTCGCCGGGACTGAAGCGGCCCATCGACGGGACACTTTGGACGTCGAGGCTCTGGCCCATGGGATGGCGGCCGTGCGGGTTGTCATCCAGCTGGTAGCCATGCTGGAGGGGGTTGCCCGGCGAGGGCGTACGATGGCTCCGGGGATCCATCTGGTGGTCGTAGTAACCGTCGTCTATAGTTGGAAGCAAAAGAAAAATGATGAGTATGTGACGCTCTCACAGAAAGGTCGGCCAGCTTCCCGAGACGTGGCCCAAGGAGAAACTAAACAAGTGGAGGGAGAAGGGGCGCGAAGAGAATATGATAACAGGCGAAAATGGAAGAAGACGAAAGAGCGCAAGGAGGGAGAGAGGCAACCGGTGCCGTAGAGCGTCCAGATGCTGTTTGTTCTCTGTCCTCTGTTCTCGAATATCTGTTTCTGACGTTCACTTTATCCGGCGAACTATCCAATATGCTGTGTGCAACAACTCTTTGTTGCTGTATGCGGCGGAGTAGGGAGGTTCAAGGGCCGGATGAAAAGACCAAGTGATATCGGCCAGCCACAATGTTGGGAAAGAGGAAGACAGCAAAAAGCCGAAAAGTAAAACGGGGAGGGGGAAGAAGGGGTAAAGGACAGGAAACACAAGAGAAGGGAGGGCCAGAGATAATAAGATTATGCCAGTCTGTCGGGCGGCGACGATCACCGGGACGGGCAAGCAGGGGAAGCACAAGCAGTGGCAGGATGGCATGAATATCAGAGAAACATACCTATTCGATTGTAGGCCATGGTTCACAGTCTTGCAAACCAAGGGGGGGTGTTGCGGTGCAGTACTCCGTATACGATACGGATATAGCGGTGGTACTTGGAGTCGTTGCTATACTTCGTAGTTGAAAGGGGGGGTGGTCAAGACGTCGCGTCGCAGCTGCTGGTCACGGGAGGGAGCGGAGGAGGGAAAGTCGAAGAAGCAGTTGAATAGAAAAAGAAGAAAAAAGTGAGGGAGGGAACGGAAGACGGAGTACGGAGGATGCGATCGCAACCACAGACAAGTATGGCAGTGCTGGTTCTTTGCCTCCACTCAGCTGGGGGGTGGCACAGGAGACTTGGTCAGGACGAGGACGGTTGGAATGTGTTTCGTGTTGGAAATTCTCGAGGGTGGCCCTGGGGTGCCCCCTTGGCGGCTCCGTGCTTGGCAAAAGTGCTAGGTTGGCTCCACGCTGGATTTTGATGGGTCCCTAGTAGCCCCTTATTTTTGGTGTTGTTTGATTGCGTCGCTACAAGCCGCCTGGTATACGGAGTAGACACCGTTTATCAACGTCTCGCCCAAATGCCGTTTTAAGTCGTCTTGGTGCGACTTGAGGTTATTGATGTATTTTTTCCCCTTTTCAGTTTTTAGTTTGGGGCGGTAATTATTGCCTGGCGTCTCCTGGCGTATCTTTTAATATCATTTTGCCTCTGGCTGGTGCCGTTTTCTGTCGAACTTTCTCCTTCCCGAGCTTCAACTTGCTGTTTTCGGGGTCCTCCTGTACCCACTTGGCGTGCCTCCTGCTGGGGCGAGGGCAACGGCCAACAATCAACAACAGGAGTTTCTTCTCACGCCGGTACCTAAGAGGGCTCACAGAGAGCGTGAGGCTTGCTGACCTGTTTTATGGCGAAGTTGCTCAGCGCTGTAGGGGTTGTAAGATCTGTAAGCAACTGTGGAAACGGTAGGAAGAGCGGAGGACGTGGCCCTTCTTCGTAGGCGAGACGATGCGAGAAACACAAGCAAAAAGGGTGCGATTTGGCGGAAACGCGCAGGTCTGAACGGACGTGTTTCACGATTATGGGATTGTTGGTGCTGCAGGAGACGGCGGAAACGCAGTGGAGGGGGTGACAGGGGTGGGTAGTAGCCAGGTTCCGTCGCGGGTTGCAGGGAGTGCTATGGAGTACAAGAAAAGGATGAGATTCAGAAGAAGAGGAAGAAGAACTTAAGGGGAGAATCTTCAACAGAAGGTGGTTCGACGCAAAAGGGAGGATAAGGGTAGAAACTAAGGAAGGCACAACAAAGAGAAAGCAACGAATCCGGGGGAAGGAGCCACCTTGTCACGACACAAATAAACGAGGGAGGAGCGTCCGAGTGAGGAATTTTGCCTTGTGGAATTCTTGAACAACTCTTCTATGCCCTTTCTTGACTGGACGTCTGATACTCGGGATGCTGAGCCTCCCTTCAGTAGGTGTGCAGAATATGCCTTGGCGACGGAGCAGTCTGCAGGAGATTCAGCAAACTACGTTTTGGTTTCAACGCTGTAGGAGAGTACGGAGGGCATGTCACTGGCTTGGGAGGCTTCTGCTTTTTTGCTTCTGCAGCGCAACGCTGTCACCAGTATGCGACAGGGCGGGAAGGTGCAAGACAAGTGCTTGCCTCAACAAAGAAGCGCAAGACACAATTGCGGGAAACTGCGCGCCGGGAGAAGGAAGGCACGGGTGGGGCCTGGGAAACCGGCCTGGACTAAAAATGAAATCAGTAAAATGTTTCAAATTTAGGGGCGGCGGGAGTTGGTTGCAGCAAGACTCTGTTTGTTTGCCCTGAGTGACGTAGTCGCTAACGACAATGGCGCAGGTACAACATACATACATACATGCATGCACACATACGGAGCACATACAAACATGCAGAATAGACGAAACACCCGTGGCAAGGCGCAAAGCGCAACGCCCAAGCGGCTGCTACTGACGATCCGTGCCTACCTCCACCCTACCGTTCATTGTTTGTTGCTTGACACGTCCTTGCCCGTTACTTTACATTTTGACATGAACCAGTCAGATATGGTAACTGGCAAGAGGACCCTGAACTAACTGCCTACAAGAAAGAAATGGCGCCACTTTTCCCCAGTCAAATTGGCAGTTGCGACGGATTAAACTCGGACGCCCTTGCGCATTTTGTGACCCATGCGCTGCAGATCACCTACATTATTCCCAGTGACCGGAAATGGGGAGCGACGACTGGTAGGCATTGGTGGCCGAACCTGGCCAGGAACCAGGGGCTTGCACAGAGGGAAAACTAGAAATACGATGTAAGTGTACTTACATACTCCGTATATCTTACGACGCATCTTTACATACGTTGCAGGTGGCAGGCCATCGTGAGACTTTTGTTTGTTCGATTTTGCCCGCGAAACTTTGGCTTGGAACTGGACTGCAGGATTTTTAGCGCAAGCCACAGGCAGTTTGGAAACAGCGAGGCAGCTGCCAGTTGTCAGACGAAGAAGGTTAACGGTGGCGCAAGTCAGGCACGCAAAAGGAAGGCATTGTGGCGCGTGTTATATTTAGCACACGAAATCGCCACCAGCAAAATGCCAACAGCCGCCAAAGAGGCCGCCTTCACAACCAATAGCGTAGTCTCTCCATTTGCGCTTCAGATCACGAGGCCGGCTCCGTACTACGGCGAGGCAAATAGACAAATACCATAGAACGGTTACAGGCGTCTTCCTGCACTGCTCCCAGCCTAGTTCGACTTTTACGTGCGTTCGCCCTCCAGCCAATAAACGCACGCTGGCATGGCAAAAGCAGGGAATATGCCTTGGGTTGCCTTCCAGTGGACGGTCGATCGATTTACAAGCCCATACGTCTGTTGCGATTGGTTCACGGAGAACTGCCATCTCTGGCTCGTATCATGCTTTTCTGCTCTCACTGGTGCTCTTCGTATGATGCCGATCGAGCAAGCTTAACTCGGTGAACGCGTCCGCTCCTGGTTTGTGGCTCGATCTGGTGCCATTCGTTCTTGGCCTGTGCCTTCTTCGGAACAGCCAAGCCTTCTCTGTAATACAGTCGTAGTCCCATAAAATGAACTATCGTGGAGATGAATGCGGTTGCCTGAAAGACGCTACGTCATCAGCGAGGCTTGTGCAGGTTCCCCCCTGTGTTCACCGGTCGTACTTGCTATCGTTATTCCAAGCTCCAGGCTGTGTTCCGGCCAGGTATGAGCTCGTTTACACTTGCTTGTCCGTCCTACGCAAAGCCTCTCAACTGCCCAAGCCTCCATCTATCTACGTGAAACAACGGGGAAGGTAGCAGCGGGCTGTTTGCCGACGGTCGCGGTACACTAACAGGCGAGCCTATTCCGATGGCTGTATTCTACGAATGCGAGTAAGAAGTAGTGTGACCCAGCCACCTATATTAGCGAGATGACATCAGGAACAGTCAGGAAGTAGTTGCAAAGTGCTGGTTGTCCCTGAAGCTGCCGCGAACGTGAAGAAATAATAGTCAGGTTTGAAAATAGTAATCTTTTTTTTTTAAAAAAAAAGGGTTCACGAAATGAGCGTAAGCAATCGTCAGAAGAACAATTCAAAAAGTCAACGATAGCGACATACTCAAACAACCATCCTTTAGCAACTCCTCGTTTCGATCAAGGGACCTCCGGGTTATGAGCCCGGCGCGCTTCCGCTGCGCCAAGTTGCTCTTGTTGATTGTGGTGTTGAGTTCCCGGGCCCATCTTTTTGGTACATATACTGGAGACACACGCAAATCCATAATAGATCCTGGCACCATTACATAACTGCTACAGAAAGTACCACTCCAGAAGATTAGCTCAGTCCCTTCAAATGTTGATCTTTTCAAAACAAGCAGAAAATTGGTGTCAACTATTTTGTGTCACGTGATCAAATGGGAGTGTGATAGAAAGAGATCGGCCATTCTGTCCGTGAGATGACCAACAACATCTCGGTGTATATTAAGCTTATGTCGTAGGGCAGCCCTATCTCCAGTACCGTCTGGCTTCCTGGATAACAGCTTGTCGTTGTGTCGTTGTGATAATTCTTTTGTGTAAGCTAATAAATGGGTTGCTTCGATATGTATAAGGTTTTTTTTTTTAAAAAAAAAAAGAAAAAAAAAAATTATTTACGAGCAGATTTGTAAGACGATAAAGCACAAGAAAAGGGAACAGTAATAAAAAAAGATAACAAAGAAAACACATACACATCCAGGCGACGTCCTGTCCTTTTGTCGAGCAGCAGTGTAGTCATGTAGTCATGGATCCCAAACAAGCATAGCTCCGCGATCGGTGCATGCTAAAGGGGAAAATGGACATACGAGAAAAAAAGCGACTAAAATCGAGCAATTGGCACTGGCCGAGTCACACTCAAGGTCTGCAAACGCCGACCCAAAGCGCGGGTTTTTTTGGTAGCCATGCAATAGCGGACACGGGCGTCAACCGACAACGTCTTGCAAACGACCCATTCGAGTCAATTAGACGACAGCAGCTGGCCAGCAGCACCGGCTGTCCCTCCCTTGGAGCACCGACGTTCTCTCCTCGTCCGATCCAGGACGACAGCTCGCCATCTACGACATACAACTTCGAGCTTTGCTCCGACACCCTCCTACCGTTTCGACGACCCCCTCAACCCTCACCATGGCCACCGAATCGTTTGTGATCCGCACGCCGGCGTCGTCGGCCAACATTGGCCCTGGCTTCGACGTCATCGGCCTCGCGCTCTCCCTCTACCTCGAGCTGCACGTCACCATTGACCGCTCCAAGACGCCGTCCACGGCGCCGCTCAACTGCCGCATCACGTACGAGGGTGACGGCGAGGGATCGGTGCCCCTGGACCCGGACGCGAACCTGGTCACCCGCGTCGCGCTCTACGTGCTCCGCTGCCACAGCCAGCGCAGCTTCCCGGCGGAGACGCACGTGCACATCAAGAATCCGATCCCACTGGGCCGCGGGCTGGGCTCGTCGGGTGCGGCCGTGGTGGCGGGCGTGATGCTCGGCAAGGAGGTGGGCGGCCTGCACGACCTGACGCCGGCACGGCTGTTTGACTTCTGTCTGATGATTGAGCGGCACCCGGACAACGTGGGCGCGGCGCTGTTTGGCGGGTTTGTGGGCACGTACCTGAACCCGCTGAAGCCGGAGGACGTCGCACGCACGGAGATTCCGCTGAGCGAGGTGCTGCCTGCGCCGGCAGGCGGCGTGGACACGGGCGACCAGCCACCGGCGCCGCCGCTGGGGATCGGCCACCACATCAAGTTCCCATGGTCGCCGACAATCAAGGCGGTGGCGATCATCCCCGATTTCGAGGTGGCCACGGCCAAGGCGCGAGAGGCGCTGCCGGCGGAGTATCCCCGTGCGGATGTGGTAAGTTCACAGAAGGGGCGAGCCAATTGGGCTGGCAAGGAAGACGAAGAAAAGGCGAGCGGAGCGAGGAAAAGAAAAATAGAAAACGAGAAGACGAAGCTGACCGTGGTTCGACAGACCTTCAACCTCCAGCGGATAGCACTGCTGCCCGTGGCGCTGGGCCAGTCGCCGCCCGACCCGAACTTGATCTACCTGGCCATGCAGGACAAGCTGCACCAGCCGTATCGGCAGACGCTGATCCCCGGTCTCACCGAGATTGTCGAGTCGATGACGCCGAGCACGCAGCCCGGCCTGCTGGGCGTGTGCTTGTCGGGTGCGGGCCCGACGATCCTAGCGCTGGCGACGGACCACTTTGACGAGATTGCGGAGGAGATCATTGGGCGGTTTAAGAAGCATGGCATCCAGTGTAACTGGCAATTGCTGGAGCCGGCAGAGGGCACACTGGTGACGCGGTAAATGTGAATGTGTAGCAAAGCCTCTCGACCAGTTGTGCGTCGTTGGACCTATACGTAGACTGTTTCGGTCTGATACCCGAGAGATTAGAATAGAGGGCGAGATAGAAATGCAGAAAATAATAACAACATCTAACGTCATACGTCCGAGCAGACGAGATTCGATTCGTGGAAACACATCAGTGTGAACCTGTCAATGGGATGAGTCGTTGGGTGAACGAGATTGTTCCGCAGTTAACGCCCGTAACCACAACTTACCTGACCAGTAATATGCGTCTTCCTTCTTTTGATACGACGTCGTCCAGAATAAGGAGAGTATATGGAGTACTGCGCTTATGTCAACCATTTTTTACTACGTCGGCCTTACTGTCGTATCAGGTACCTTCCTGCCTCATGGTATAACTCGGACAGAAACCCCGAGAGAGAATACGCGGCTCTCATAGTCCTGTATTAGCGGACCAGTATCAAAGAGTCTAGGTCGACTTATGCTCACGCCATGCCCATCTTACAAAAGTTGTGTCTCCATGATAAAGTACGTTGAATTCCGTAACCACTGAGCGGCGCCGGCTCTCATATACGGGGTATGAAAGAGTCTGTAAAGTGTGGCCGAGGGTACATCCGACCGGTCAGAAGTGACAGTACAACCGTGTGAAAACCTTGAGCTACGCTCCATTACTATTCGTCGGCCATGATTAATGTGACCTTCTATGCATATTCTGTGCCGATTTCATCTTTCACAAAACATCTTGCCAAATTAAGCCGTGTGTCCAGCCTGTCGAGGCATTTCATGTATAATTTTTGCGTTTACTCCGATTCCTTTCTTACTCCCTCACTGAAAGCTGTTGTTCTGTCTCGACGTAATTCCTCCTTTTATCAAGATGGTCCCATCCTCGAGGTACATGCATGTTATCAGATCGAAGATCGCCGCCCATTTCGGACGCACAGGAGCTATGCTGGTTAAACATTAAACTAAGTCAAATATCAGGCTTCAACAAAATCCATGACAAGCATATCGGCTAATCCAAGAAGTTGTGCTTGACAACTCTTTAGATGGGAACTCTTTACTCGCGCTTCGTTATTCATTTATTTATTTATAGAAGAAGGAAGCCGTCAACGGTGGACAGATGTTGTTGGTTGCCCCAATCGGCACCGTGCTTTGGCCGTATGAATCCTCCCGATGCGATATAGGAGGGAGGTTTTCATAACAAGATCCTCCTCGATATTACTCGACATATGCTTACGAGGCAGTCGTCCCTGCCGTTTCAATAGCACTTCTACAATTCTCATCTTTGGTTATCATGTGACACGTGTCAGGACAAGCACGGAAAGGGAGGAGCAAACCGATGCCAATCAACAATGCCATCCTGTCCTCCTTCCCCCGGGGTTCTAGACGACTTGAAAATTGATGCGTCTGGAAGCATCCGATTTGGAAGGCACAGCCTTGTAGGCGCAGCCCGTCCAAGGGAACCGGCAAGTGATGGTTGCCGCCGTTTAACCTGAAAATTGGCCTCTCCATTGGTCGGCACTCGCCGTCACCGTGCTAAAACAACCGGCCACTATCAGTGGTCATCGTGCCACTTGTGCCCGTTAGTGGCACCACTAGTCACTTTCAGTGCTCTGTCGTGCCACTTCCCCCAAAAATGTGTTAAGTCGAGGACTCGAGGGAAAAAGACTTGTGACCAAACCCGGGTAGATCCCGTCCTTTGTTGTTGCATTTGCGACCGGGAATACGGCTTTTGGAGGTAGCCAGCCCTGCGAATCACTGCCAATTCCATAGACAGCATTACTTTGTTCTCGCGCCACGTCCATTAGCTAGGCCGTTCTTCACCGGGTGACAGACCTACACTCTGAGCTCTCCTACTTTTCCCTAGTCATCTCACGTTTATTATCCAGAATGGCATGATGGAGGAGACAGAGACTTCCGAAGCATCCTTATCCAATTGAATATTGCCCATTTCACGCCGTTTCCTTCTGTTTCCCCCGTCACTGGCATTCCCGAGATTTGTCAACCGGTTCCATCTGAACAAGCACGTCGTAATAATGTGGACTCGCCCTGACTGGTTCCCCGAAAACGAGAAGTCAATGGGCCAGATGGACGCTTGGGCATGGGACTAGACTCGCAGCCTGGCCACGACGATGGTGTTCAAAGGGAAAGGATTGCATTTGTTTGGCGATTTAGTGTTTGCCCTTGTACTGTGTCTCTGTACTACCCTCAAATATAAAGACATCTCGGTCATCCTCCTTGCTTCCTCCATGCTTTTATTTTGCTTCTCTTAGTTGCATCATCTACCCTCGATCAGATCGTTTCACCCTCTCAACACTCAACACTCTTCGTTTAATTAACACATCGTTACTCAGTGTTTTACAACACGCTATTATTTTGGTAACACCAACTACTACCTCCTCCACCTTAGCCATGTCTCCCATCATCGCCCGAGCTGCTATCCGCAATGCTGCCGCCACCGGCCGCCGCCAGTTTTCCGTGGTGCGGTCGCTGCGCAGTTTCGCTCGGTCTTTTGAGCCCCATGTCTTCCAGCGCTTGCCCGTCGCCGGTGACGCCCAGGCTCCCGACTATGGTCGTCTGGTCAAGCGGAGCGGCAAGACCATTGCTATGTACGCCCATCCCAGGTGCCCCATGATATCAAAAGAACCAAACCCCATACTTGATTCCTACTAACACCTCACTCTAGCTACTTCCCCCTCGCCTTTACCATCCTGGGCTGGCCGATGATCGCCAAGACGGGCCTCGACGGCCATGTACACTAAACAGCCGTCCACGATATTTTGGGAATCGTCATAGAGGAGCACATTTTGTATATATAGTTTTGGAAAGCTGGCGTCTTGTCGTTTTATAAACGGTGTTTTTATTTTCCTCGAGTACCCTTCGAAGCGGCACACGTGCCATTTAGAGGCATCGTGATCTTCCTGGCATTTATTTGTTCTTCGAAATACACACATCAAACTCGAAAATTTATGACGGCTATGAGCTTCGGGGACAAAAGTAAAATATGAAATGTGACAGCTGTGGACAAAAATGTCGGATTCTTAACCGTGCTCGAGTTCCCAGGAACCGATCGCAAAAATACGGCCCCAGCTCCCTCGATCGTTCGATTTCAACTCTCAAACCGCCTTGTAAGCAGTCGCCAGTTTCATTCCTATTTTACGCCCTCTCCAGTCCGTTTACTGGATTACTTCTGGCGCAATACTATTAGACTTTTGATGCCAATTCCTGCTCAGCACTTTTCCATCTACACGTGCCCGGTGATTATTGAAATATTGTTATCTCCTTACAACCCAGGATTATCCCCAGCATATAATAAGCGACAAAGAATCCGTCCACCCGCCGTCCTGGCTGCTGATATCACACCGGCCGCCGGTGTAAGCCGATGGAAAGAGCCCCGTAGCGACGCCACAAATAACCGCGCCACACTTCGCTCTCTGGGGAAGTTTGAGAACAAAGACTAGCCCGTGCTCCTTCCTCGACAAAACATTGAACTAGTCTAAATGCGGACTAGCGCAAGGCACGCCCCTTGGTGTGCTGTCCTGGCGCGTCCGTGTCTGCATGTAATTTTGGAGAGGCCAAGGAGAGACAGAGCTCTCCTTTTGCGAGACAGCAACGACATCCGAACGACGATACATCTCTTCACGACGACCAACTGCCGAACAAGCGACATAGCTACGTCTTGAAACAGCGGAAGCGAAAGGAAGCCCGTTTATGTTTTGTCGGCTATTCATACTGCTGCGGCCGGCGTATTTACTTTTCGCATTCTCCTGACGACGTTCTCCAGTACAGCAAGACAATGCCCCGTGGCCGTCACGGCTAACTGGCGCTCTTATCGACCTATCATCTCGACTTTCTTGACGACATTGACGGTATCAACGACGACCCAGGCCGGCGTACCCTGCCCTCGGACAGCCAGAGGAGCGGACGCGCCGAGCTAGTCGCCTCTTCAGCATCCAGCGCTCCCTCCATCGGCAACACCCGTCGCCCGTTCTGTCCTCCCCTTGCCCTCACCCCTCGATACAAACACATACACAACCGCAAACATGGCGGAAAGTCTTCACAACATCCCGATGGTCATTGACAATGGCTCAGGGACCATCCGCGCAGGCTTTGCGGGCGAAGACCTGCCCAAGTGCTACTTCCCCTCGTTTGTCGGCCGTCCCAAGCACCTGCGCGTGCTCGCCGGCGCCCTCGAGGGTGACTGGTTTGTCGGCCCGCGTGCTGCCACTGAGCTGCGCGGCCTCCTCAAGATCAACTACCCGCTCGAGCACGGCATCGTCACGGACTGGGACGACATGGAGAAGATTTGGGCGTACATCTACGACGAGGGCCTCAAAGTGCTGAGCGAGGAGCACCCCGTGCTGCTGACGGAGCCGCCACTCAACCCGCGCAGCAACCGCGACACGGCCGCGCAGATTTTGTTTGAGACGTTCAACGTGCCGGCGCTCTACACGTCGATCCAGGCGGTGCTGTCGCTGTACGCGAGCGGCCGGACGACGGGCATTGTGCTGGACGCGGGCGACGGCGTGAGCCACGCGGTGCCCGTCTACGAGGGCTTCGCCATTACCAACTCGATCCAGCGCATCGACGTGGCGGGCCGCGATGTGACCGAGTACCTGCAGACGCTGCTGCGGAAGACGGGGTACGTGTTCCACACGAGCGCGGAGAAGGAGGTGGTGCGGCACATCAAGGAGGCGACGAGCTACATTGCCGTGGACCCCAAGAAGGAAGAGAAGGACTACATGACGACCAAGTCGGACCCCAAAAAGACGGCCGAGTTTGTGCTGCCCGACGGCAACAAGCTCAAGGTCGGCCCCGAGCGGTTCCGCGCGCCCGAGATCCTGTTCGACCCCGAGATTATCGGCCTCGAGTACCCGGGCGTGCACCAGATGGTTGTGGATGCCATCGTGCGGACGGACCTCGACCTGCGCAAGTCGTTGTATGCCAACATTGTGCTGTCGGGCGGTACGACCTTGACCAAGGGCTTCGGTGACCGGTTGCTGCACGAAATCCGCAAGATTGCGGTCAAGGACATGCGGATCAAGATCTTCGCGCCGCCAGAGCGCAAATACACTACGTGGATTGGCGGCAGCATCCTGGCCGGTCTGAGCACGTTCCGGAAGGTAAGCCAGGGTTTACGGGAGGGACAGTCGTGAGGTTGCCGTGCATGACTTTGTTGCTAACAAAAACACAGATGTGGGTCAGCATTGACGACTGGCACGAGAACCCCGACATCATTCACACAAAATTCACGTGATGCGGTAAATGCAGAGAGGACAAGTCTCTCGAGGCAGCCAACAGAGAGGGCAAGATGGCGGAGGCGGCGCCTCACATAGGACACAGCACACAAGCCAGACGGGGAGACAACGTAACGAGGGCAGTCGCCGGACCAATGAATCCACGACGATGGACAGGCACACACTGTCTCTTGCGTCCTCGACATTTTTCAACACATACCGACTCACACATACGCAAATTCACAAACTCACACATATACATGTATTATGTACAATACGCTCACCACCCGAGGAGAGCGGATATGGCCTATTAGGAAACGATAGCAGGAATAGATCACCGGCCGATAGTAAACCGATGGCGACAAGACGGGGGGCGGGGGAGGCCAGGACAGGCAAGAAAGAAGGGCGCACTGAAATGATACCCTTTTTCGTTGTATACAAACAGAGAGGCACTCAAATTTTAAAAGATTTTACGTGTTTACAGGCAAAACGAGCCACAGAGATGAAGGCGATGCACCGTTGCATGTGTATTGTAGGTAGTGCAAAAGAGAACTCGCTTTTTTTGTAAATTAAAAATGAGAAAATCAAATCGGGTATCTTTGCTTTTGTGGCTTCTTCGACTTCGATCCAGTAATTTTCCAGCGAGAATAAAAGGCTATGTAAATGCGATGCTATTATTACATGAAAAACGAAACAGGAGAACGCCGGTCCGCTCAGTTGTGGTATAATCCGCAAAAATGACTAAAACAAATGAGAAATAAAGAAACTCCGCAATGCTTCTCGTCCATGATATGGCTTTTGTAAATCCAAATGAAAAACTTTTCCGTTCCGTAGGTTGAAAAGTGGGATGAAAATTAAAAAAAGAGCGGTCGCTTGTTGATGATTGGGTCGTGAGAAAGTGGTCGTTGCAAGTCGGGATCATGACAGAAGGAGAATGGCAGAAAAAGAATAGAGAAAAAGAGACAAGCTGCCAGAGCCGCTCAAACCTCCATTCTCATCCTCTTTTAACGGTGCATGCGGCCCCAGAAGCCGCTGCGCCGGCCCTCTTCGCTGCTCGTCGTGCTCGCGCCCGAGACGGAACTGGCGTCGCTGCCCTTGCGAACGACGTGGCCGTGGTCATGGCCATGGCCGTGGACACCCATGCGGATGCTGTTGGCAATGCGGTCGGCGGTCGACAGGAGGGGACCGGACGAGGTGGTGCCCGAAGCCTTCTTGTTGTGGGACGACGAGGACGACTTGGACGAGTAAAAGTTGCCGGCGCCACCGCGGCCGACGTAGCCGCCGGTGCTTTGCGACTTGGCGGCCGCGGCCGAGGCGTAAATGTACTCGTCGTCCAGGGACGTAACAGGGCGCATGGAGGCCGGGTAGGCGTTGCCGGCGCCGCCACGGCCAGCGTAGAAGCGAGCAGATGTGTGCGTGGCAGACGAGCCGGAAGACACCTTGGTCAGCGGCGTGGGGATGCCGGCAGCAGGCGTGACGGTGGTGGGAGCGCGGAAGGTGTTGCCCAGGCCACCGCGGCCAGAGTGTGTGTAGGCATTTGCCTGCACGGTGGGATGCGGTTCGGTGATGGTGAAGGGCATCGTGAGGCTGCGGGTGTAATCACTTGTGGGTGAAGGGACGGCGATATTCAGTGTCGACAAGGATGTGAAGTTCGTGATGCCAATGTTTGATATTCTCTAGATTGTCATATTCTTGCTGTATACTATGCATGTGTATGCCATTCGAGAGAGATGAAGAGTGAAGGAGAGGAGCGAGTGACAGCAGGAAATATATGAATATAGGAGGCCATGATGCTTAAGAGCTTTTCTCCTCATCCGGGCAGATCGATATTGACGAGGGGGAGAGCAGAGCAAAAAGAGTCAGACGTCCACCTGAGGGGCGTGTAAGTAACAACCCATTATTATTATTAGCTGAGAAACAGCCAGAATGGCGTTGCATGGTGTGTCTGGGCTTTTGTCTGGGGAAGTCAACAGAAGGGAGAAAGGGGGTGTAAGAATTGGTGGCCCCCTGACGAACGCCTCTAGATGACAACATTACGGGCAGGTCAAACACAATTGCGCGAGGAGGGAAGGCGCGAGGGCTGGGAGAACGGCGACCGAGCTTGCGCAACGTAGCAGGAGTAACGGCAGGCAGAGGGGCGTAAAAAAAAAACCTTGCTGCGAAAGAGCAATCGATGGGGTAATAGCAAGGTAAGAATGACCCAGAAGGTAAAAATTTTCAAGGCCGCCTGGCTTGGCTACAGGTCACAGGCAGGAGAGGCGAAACTTACACGCCCCTAGGATGGAAGCTGCGGCTTTGCAAATGGGTGGAGGGAGGCTCCTTCCAGCGAATGGGCCGAGAGGTGGCATCCGCGTGATGGGGTTTTAGGCGCTGAGGCCTGTGCAGGACTGCCCGCTTCAGGGTGCTTCAGCGCGTTTCCAGCGCGTTTCTGGGGGGCGTGCGGTCACTGTTGGCATTTTGCGTGATCACGTTGCACAATAGGTAAATGGCATCCCTCTTCCAGAGTGGCCATTGGCATACCGTTACGAAATGGCGGCCGGCTTAGTGCATCACGAGGCCCCGCCCCAGAGGTCATTTTGGTCGTTGTTCTTTCCCCCCTGGGCCGTTTTTGGGTTTCTCGTACCTAATTTTTAGTCATGGAATGCCGGTACGTACCTTCCCCTCTCAGACACGAGAGACATGCGAGACAACCACACAAAGTTCGCAGCATCTTGTCGAAGCAACAACGATCGTGGTCCAGATGCCACTTGCTCATTGGCGTCGGCCCGCCTCATCGCCAGAGGCTGCATGCCGGACCTCATTTGAAGCTCAAACTACGCAAGGTCAATTGAATTTCCCGCCAACTGTGGACGGTCCGCAACACGATGATGCCAGCGGCTGCCAGTCTTGTGTGCCACGTTTTGCTGTTGTGTTTGCTGAGGCAGATCACCTGGGCCACGACAACCGGCCTTCGCGCAGTAAAATGCAAAATAAAACATCGTGAACAATACATTTTACACCTTTTACCAGGGGCCGAGACAGCAAGCGCCAAAGTAGAAGTTTTCTCCTTCTTCCATTTTGACACCACACGCCCTCGTTGCTTTGTGGTTCCTCTCGGTCCACTTTTGAATGGTCCAAATGACCCATTTTCAGGGAGATGAGGGGAGGTGACGAGTTCACAGAGGAAAAAGAAAATTCTGAACGAGACAAGAGTCTTCATACGATGTGGAGAGCACAGAAAATACACGCAACATCCACACGCAACGCTCGAATGGAATTGCATATCCATTACACGAATGGTCCTCGCACAATACATTTACGATTGGGAAATATCACAGGTTCTCAGAGAGAGAAGAGTCGCCTTCGTGTGAGCTAGCAGGTGTATGTCGTAAGCGGCTAGGAGCGGTATTGAGCAAGTGAAAAGCACACTGACAAAATCATTGCTGAATTGAGTAGTGGCGCTCTGCGGCTGACCTTTTGGAAGTCACGTTCACCTAAAATTTGCAAGGTCAGGCTGGCAGGCGCGGACACTCGAGAGAGAGAGCGAAACAACCAGGAAAGAGCGAACAGCAACCAATATCATGGAGTCACGGGGTCACGGAGGCCAGCGTTGACAGCCACAACGACGGCTATCGGCGACTGCCTTTCGCCCCTTTTATTCCAGCGACCAAATGCCAGCCATGGCCTAGGCCGCAGTGTAGACTCGGTCCTGGAGCAAAACCTGCACACGAATACTGTTTTCCTTTCTTTTTTTTTCTTGTTTTCTTTACGGGTCCTCACACAGTGAACTGCTCTAAGCGAGCCTGTATTGGTGGACCGGCTGCTCGCTCCCATCCGCATTTTCAATGAGAACTGTGGAGAGTGGAGAGCCGCTGTCTCATACAATGCGACTACGGCGTTGTGAAGTGAAGTGAAGGGCAAAGTTTGAAAGTACTGCAGAAGTAGAAGATGACGAGAACTGTTTTTGATTTTTATGTCACCCACAGAGTGCGACGACTGCGAATATCTGTCGTCACAAGGGGGGTGGGCAAAAAGTGACAGAATTTGCATTGACTTCGTCGATGTGGAGAGGTCCATTCCGTGCAAAGTGGATATTTCACACCATAATCCATAGTAGAGATCGCGAGTCTTGAATAACCATTTACAGCGTCAAAGACATCCGAAGGAATTTCATGTGCGTCAAGCTGTTCTTTTTTTCTTTCTTTCTTTTTTCTCTCTCTCTTTTTTTTTTTTTTTTTTTTTTTTTTTTTTTTTTGACTTGAGAATCCAAGCCACGCCAAATACAAAAATAACCACATATTTATGTTTACAGGAAGTCAATTAGCGTATTCTATCCACCGCAGCATTGACTCTAAAGGGCTTGCAATATGACGTGGTCCTCAAAGCATCGACACTGTTGTTTTCCATCGCATACACGGATAGAAATGACCACGTTTGGCGTGGCGCGAGGACGGCGAATACTGCACGTTTGACCGAAACTGGACTATGAATACGGAGGTGGGTAAAGTATGGTATTACAAGATGGCTAGCCATATACCGCGCTGTCGGTGATGTAAAAGCAAAATGAGAAAAAACAAAAACACGAAATATGAAATATGAAAACCATATGCTGTCTCCTTCTCGACACCTAGCTATCCTCCTCTTTATTTTATCTGCATCAACAATGCTGGGGAGGCTTTGTTGTCGCTCCATCCAGCAACCCAGTTTTGCGATCTTGCGATCTTTCTTCACAAATGTCGTAATCATCATAAAAAGTATGAATCATGTCAGCTGTGTTGTAAACAACAGCCGAGAAGCAAAAGTAAATGCAGAACACGCGCCCCTCATCTATCCTTGTTTCATCGTCCTGATAATTCCTTCTCTTGCTCTTTCGTGTTCTCAACATTTCGTCGCTATTGTCCCCCCTACTTTCTATCTGTGCGTGTGCTCTTCCGTGTAGATGAGGCGATGTTAGTTGTTTGTTTGCGACACCTTCATGTCGCTGAGAAGAGAATGCTACAATGTTTCCTGTTTAAAACGTCTCGGACTCTTGAGAGGCAATTGTGCCGAAAGTGTCTGGATACGAGTGTTAGTTTTATTTGTTCATACGAAGTTCATACGAGCCGATGGTCATTTTTCAGTCGAAACTCTTTAAAACTCACTTCTCTTCTGTCTGCGTGGGTCGCTTCCAGGCTCCTCATCGTTGTAGCTACGCGTGCTCCGTTCACTCTTCGGAGTCATCGCCCGGGGACCACTGGGACGCCGCGTCGGCGCTGTCAGCGCACCGCTCAAGTTGCGGTTCTCGAACCGAGGGCTGCCCGTGTAGCTCGTCGGGACGTGTGTGGCTGTTCCGTATCCGCTCTCCACGCTGTGGTACGGAAGAGGGCTCGTCTTGGGTGCCTTGGTTAGGCGCGCCGGGCGAGGTGGCGTCTGTTGCTCCCTCTGGGCATCTAGCGGTTCCTTGGGAGGCCGAGGCGGGCCGGCTGGCGGTTGCGAGCCTTGGGTAGCCCCGCCTTCCCAGTACTGCTGCTGCTGCTGTGTACCTTGCGCGGCCGTGTTGCTGACCGACGCATCACTGTACCGGTTGGTGTTCTGACCTGGGAACCGGTTCAGAGATGTCGCGGAACCGGCCCATTCGGCCGACCGAGGGCTCGTCGGTGAGTCAAAGTCAGCTGCTTGTGACTCCAGGGCAGCTTTGAAGGGTTGACCTGACCGCGGCTGAGGATGCTGGAGGTTGAGGGAGTCGCGATGCGCCCGGTACTTTGGATCCTCGGGTGTCATGTACGACTTGGGATTCGGAGGGAGAATTTCCGTGCTGTCGGGGGGCAGGTGATAACCGTGGATGTCGTCGTCGAACTGGGGTTGTTGGTATACCTGCCCTCCCTGGTGGGCGTGCTGGTGAGATTGCTCAGGCTGCGTCTGATCGAGGTAGTTGCCGCCATGGTTGACGTCGGTCTCAGAGAAGCCCGAGTGCAGCTTGTCTCCTGGCGTGGGCTCATAACCGTCGTACGCCACGAGATCGGAGCCCGACCGAGACATTCCACTATGGAAGCCGAGCTCGTCGTTGTCCTTCTTGGAGTCGCGGCTGCTCCGAAACACGCGCCCGACACTAGAAGTTGTCGTTTCCGACCACCGCGAGATCTTGGGGAGCCAGCTGGACGAACTGCTTGACTTGTGCTTCTTGGCCTTTTCGGTCCGGGGCGTGTTGTCATTGCTCTGCGGCGCCTGCTGCATATGCAGTCGGGGTTCAGAGTGTTGCTGCTGGTATTGCTGCTGCTGGATGTCTTGTGATTGCCTAGGCGGCGTTGCGAGTAGGGCTGTGCTCATCTGGGGAATCGAGGCTGGGCTGCCAAACCGCACGTTGCCAGATGCTCCCCCAGCAGCTACGTTGACGGCTGCTCCATGTCCAGGTGCGCTGCAAGGTTCCTGGTCGTATTCCGGCTCGTCTTCGTTGCCCTCTGGCACAGTGCTGATCCGATTGTCGGAGAACTTGCGGGCCGACTGAATGAGGCCGCCCCGCGAGTTGACGGATAGGAGGCCGGACTGGCTGGCGTGACTGGTTGTGGATGTGCTGGCCTGGCCCTCGGGTTCATAACCACGGTCGTGTTCATAGGCCAATTGGGGATCCATCATGCCTTCGTAGGGTGACGGTCCGTGGCCACTGGCACTGCCGTTCACACTCATGCCGCCGGGTCCAACACCGCCTGCTGACTGAGCTTTGAGAACGTCGACTTGGTTCAGCAGCTGGTTAAGCATGTCCTCAATTCTTGTCAAGTCGTTGTTTCCCTTAGCATTCAGTGACTTGAGAGCACGGCGGAAGATGTTCTGGCGCTTTCCTGGCAGGTCCTCCGTCTCGACCTGCGAAATGCTGGCATGTAGAGACCGGTTGCCACTGCCCGGGAATGGCCGGGGTCCGCCAAGGTGCGTACGAACCGTCTTCTCGGTTCCGTCGAGGATCTCGGTAATGATCGCATCCTCACTGTCGGCGAGTTTCTTGGAGAACTCGTTGTTGATGCCTTTCTCGTGCATTGTGAGCATAGTGCGGACGTTCTCGAATGAGGTGCGCATTTCCGCAGCCGCGCGCACGAGAGTCACCAAAATCTCCGTATCGCGTGCGCTCCGCTGTGCGTCCCGGACCATCAGATGCTGCATCAGAGCAACGATATCCTTATTCTCGATGCGTTCGATACCGGCACCGGTAGCGGGATCGTATAGTGGTGTCGCCATGCCCTGCGACAACCCGCTGAAGTGTCTAGTTTGGTTCGTCGTGTAGAACGGGTCCTCCTCTGCAGCGCCGAACACAGCAGGGGCATCTGTGTAGTCGATACCCTTGCCCTTAGAGACATTGGCCAAGTCGGGCGACTTTCCAGGGCCCTGGGAGATATAGCCCTCGTCAAACCGGGCGCCGAGCGGGCTTCTGGTCGCATAATCCGGCCCGGCTGTCCCATAGGTGGTAGCGGCAGCGGCAGCGGCGGCAGCTGCAGCTGCAGCAGCTCCCGCGGCAGGGTTGGGAATGGATTTCTTGATGAGGCTCTCGTTCACAATGGGGCTTGTGCCTTCGTAGGGGTTCGTGATCAGGGTGTCCCGCTTGCGTTCGTCAGACGAACGCTGCCATTCCTCGTCCCGCTCCTGGCTAGTTTGCCGACTGTGTTGAGACGCGCCAAGCATGTGGTCCGCAGCGGCAGCACCCATGATTGCAGCGGCAGCGGGGCCGGCGAGATTCATAGCGTGTGACGTCGCTTCGTCGTGGCGCTCCTGTGTGGGCGTCCGATCGCCGGTGCGCCATGCATCCTGCTCCTTTTCGTCAGGGACATGGCCATGCACAACGGAAGGGTTCGTCTCCCTGTCTTCATCTTCCGAGTAGCCGCCGTAGCCAATCTCCGGAATGGGGTTGCTGAGATCCGGAATACCGCTAGCTCCCATGCGCGGCACATCATGCTCGTATTGGTCGTACTCGTCAACGCGGTCGGTACTGTGGGTGGGTGTATTGGCTGGACGGAGTCCGTCCATGGTCCGCTCCTTGAATGACTTGTTCCGCTGGACACCTGCAGGAACCCACTCGCTCTCAGCTGGTACGCCGTGGCTTCCGCTTGTTTCGTGAACCTCACGCTCACCGTGAGGCTGGTATGGGTTCTGGTTCCGGTCACGAGCTGCACGGATGGCCAAACCCACGGCACCAGCAGTAATGGCAGCCGCTTCGGAGGCAGTAGGCGAAGCGCGCCGCACTTTGCGCCCATATTGGTCAATTTCGTACTCGCCCGAAAACTCGGAGGGATTTGTTCTGCTTGTCGTTGGAGATGCAGTAGCGATCTCGCGCGTCTCGTGCAGATCCTCAGCTTCACGAAGACCAGCGTCTCGACCAGCATCTCCCTCACGTAGAGTTTGACCGTGGCTCTCCACCGACCGATTCTTGGGTGTCGTCTGTCCATGCGAGCGCTCTTCCTCCAGCGTGTCCATGGAGCCACGGGTGCCAGAGACAGGTGCATAGGCACCATCTGCGCTGGAACCCGTTGTCACTGCGGATCCATCAAGCATGGAGCCATCGACTAATGATGCAACGGCCGACTCAATGCCAATTGGTGTATGAGTGATATCGGGGTTGGCAGCAATACCGTCCACAGCACGGAAATTGTTTTGGTCGCCGTCGTCCGTAACGTCGGTCAACTGTGTCGGGGCCGGGCGGTAGTCGACATCGGAGCTCCGGACACTGACGTCATCGTGGTCAAACTCACGGCTCATGACATTGCTAGGAATGGAGTTGAGCGAGGCGGCCGATTTGCGCTCGATCCGCGGAGATTTTCCTGGGGACGACGTAGTAGTTGTTGTCACGCCACTGTCACGGTAGCCCTGCACCTCGCTCGTGCCGCCCTCCGTGTAGCCGGAGACGCTCGGGATGGGACTGAGACCGCGATGCTCAGGCTGATAGGGCACATATTTGAGGGGCGCTGGAACAATCTGGTGGCCATAGGCATCGTAGGTCTGACCGGCGTAGTCCGGCATACCGTCATAATCATCAACGAATTCGTCTTCGACAGCTTGCTGCAAGTACTGGTCGGGATATTGGTGCTCGCGATCGATTACGGCATCGTCCTCGTCGTCCTCATCAATTCCTCGCTCTTTCATATTCGAGTGGTTGGCACCACGACCGACAGCCTTGCGAGGTAATGCCCGGAGATCGCCATGCGAGATATTGGCATGCTGTGTGCCAAGACCCTGAAGACTGCTCGACGAGGTTGTGTACTGAGGTGGTAAGGAACCCAGTGGCTCATCGCCAGAAAGTGTGCCTCTGGCGGAAACCTCTTGGACGGGAGGAATTTGTCGTTCGTCTTCTGCCGAAAGGGGGCGATCCGACTCTGCTGAGAGAATGGACGTGCGAGTCATGTCTGAGTTGATTTCACTCATTAGAGGCATCGGAGGCTGTAAGAAGCCAGCATCCGGATCGAGGTGTTGCAAGTGGCCGGCATTGAGGCCACCGTCGCTTGGTGGCATTGGTGCCTCCTGCAGACCGCGTTGACCATGAGTCTGGTCTTCAAAGGAACGACTGGCTGCACTATGAGCTCCTGTAAGGTACAGATCTGGTGGTCCTTGGTGCTGTTGTAGCTGAACGGGAGGGGGGCCCTGTCCTCTATCAACATCAATACCCTGCGCTTCGGCTCGGCGGCGGCGACGTTGATCCCGTGCAGTGGTAGGCGACCCGCTGTGGTCCGCCATGGCTGCTTTTGCTAAGCCGCCCAGCGCCGCACCTGCTGCTGCTGCTATGGCGGCATCCCGGACCTTGTCTGTGCTGTGTTTTGGCGTATCACCGAGGTCACGGTTCGTGGGACCAGCCTCGTGACCCGAATCGGATGCGTAGTCCATTGCAGGAGATGGACTGTCGACAAGAGCATGCCTTCCTTCACGGTCGCGAATTTCTCTTCCTTTGTCTCGCGGGGTGTGCGAGGCAGACCCATGGCGGTCGCTGGCGCCGGACCGGCTGCGATCGTTCGTAGCATACTCGTCCCGCGAGACGCTTGTGCCGGTCGATGTGGTGGAATTGCGACGGTCCCGATGGCTGTGCTCTCGTCGTAGGGCGTTCAGTTCCGGCAGGATAAGACGGCGGATGGCGTCTTCAACAGTCTCCAAGAGCTTGGGATTGTTGATGGACGAAGCTTTGGAAGCGCCTGAGCGAACCGAGTATTGGTCATAGGAACGATGGCTGGGTGAGAGAGCAGACGACATGACGCTCGATTCCGGTCCCGCCGACACGGCCGACTCGTTGTGGTGACGATGACGGCTGGAACGTCTCTGCGAGGGGGATCCGGCATCCTCGCGCTCCGCAACATTGAGGCTACTGGTCCGACTGCGGCTTGAACGATGTTTGCGACCAGAACGATCCTTTTCACGGTCACCGTCTCGTTCACGGTCTCTGTCACGGGACGAGCCCGACTTGGACACGACGATGCGGTCGGGATCGTCACCCCGGCTTCGGCTTGAAACACGGTGCCGTTCAAGCGCCGCCGCTCCAGCAGCACCCGCAGCCGTGGCCGCAGCAGCTAGTGCAATGTCGCGAGCGGGACTGTTACTGCGCGGAGATTTAGAGCCGTCTAAGAAGCTGTCTGCCGGAATAGCGGAGATCTCCGACACGGTACCAGGTAGATAGGATGCCGAGCCGCGGCTGCTGGCGGCAGCGGGGATCAACGGGCTTGTGGGGCGCCGCGGCCGTTGCCGTTGTTGGCTGGCACTAGCAGCACCAGCGCTGCCACTACCGCCGTGGTCAATTTCCACAGTAATTGGGTTTCGAGAAACGTTGGATTCTTCAGTCGCCGACGCATACGAGTGGATGCTTCGACTGTCCTCGCCATCGCCGCCGCTGCTAAGGGCACTGATGGCACTGCCACCAGCCGCCTCGTGGTCTCGGGCGGCGGTGGACGAGCCCTTTTGTGGCGTTGACGACCGGCGGGAGAGGGAGGCCTTGCGAGGATGGGAGGAGGAGGATTTGGGTTTGGAGATCATGATGCGTTCGTCTTTACGACTACCGGAAGGCTTGAGTCGTACACGCACACTTGGTCGGCGACTACCAGGGCTCTCGGAACGCCCTGGGCTTTTGCCGCCCTCAAAGTATTCGATGAGCAGGGATGTCTGTGAGCGGTTGGCGCTGTGGCCGCGAGTTTTGATCGTCACGGGGGTGCCGTCCTCGGGGAGAGAGTAGGACGACTTCTCGTCACCAGGCCGGGACACATCAGTCGCGGTCGCGGTAGCCTCTTCCGTGGGAGCGGTTATGATGGATTCGGATTCGGTCGGGGCGGGAAGGGGAATAGCAGCCTTTTTCTTCTTGGAGTCACCACCCATGGTGGTCTCGGGCAGGGAGAGTCAGGTCGAATGTCGCTTCCGATGCGAATCAATGGGATTGGTGGAGGGTGCCTCTGGGGGGCGCTCTGTATCTTTGAAATGGCCACGAGAGCCTTACCTCTCCAAACTCCCAATGCCAGATAGGGAGCCTGATTCGAGGAGGAAGGACGGTGCCACAGGTGGAAGAGGGCCACAAGGATGTCGACGAACGGAGAGAATGGCGGGAAATATTAGGGGCGAGAATTAAGGTAGAAGACTTCGACGAGCAGCCTTTAGCAAGACATGGGGTGCATGGGTGAATTAATACGACCGAAATCGACCAAAGGAAGAAAGGACCAGTACAGTGACAAGACTTGCGGCGAAAGAGAGAGTTAGCAAAGACAAACATGACAAAAGCGAAAGAAAACAACTGCGCCATGTAGGAGAACAAGCCCACAATGCGCGTGCTCTCTCTCCGTCTCTCAAACAGCAATAAACACAACTCACAGGCCAATAAGATGTGGAAGACTCCTGATCAGAGCCGCAGGTTGTGACTTGGTTGGTGATATGCAGCCCAAGAAGCCAATGGATGAGCTGCTACAAGGAAACGAGGAGACAACCGATCACCAGTGGACAGACGCAGGAGACGGTTGCCCTGGCGAAGCTGGCGGCGAAGGGGAGAAAAGTTGAGAGGCTGGAAAGCTGGAACGAGTATGCAGGAGAGGAAGAGCCTGGCGCATAGAGAGAGGGCCGGCGTGCAGCGAGCTGCGGGTAGAGTCGTATCGCTGTCTTCGTCGCTGTGGAGGCGAGTTTGGGCGACAAGAGAAAGAAAAGGCAACGGAAAAGCAGAGATGCGGGTGGGTTGGATGGACAAGTGCAGCAAACACATGCAACTTGCTGGGAGCATCTGCAGGTTTGTTTGGGCCTCTGTATTAGTGGATCAGGCACAAAATGGGCGGAAACGGGGTGCCCAGGGAGGCCGATTGTTCGATACGTCGCAGGGGCGAGGAGGAAGGGAGAAGAGGGAGAAGCAAAAACGCAAGATGATGCGACAGGAAAAGGAAAAAAAGAGAGAGGGAGGGAGACAACGAGAGAGGCAGGATCTGTGAAGAGGATTGGGGACACGGATGGGCACAAACGGAAAGTAAGAATGTAAGGAAGGAGCGCCTGGTGCTTTCAAGTTCCTACCTGTATCGGCCCTGTATGATTTTTGGCCCAGTCGAGCCCGTTTTTGCTCTTGCCCTTTTTCGCAGTCTTTGATGCGCTGGCGTTGCTGCGGTCGCCCAGCCAATGGCAAGCGAGAGGCGGGCGATCTGAGGGGTGGGCCTCGTGCAGGGAAAGACAAGCGACAAGGGTGGGAAGACGGAAGGCGCGAGGAAGCAATTTGTTTGGCAGGCTCGATGGACGGCGCAATGCGAGGTTCTTACCTGCAGTAGCTGTTTGATTGGCTTGCCTTGATGCCTTTTTCGTTGAGGCTGGACACGCAAACAGAAGCTGCGATGCAGACAATTGCAGCATGGAAGAAAGGAAAGGAAGGAGCTTCAAAAAAAGGAAGGAACGATCTGATACCGGATGGAAACTGAGGAATGTGGTAATGCTTGTGAAGGCGTGGGGGAGAGACAGCTCGCTGGAACGCAGCTAGGAAACGGAAGCTACGACCCTGGAAAGATGAGCCGACTGTTTCTCGGTGTGACAGGTTTTACGGATTTGCAAGGCAGAATATTGGGAATTGGAGTACCCAAATAAAACGGTCCAATGCCCACTTTTTTCTCGGAAAAGGGGAGAGCGATATTGATGTTGCTCACCGTATTCTCAAAAGATGTGCTGTTCCCTTTATTGGATTTCCCCCAACGTTTCGAACGTCGCAAATGTCAAATACGATGTAAACAAGCCAGCAGCGTCTTGAATAGGACGGTTTGTTGACATTGGCGCCAGGAGAGGAAGCCAGACCAAGCTGAAGACTAGCGTCAGGGAAGGAGCGAGAGGGGCTTCCCGTTTTCCCAAGAGGTTTGCTGTCCGCTGGTAGCACTAAACGTGAAAGGGGCTAGTGCATCCACAAAGCAAAGCGAAAAAAGACCATCTTTGGTCACAGTCGCAGTTCCGACGGTTGCCCCTTGTAACGGGTGGAGATAAAGACAAGCTCCTCACAAATCGGTGATTCATACGAAGTAGGCAACGAAGCTCAGCAAGAACTCGTCTGTGGAGGTGGCATGGCCGTTTGTTTCGGTCGCTCACCTTGTCTCGTCGCCCTGTTTCGTTGACCTTATGTCATGACAGTTGCGAGCTCTTTCCTCATGCGCGTCTCCTCGTCGCGTCCCAGCCCCCCTTATTAGGAAAGAACGCAACAGCTTTCCTTCCCGTAATTACTGATTTATTCAAACGCCATACGACGTACTCCGTATAGCTCGATCCGAATAGATTGTTTTCTGTCCTTTGCCGCACGGGATATTCATTTACTCGAACCGTCCCTTGGTTGAAATGAGCCACCCCATTGTAGCCGTCTGGCTTTCGTATCCAGCCTCTTGCTATTTTGTTTCGGGACTTGCCCGGTTGCTCCTCGTGTATCTCGTCCTTTCGTTTGCACACCTTTACGAAATACATCCGTTTCATTTACACCTATTTTGGGTCGTCAATTTCCCGGAAAGCTGTCCCATCCCGCCTCGTTTCCGTTAATGAACGACAAAAGGAACAAATGCACTAGGCGAGATAACTCGCGAATGCGGATACACTTCTCCCGCCGTCGCTTGTCATTCCCGTGCCATGTGCGCCAGATGAACATCAAATGCTGTCCATTAGAATCAATCAAGCATTGGGAATTGAGGAGGCTGGACTTATATAAGGTCAATTGCAGACCACGGTCCGCAGGAATGTATCTTGTCCTCCCCGAAAAAAATAAAGCAAGTCGTCGTATGCTGTGGCACCACAAAAGATGCTCGTACAGAGTACGCAAGATGTAACCACTCTTATTTTGGATTATTGAGTGCGTTGTAACTTACTATCATACCTTTTGTCTTATTGCGGACTTTTGTGCCCTGTGTCTCTTTTGTCCCGATATGTCCTTCTCTTATCGTTAGGCTGAGTTCACGACAGGTATTACTTCTTCTTCTTCTTCTTCTCCTCCTCCTCCTTCTTCATTTTTTTCGGCTTTTTTTGTTGGCTTGCTTACTTACTTGTACGACGGGACAGTGTGAAGCATATATGGTTTCGTAAATAAAATTTTAAAAATCCTGCTACACAAACGACATTGGCACACTGGACGTCGTAAGTGCGAGATTTGTGCATGTCCGCGCCCATGCCTTAGCTGCCTTTACAGCCCATCCCAAAGTACTTCTGATTCCTTCCCGCATTTCCCGCATTCCTCGGATGACAGACTTGGCGATCGTTTTAAGTTTGCCACATCTCTTTTTACACGTGTGTGTGGAGAATGGCGATGAACTGTGAGGAATGTAAGTAGGAGGCTACAACTGAGCGGGATGCATCATGTCACTTTTAAAGATAGGAAAACGTGGCCACAGCCTTTGAGTTAAACAAATACAAAAACGATCTTGATTATTCATTTAAAAACGAACTCGAGACGTAAATTACCAAGATTGGGACCAAAATATAACTTGAGCGATGCAAGCAATTCGTGTACCTGCTCGTGTGAACTGACTTCTTTTAAGATGTCCGCTTTTGTCCAGTTTCGATATATAGAATGAAATTCGACGCGCCATTTGTCAAAAGCCCTTATTCTTTACAATCTGAAGCTCTCATTCTTGAGAGCAACACCGCGAGTCCTTCTTTGAGATGGTTGGCGGTTTGAGCCTCAACAGCCTGATGGTCGTCAACATCCTTATCAGAAGCAGACGATTTTGCGAGCTATAGTGCGGTGGGATCACCCTGCCTCGATGACTTTATGTACACGGTGATGGCGCATTAGTTGCAGAGCCAAGCTAGCTACCAGAATAGTGAGCAGACAGCTTACACATGTGTGGGTAGCCGAGGTATAATAAGTAGGATTTTGCTGCCAGACTTGATTCCCTGCTTACAACATAAATGTTGCCGAACTGGAAACGGGCCTCGGAACGGGTCGAAGCTCAAAGTTTCACTTTCACTACCGGTGTACATCTCGACACATTGAGAGGATGACCTCGCGGAAGTGGCTCTGGCGTGTGACACGGCCTTACGCTTGATCGAGAGGACACTTGTAGTATCGTTGCTGAACTTGACCAACATCTCGCCAGTACCGTCGTGATGTGGAAGTTGAAAGCCAGAAGTAAAATAAAAAAATTGTTGACAGAGGAAAAACGTATAAAATAAAACTAGCAACACGGCAGGCAGGAATATCGGCACCTATTACTTCTTCTGGTGCCGATCTTCCACATGTCAAATCGAAGCACAGGCAAACATTGTCGACGTCGTCAAGCACGGATTATAGCTTATGAGGCTGTAAGGTAGAGTTTTCACAACGTGCACTTTTCAAATTTGTTTGCTCAAACTATACTGCGACTGTGACCAGGCAGCAAAAAGCTCGATGGCGTATCTTGGTGTCGAGTGATGGTATATGAAAGCTCCTGAACCTCGTTCTAATGCCTCGAAACGGGGCTGTAAAGAAATGGATCCGACTACATGGGTCTTGCCATGCTTCAGCGGAATGGTATGCTCTTTGGGGGGCCCCACCCCCGCGGTTTTGCAAAATGTTTACGATGTATGAAAGTTTACGAAGACGTGGAATGTGACTGCAAATTGTCTTGTATTTACAATGCAATGTTATTCAATGACCTGAGACACGCTGCTACAGATCATATTATGCTCTTTATCGCTACAATAAAGTTATAATCAAGGTCACCTTGCTTGACTTAATCCACGCGGCTTGAGATTTACCTTTTTGGAAGCAGAGCATGTCAGGTATTTGCGTGGATAGATTCGATATGTGCATAACATGGCGGTCGAAGCAGACCAAGGTTGCGTCTGTAAGCGACCAGCTCTATCTAGAGCATAACGACTTTCCACGAAGACATTGAATGGCAATGTGACTCTCCATGACGAAGCTTGTGCTTAAGAGACACTTCATTGTCGTCCTTTATCGATGTCATGGTGCAGCAATATCTACTGCCATTTTGTGTGTCCCAGTTGACCTCAAAGTGTTCACCAGTTTGATATTCACTTACAAGCACCGTTACAGCACTAGGCCGAGAAGGGTCAGGATAGGCCTGTCCAGTGGGGCACGACGGTTGCGTTAATGCTATTGCGGACCCACGCCTAAGGAATATGATATCACGCGATGGAGAAAGGAATATGATATCACGCGATGGAGATAGAGGGGCTCTGCGAGCGTGAGCGGCATGGCAGCATGAACGGCGTGCACAGCGATTTGACTGCGCAAGACGGTGAACAACGGCGTGAAAAGTAACATGCGATGCGTTGTAGTTGGAGAGTTGGGAGATGGCCGTCAAAGTGAGTCAATCAACAAACCGCTTAACTATATATTCCTGTAAACGTGATCTGGTTGTCGTCACAGCGGAGGCACACCTTGAGCATTGCCTTGTACTCGAGTCCATCATACACTCCACTCGAAGGACGAATGAGCAACGGGCTCTTCGCCAGTTTCGTTCCTCTTTCGATCGCATCCTCACTTGTCTGTTGCCTCTCATTTCTGCTCCAATAACCATTCTGTCGCTCACCAGACAACTTCAGTTGTCGTCACTTATTACGCAGTTACGTGGCCGGACTTGACCGGATCCTGGTGGTCTGCTCATCACAAGTAGTGTTCTGACAGAGATCCAAGGCTCGCCTGCGTAGATCCCGGTTCTTCTACTGCGTAATAATTACTATTCGCTATGTGTTGGCAAAGCGTGCCACTGCCAACGGCACTTTGCTCAAACACAAAATCACTCCAAAGCCGCAACTACCCCGCCCATCCCCTCCCTTCCTCACACACGGCGTACCTTCCCTCCTCATGGTGCACGTCTGGTGACTTCCCTCGCTTCGCTTTCTGATAAGGCACCTCGACCACACTTGCCTCGATAAGCACTGCCTGCCTAGCAGAATGCACAACGATTGCCCCACACTGCGCTTCTGTCCACACTGTTATGCTCTCTAACATTCACGTCTCCGCCCGCCATTGCCTCTAGTTACTCTATCGCTCTTTCCCTCTGTCCCCAGCTCCTTCCCTTGCTCTACTTCATTCTTCAGTCCTCGCATCTTCTCTTTCGTCGCCAACAGTTGACGATTTCACAGCTTTTCTGTCTTCGGTCGTTCTGTTTTATCGAACAACAACTACAGGTCGTCAACTGCACGACGCATCGCATCCCGCGCTTCCCGGTGCCATCTGCACGATTCGTCCTTATCGGCTGTATCTCATAGCCTCGCCACAGACATATCGCTTTTGCTTTGTACAGGCTTTCGCATCAACTTCGATTGTGACGTTACCATCTGCAACTGAACATACACCGAACGCTTCTCGGACAACAATTTCAACGACAATCTTCTATCTTGCGAACATATCTGCCTGCCGGGCCGTCCATACGTCGCTATGGCCATGTCTCCGGAGCTCGACAACGGAACTGCCGGGTACGAGAGCAGTATGTTTTCCAACCTTCTTATTTTGGTTGTTTGTCGTTTGTCTTCTGTCTCTTTGCTTGCCACGTCTAACATGGAGTAGTCCTCGTCAGTCTCCGGCCCAGCAAGAAATCGGCCGGCAGTACCGGCTTCATCAACCGTGAGATCCGCCTCACCACCGACAAACCCACGTTTAAGGTCGGCCGGGCCTCCAAGACCGTCAGCAAGGGACTTCTTCCCGCCTCCGACAACGCCTTTTTTGATAGTCCCGTTATTTCTCGGACGCACGCCGAAATCACGGGCAACTTTAACGACGGCGTATGTCCGAATCCATATGACGATCCCATATCCGCGCATCTCACTAACCTTTTTTTTCGCTCCTGTAGTCAGTGAGCGTGACAGATTTGGGCTCTCTCCATGGCACATTCGTGAATGGAAAGCCCACCAAGAAGACTGCATGGGCCCTAAAGCAAGACGACGTTGTTAGCTTCGGAATCCACTTGTCTCGTGGCTTGGACGTCTTCTACCCGACGTCGTGCGCAGTCACTTATGTCAGCACACTGAACAAGTGCGTTATACGTTTTCTCATATTGCCAGTCGTTTAGTATATCACCGTTTCTTTTGTCATAATACTTGCTAACATACCACCCCAGGCCTGCCGAGAGGGCTCGTTCCTATTGTGCGCCCGACTCTGACTGTGATTCTGACTGCAGCGTCAGTGACGGCGAATGTGACTCTGCTAGTGTTTGCAGTCACGCTGGGCCCAAGGCCATTCCCACGGACAGCACCAAGTCGAAGATTGCGACTTATGAGATCGAGGACAGCGAGACATCATCCAACGGGGACGCTATTAGCGTGGAGGATGTCACAGGATACACAGAGGTGGAAATCCTGCCGCCTCTGGATAAATTCGTGAGCGAGGACCGCGGCGAGACGGATGATGTTCATGCAGACGACGACGAGGTGGGTGATGACTATGGCGAGGTGAACGGAGACGACGATGTATACGATGCCGTCGAGGGGTCCGAACGAGAAGAGGTGGAGGAGGACGACGAGGAAGAAGTCGAAGTGGAAGAGTATGAGTTTGAGTGTGATGAATATGAGGAAGACGACGACAGCGAAGATGTTGAGCTCCCTGACGACATGGAGGGCAGCTATCTCACAGAGCAACTCCAAGGCTACGCCAAGGACACCAACAAGTACAGTCCGCCATCGCCACTTTTCGACAGAGAGCCCACCCCGAGCAACAACGACTCGATACCGGTCCTTGGGCTGTACACGCCGCCGCCAATTTCAGCTGAGGAAGTGGCCACCCTGTCCCATGTCGTTGAGGACGAGCTCATAGACGAGCAGGAACCCATCGAAGCGGACATCACCAATTACGAGAACGCTGATGGCGATCCTGTCGATGACGGTAGGTCGCTTCTCCTCAACGACACGCGTCCACGCTCTGTGTCGGCCAAATTCGATATCTCGTCGCTTCTCAACCCATCGCCACCGACGTCGTCGCCCGCAAAGGTCCCAACCGATGCCATCCCGGCCACCCAGGCTCCTGGCGCTCTACCTGCTGTCTACCAAAACATGCCCGCCGTGCACGAAACGGCTGAATCCGACGAGGCGTTCTATACCGAAATCAGCAAAGATGCCCGTACGAGGGTTAACATGGTCATTGATTCCCTTCAACGGATGTCGCCGTCTCCGGTTCTGCAGCCGACTGATTCCAACACCACGCCGCTCGCGGCTCCTGGCGGCGGGGACAATGTTGAAGACATGGATCTGACTAACACAACCACGTTTTCGTCGTACAAGAAGCTGGTAGCAAACAAAAAGCGTAAGGCGGGAGAGATGCTCGCTAGCACCTCGGGCATTTCGGCAGCTACTGTTTCTGCTGCAGCCCCCCCGGCAACTGGGGCCCCATCCGCAAAACGGCTTGCAACAGCCGCCGCTGTGGCCGCCAAAAAGAAGAGCAAGGGGCGGGGATGGGCGGTGGCTGAGAAGATTGGCATCGCCGCGCTCGGAGGTGCTGTTGTGCTTGGCTCGCTCATTTACACGGCCCCTTCTTTCTGATGCGCATCTTTTTCCGCGGGCAAGATTGCCAGTAATCGGCAATTCGTTCTCTCCTCGTTCTCTCTTCGTCTCATTCTCGTCGTATTAATTGTCGTTTTCCTCGGATGGGTTTTCTGTTTTCTGTTTCTGTTTCTGTTTTTTTTTTTTTTTTTTTTTTTGCTTTTTTTTGGCTTTTTTTTTCTGTCTCCCAGGTCACCAAGGATTCCCCGGCGTTATTTTGACACATCGACCATAATGCCAAACTGCAACGACCGGAGTTTGTAAAGTTATGTTGACATTTTTCTTCTGATGTTATTGTCTTTTCTTTTCTTTCCTTTTTCTCTTCTTTTTCTCTTCGTTTTTCTTCGTTTTTCTTCTTTTTTCTTCTTTTTTCTTCTTTTTTCTTCATTTTTTCTTCTGCTTCTTTTTCTCGGAATGTTACCCGTTTGTCAAGGGTGTGCTGTTTTGTTGTATGCTACTGTTACTTTCCGGAAGACACTGCGTGGACAGAGATGGAACACCAGGTACCGATACGTCGACCACTACAAATTCAACAATAAACCAATAGTCTATATAAGGCTGTATATACTTGGCTTGTCTCCATGTGCGTTTCCAGTTACCACCTGCTGTTTATTGCCGTGCTTCTATTTACGTTCCTGGCATCCATTCACGCCAAATTCGATATTTTATCCAGCTTCGTGTTTTCACTTTGATCAGTTCTCGATACCTGCTCTTGCCAGATTTTGCCTCGTCCAATCAACTAATAAAGTGCATCGATCTAGAGAATTGCAGGTAATCACAGGACAACTACCGATGGCCGCGCTCTTAGAAGGGATGGAGCTGCATGACGGCTCCTTGTCTCGTCACCAGCACTGTCATCATCCGCGTCTGTCCGTCATATGCTAGTTGTTCTGGGGATCTCACAGGAAAATAGTAGTTGGTGAAAGACATCCTATCGGATATGTCCGTGTGATGTGAAGAAAAGAAACGAGTTGCCCGGCGTCGGGTGAGATTTGGAGTCGCACAGAGTAGAGTGTGTGACGAGGATATGCAACGCCTCGTGTTTTATCGTTGAATTTTCTTCGTCCTTTGTTTCTTTTTTTCCCTTCACGCTGCCATCCCCCCTGTCTCATTCCTCTTTTTGGTCTTCCATTCTTCTGTTGCCCTTTCATCCATCGCACCATATTTCTATCACATCAACATTCCTTCGTATCGGGCCAGCTGTGCAGCAGCGCCTTGAAAATCTAGCCATTCTGACCGCCATCCGCGCCCATGTCGTACGACTGGACCCCGAAGAATGTGGCTGCCGCCGTGGCGGGGGAATCTCGAGTCGATCAAAATGGAAAATGTCGTATGCTCCACACCTGCACGCTCTCTGCGAATGTGCACACCTGTGAGCAGGTAAGCATCCTTCGGTTCCCTGTCGCACAGAACAACCAACTAGTGATAGTCTGTACGTCGTACTCGGTGACAGGCTTGCGGCCATGCAGTATTGCGTCGTTTTGTTCTATCCCCCCAAGATGCTGCCTCGCCCATACCGCGAGCTCACAATCGTTGCAAAGAACCCTGGTCCATGTCCCTGCACGCAGGCTGCCTAATGCTGCCTCTAGAGTGTGCGGAGAGGCGATATTACGCCACGTAGGAAGGGGGTTGGAAGGGAGGTATGTGTTTCTTTAGCGTTGTATTCTTCTCAGATTCCACTTGCTGTCCTACTTTTTTACCTTTTATTTAGGTTACCCCCCCCCCCGATTCAGAAGAGACACCCTACAAGCACGATCCGCACGATTCGAGTCGCCTCGGCACGGCAATGCTGTTTGCTTTACAGTCAGAGATGAGCAATGCGGCAATGCGGCTCGGTGCAGAACGTAGCAACAAGGTGTATAATGAAAGGGCAGAAGACCTGTATAGGTTTTCCTAGCGACCATGTACCATTGCTCTCATCCGATATAGTTCGGACTCGAAGCATTCTCTGTAGGACAAATGTGGCCTGGAGGGAAGAAGACGCCGTAAAGGATAGTGAAGCGTGTTTGCTACTTGGCAGATGACCGACGCCGCACGTTGTACGATGTTATAGGTGACCGATGCGGTTCCGAATCACCGGCCAGCTTTCGTATCGAATGCCGCCACGGGCTACTGGCTCCAGATCTTCCTGACCAACGAAGGAGCTCTACCCTGGGCCTGCCCATTTGCTTTCACGGTCGTATGAGAGAGGTAGTGTGCGTGACTTGTTTGAAACGGCCACTATGAGGGCTGTTTTGCTTCCCCGACCACAGACAGGGCGGTAGTTTCTGCATATCTAGCTCAGACCAGTATTATTTTACTGTTAGTTGTTTTTAAAAATCACCATTCGTATACACTTTTCGAAACGGTACTAAAGACGCCTGCTTCGTGTTCTGAGGTTGAGGAACTCCACTAACTCCTCACTGCATCTTTATGTCACAGCAACTTAGTCAACAGGATCATTCCCTACTTAATCGGCCTGGCCAGACATTACAAAAACTCTGCTGCCAAAAGCCTGGCCATACTCTACATATTGTTAATATAACAGCCAGATCCAAGCTCCTGACAACTGCATCGACAGCTATATCGTTTTAGAGTCGGGTGTCGCATTCAACACTTGGCCTTCCTGGCGGCTTTTTTGCAGCCTCCATCATGGCCGGGCCTTACTACACGGACGAGTTTGTCTACGGATGGCCACAAAAATATTGCGGCTGTTCACAGATCATCGAGTCGTGCTCCTACTGCTGCGGCAGCTTCACTGCGTGGGTAGATCTTGCTCCCTGCATCGAATACATCATACGATGCCGAGACGGCTAACACGTCCCAGCTGCTCGTCCTGCACGTACTGCTATGGCCGGGCCTACATTGAAGTCCCCTGCCCTCACAGCCGCGCACCACGCCGTGACGCCACAACCGTACCGGCGCCCTCGTCCTCGCCACCCACATCATCGTCGCCGTCGTCGCCGTCGCCGCCGCCACGGGCCTCGGCTGTCGCTCGCTACCAGCACAACCAAGGCGTAGCCCAGCTGTCGGTTCGCGGCGTGTCGTTTGATGCGGGTTTTGCGGACAGCGTGGACATCCGGCGCGGAGGCAATGGGAGCCACAGCAGTGGCAGCAGTGGAAGCCATGGAGGCAGACATTCCGGCCGCCGTGACCCTGACCACGGATTGCCGCCATCGCCGTCGTCTTCCACTGCTTCTTCTGCCTCGTCGTCGCCGCCACCGTCCTCGCCATCGTCACCACATCGGAGGCCTCGCTTTGGCCGGAACAAGAAGGGCTCGCGTGGAGAGGGCCAAGACAGTGGTTCAAAGAATGGCCGTGGAAAACAGGGAGGGTAGAGTCTGAGGGAGCCCAGGATATGATGGACCTCACCGGATGTAGCGTGGCAAACATTGGATGTCATTATAATCAGCAATATACGAGCCCATGAGCTTTACGATATACCAATATACGTTACTACGGCTCCATTCCCGAGGATCTGGCTCGATCTGACTCGATCTGGGACCGAGTTGCCGAAGTTTTGATCCCAATCGACGTTGGATCGGAACGTCTGCCATGTTGATCTGCCTTCCAGCGTGCCGATGTATGTGATTTGTGACAGAATTACAGAAAGCGCTTTCTGTTCACCCCCAAAACGGCGAATATTGTGACGGAAACCTACCATGGGTGACGGATCCAACAGCATATGGTTTGCAGGAGACACAAACGATATCCGATCTGCAGTGACGCCGGCGGGTTGCCACATGCGTAGTGTTTCGCATTGTGGGCACAGCCTTTACTACTATCGCCCATCAGTCTACTGCGTGCATTTTCGTCCGGCACGAACTATTGGAGACGAAACGAAGCAGGGCCGAGGAGCACGCGCAGCCCGCAGTCTATTCCATTTTCGTTGCAGACGAGGCGCAGGGATGCATACGAAACGAGAACTCCCTCGGATGGCGACGACACAACGTAGTGGTTACAGATGTAGTCAGATCCCTGCAGTGTGGACACTAACGAATCATACGATGGAATGCAATACATCTGTAAAACCAAATAATACGAAATATTAACAAGTCGATATAAACACGTCGAATTGCACAGTGTTGTGTAAGTGGTCACGTGCACATAGATAATGACTAAGCCGTTTTGACCTGCTCCACATTTTCCATGCCCGCCGCCTCCACTTGGTAAAGCTCCCCAGCCTTGGGAACAGTGACGTTGCTCTCACCTTGCCGGCATCGACAACGCGCTGCCGACCGCCACGCTCGACCGAGACCGCCACCATGTCTGTCATTTTGTGCACAGGTACGTTGTAGATGTGTCCCTGTCGCCGTGTTGCTCGTCCTCGGGCATCTGTCTCTTTGCTGACGCGCTCCTCGCCCCGTTGCGTCCGCCTCTCCAGCCGGCTATGACCACACCATCCGCTTCTGGGAGGCCCTCTCAGGCATCTGCTCCCGCACGATCCAGCACCCGGACTCGCAGGTGAACCGGCTCTGCATCTCGCCCGACAAGCGCCTCCTCGCCGTGGCCGGGCACCACGCCGTCAAGGTCTTTGACATCAAGTCGACGAACCCCAACCCGCTGCTCGTCTTCGAGGGCCACACGGGCAACGTCACGGGCGTTGCGTTCCACTGCGAGAGCAAGTGGATGGTGACGAGCTCCGAGGACGGCACGGTCAAGATCTGGGACACGCGCACGGCCGCGATCCAGCGCAGCTACAGCCACGGCGCGCCGGTCAACGACGTCGTCATCCACCCCAACCAGGGCGAGATCATCTCGTGCGACCGCAGCGGCAGCGTGCGCGTGTGGGACCTGTCGGAGAACAACTGCACGCACGAGCTGATCCCGGACGGCGACGTGCCCATGGCCTGCATCACGATGGGCATGGAGGGCTACCTGCTGTGCGCGGCCAACAACACGGGCAACGTCTTCATGTGGCAGCTGCTGCCCACCTACGAGCGCACCAAGCCCGTGCCCATCACGCAGTTCCGCGCCCACAGCGACTACATCACGCGCATCCTGCTGTCGCCCGACGGCAAGCGCCTCGCCACCTGCAGCGCCGACCACACGGCCAAGATCTGGGAGGTCGACACGCGGCCCCCCGGCCCCGACGAGGAGCCCAAGCCGCTCGTGCTCAACGCCACGCTCAACCAGCACCAGCGCTGGGTGTGGGACTGCGCCTTCAGCGCCGACTCGGCCTACCTCGTGACCGCCTCGTCCGACCACTACGCCCGCCTCTGGGAGCTGCACAGCCAGCAGGTCATCCGCCAGTACAACGGCCACCACCGCGGCGCCGTCTGCGTCGCCCTCAACGACTACTCGGACACCCGGTGAAAAGGTGGAAGGACTTTGTCCGTTCCTTTTTTCCTTTCACGACAGAATGACGACAACAACACGTACGCGTATGGCATCTCGTACATCTCGTCCCCTTACTCCACAGCTTTTTGATACCCATGACCGCGATGGTGTGCTGCGCAGGCAGCTTGCCCATGCCTCGAAGAAGAAAGGCCGCGTCGAGGTGAGGAAGGGCGGTGTTTGCAGAAGCGGATTGGTTGGCTTGGGATACAAATTTGGGCACACAAAACGAGCCTTGCACAGGCGGCAATACGACGGCGAATTCGGCCAGTTCGCAATATATACTTGCAGATGTGTGCTACGCCTCAGCATTTTAGAGAGGATGCCACAAAACGGCACACTCCAGAGGTTGGGTGGCCAACGTGTATACTTGTCCGCTGAATGATGACAATGGGTCGCCGGGGTAAATGGCCCACCAGATTATATAGAGAACCGGTATGGCACGAGCAGAGACAATGAGAGAACACGAGACAATGAACATTATGTAAATATGTATATACCGTTTCAACCGTATTGGTATTCGTTTGGTCAAAAGGACGCTTGCTTCTATTGTGGACAGAATGAAGGCAGAAAATAAAGAAGATTGGCATGAGCAGCATGAGCGGCATGACGGTCGTGGTGACAACAAAGAGAGGAGCTCCGAGCTCACCAACCGTCGCCCCAGCCGTCGGCGTCGTCGTCGTCTTTTGGCGCCAGGTTGATCTTTTTGGTCGCCGGCTTCGCGGCGGGTTTCGCTGCCGGTTTGGTAGCCGGTTTTGCTGCGGGCCGTGACGCCGACGGCACCCGACTCGACGCGGCCGAACCCGTTCCGGCCCCGGTCTTGGACAGGCCCTTGGGAAGTGCCTTGCCGCCGCCGGCGATGCTGCTGCTCTTCTTCTTCTTCGCCTCCTGCGCCGCCAGCCAGCCCGCAAAGTCGGGCTCTGCATCGTCGTCGCCAAACGGCTGCACGCCGCCGGTGCCGCTGGCGGTTCGGCTCGATGCGACGGCTGTCGTTTTGATCGTCTTCTTTGCCGCGAAAGGATCCGCATTCTCGTCGCCATTGTCGCCGTCATCGTTGCCCCACGCATCGCCCCCGTCGTCGCCAAAGCCGTCGTCCATTTCACCCCATGCATCGTCCGCGGCGGCTGCTGCTGCATCGGCGTCGTCGGCCCCATCCGCAAAGTACGAGTCGCCGCCTCCCACATGCGAGGAGGACGACTGCCGCGACAGGGGTTGCGAGGTCGACGGCGAGCGCACGGCCTGGCGGTGCAGCGTCGAGGCCGACGCGGTGCTGTGCATGGTCGGTCGGCCGGGCTGGGCCGTGCTAGACGGTGTTGGCGTGGACGCCGAAGCGCCGCTGCCCGACTCCATCTCGCCGGCCGCGGCGGATATCTTGTTGGTAAACGAGGAAATGGCCCAGCCGGCCCAGGAGCTGCTGGACCCGGAATGTGCGTCGGGCTGCGGCGTGCTCATGCGCGCGGCGCCGTTGGCGTTGGCGTCGCCGCCCGCTGTGGCCGAGGACGGCGGCAGGGCCGAGTCGGGCATCGCCGCGGCGGTTTTGCGAATGCGCTCCATGAAAATGTCCATGGTCTTGCTGGCCTGGTCGCGCACCAGCTTCTCCTTGTCGAGCAGCACGGCACAAATGGCGGGCAGGATGCGGCCGGCGATGTCGTCGGGCGAAAAGTGCTCGGCCGTCGCGGCGAGCGCCAGCAGGGCGGCGCTGCGCGCGTGGACAAAGGGATCGCGCAGCGAGCGCGAGAAGGCGGCAATGAGCACCTTGTTGCGCGACGAGGTGCCCAGGTTCTTGGCAATCTTGCCGAGGCAGATGGTGGTGTTGGTGCGGATGCCCGGCTGCTCGTCGTTGGCCGTCTTGGCCAGGTAGCGCAGCAGCTCGCCGTTGATGGTGCGGTCGGACAGCTTGGGCACGAAGACGAGGACGGACTTGAGCGTCTGCTCGCGCACAATGGGGGCCAGGTCGGTGAAGCCGCCGACGATCTGGGGGAAGATCTTGTCGTTGACGATGCGCTGTGTGAAGCGGTCGATCATGAGCGGCAGGTTGTCGAGCAGGCAGACGCGGATGCCGCGGTCGGGGTTGGCAAAGAGGCGGAGGACGACGGGCGTGACCTTGGTCTCGAAGTCGTCGTTGGACAGCTTTGTGCCGATCTTCATGACGATGCCAAAGGCCTTGGGGCCGCCGCCGCCAAACTCGACGGACTTGAGCAGCTCGGGCAGCACCTTCATCTTGAAAAAGTCCTCGGGGAAGTCGTCTGTCAGCTCGTCCAGGTCGCTGGTGGGGTTAGCAAGGACCACGAATGAGGGACGTAGACACATCATGTTGACCTACTCCAAGAAGCGCTCTCGTTCCTCCTCCGTCTTGACGCCGAGGTTCTCAATGCCGTCCGTCAGCTTGATCAACGGCGAGTCGAAGAAGGCGCCGTGGCGCTGGCCCATTTCGAGGAAGTTGGCGACGCTGATGCGGGCCTTGGGGTTGGCATTCACAAGGCGCTTGTAGCCGGTCTGCATGGTGGGCGGCACGTTCTTCGTCTGACCGGCCTGGTCGCTGCTGGCAAAGTCGCCGTTGAAGACCTCGTAGATAAGCACTCCATAGTCGAAGGAGTCGACGGCCCAGTGGCTGCTGCGCTTGATGGCGTCCCAGCCGTTGCGGGCCAGCTCGGGCGGGGTGTAGCGGGCGGCATCGGGGACGAGGCTGCCGTAGTTGTAGATGATGGCGTCGTCGTCCTTGACGTTGCTGAGGACGTCGAAGCCGCCGAGCTTCCACTCGCCGCTCTCGGATGTGAAGATGGAGGCGACCTTGAGGCTGCCGTGGACGGACGAGGCGTCGCCGTTGATGAATTTGATTGTGCGCTGGCAGTCGAGTCAGACAGGGGAGACAACAAAAGACAAAACGAGACAAAACCAAGACAACGTCAACAAGAAAAGAACAGCCGACAGAGCCTCAACATACAGCAACGTTGGCCAACCCCCACTTCAGCGTCTCCGGGCTCAGGCTCTTGCGCTTCACGTGCCACCGCAGGGGCACCAGGCGCTCGGTCGCAATGTAGATGTACGTGTCTGTCTCGACGGTGTCGAGCACCTTGATGACGCCGGGGTGTCGCAGGGTGCGCAGCTTCTTGAGGGCGTTGCGTGCGAGCGGGAGGCGCGCTTTGTTTGCGGTGATGTCGAAGGAGAAGATGCTGCAGTTGGATCCGTCTTCCTGGTGGCGGGAGGTGTTAGAGGGGGGTTCAGCGCGGGCACGGACGAGGACAAGCAGACGTCAATGCGTCCAGTAAAGAAGAAAGACGGGCAGGGCAGCATCAGCAGTGTCACGCACTCGTCGGTTTCCGTTGTACAGTGTCCAGATCGAAGGGTCGAGGTCGACACGATCGCCAAAGGAATAGGGAAAGGGAGGCCCCTTGGCGATGGCCGACGCGACGGCCGACTTGAGGAAGTCCATCGGGGCGGGGCACGCGTCGCGGATCGGGGTGCGACGGCGGCGCGGGCAGCAGGGGGGAGGGTGAGGTCGGAGGTCTGGTGTCGTGGGTGGTTGGCGGAAGGAAAACGAGGCTGGCGGATCCTCGCAAAATATATCCAACAATACGGAGTATAAGGGGCCTATATTCTTGTACCGTGGATAGGTCAATCGCAGCTCCCTGAATGGGGCCACCCCTCCTGCCGCTTTGGCGCGACGTGTTTAATTGCTGGACGTGGAAGCTGCCACCGTTGTCTCAGGAAGGCTCGGGCGCCTCGCCTGCTGCAGTGGTGCTCCGGCGCATCGTTGTTCCAAGCCGGCCTGCGTTTTACTGGATGGCGCCTACCTGACGTCTACCTGTCGCTCTTGCCCCCTCTTTCTCGGCAGGAAACAGAAGGCTGAGCGGGAGCAGATGGGGGAAGGAACCCAAGGAGCGCACCACCTGGTGGCACCGACTAGCGCTGCAAAGAACAGAATAAGTGGGCCGTGGTTGCGGTGTGGGATGTCGCTCTTTCCCTGGGAGCCAGCCTGGGCAGCCTGTACGCCGGGACCTGCTGTACAACGACAACGCCGTCCCCACGACCTGCCCCAAGGCTGGCTTGGCTGGCTTCGCGCAACCGCTGAAATTCGCAAAACAACCCACACCCCCTTGTCGTCTCTACCCGCCGTGCTGTTTCGCAGCGTCTGGTCTATCAACGGTCCGCAAATGTGCGTGTGCTTCGTCGTCTGTCATCTGGCTCACGGCCGGCCTCGCCTCTTTCCTGCGCTCGCCCACGCCCTCACAGCGCGGGCCTCTCATCGTCCGCCCTCGTCGCACGTCGTCGCCTATCGTCTCCTCTCCTTGTCTCTCATTTTCTCATCGTTGATTTGCCGCCGCGCGAGAGAGGGCCGGACAACGCAGGGCACGCAAGCAAGGCTTCCTGCACAGCACCGCGCAGCCCTTCTCACAACCACAGCAACGGCGCGCGCCCTGTCGGACGGCTTGTGTCGTCGTCGCCGGCGCTCCTGAGAGCCTGCTCAGACCTGCGCGACGACCGCGCAGCTGTCTGCGCCTCGGGCCCCGACTCTGTGCTCCATGCTTCTGTCCAGGCCGCGGCGCACAGGTGAGCGGCTGCGGTGACATCGCCTGCTGGCGTTGCGGCTGAGGTCTTGTCCCCGAACCGCCGTGAACGGCACTTCGCCGCCCGGGCCTGGTATGTGTTCTATATTCATAATCTTTCCCGTCTTCGCCGTTTTTATTTTGTGCGTGGGTGGCTCGCTTTCATCTACCTCTCACACCGTTTCTCTATATTTCCCTCCGCTTCTCACACACATTTCTGCTCGCTCTCAAACCCCCTCCCCATTCCTGCTTGCTTAACTCCCCAACCTCCAGCCTCCCCCCTCTTTCGTCCCACACTTTAGTTGTTTACCCTCGTTTCTTTTGTCATTTTTATTTCCTCATGTCCTTCATTTCCTCCACCCCCGTCTATGATGACTATTGGTAAAAGGTCAGACAGCCTCATGGCGGTCTTTCTGGTTTACTTGGCATCTCGCCTCAGCTTTCGCAGGTGTCCCTGTGTCTCGCAACTTGGCCGCAGGCTATACAGTCTGCGGCTGAGCGGCTGCCCCTGTTTTTATTGCACTTTCCATCCCGCCTCGCCTCAGCTCAATGGCCGGCTCGTGGCAAACAGGGGACGCTGTCACAGAACCCTTATACAGACGCTTTTGTTGTCTGGTCCTCTGCGGCCAGGCAACTGCCGCGTCTCTTGGGCTGCCACTATTTTGGAGCCCCAGCTGCTCCTTTTCGCACAGATACTTGCCTCGTTATAGGGGCTTGTTTCTAATCTGTGCGGATGCTTAGCGCCGGGGCCAAAGGCCATGGCAGACAGTTGGCTGTGCAAGGAGGGTTGACAGGATGCTGTCCTGCTTCCCGCTGAGCCTGTCTATATACGGGACGGGCGCCTGTGGAGGTCGAGATGACATGCGTAACCGCTTGGCCGCGCTGCATGATGACCATTATAAGAAACTGAAAAGACCTGAGACGGAACCCTAACCCTTTGCCTTCTTCTCCTTGTCCCGTCCTTTTATATACTGCCAGTTGTTGCATCTTCGTGGCTTCGCATTCATTTGCCATGCTGTCCTGTCTTCATACGACTAATCACGCATACTCGTTTCTAGCTCCCCAGTACAGGCTCACACCGCATCACTGCATCACACGAGGTTAGAACCTTGCCAGATCTTTATTCTTTCTCAATGTCCTTCGTCGCTCTACAACCGTGCCGACAAAAGAGATGCGAGACGCATCGTTACCAGACCCGTCGGCGCCACCACGCCGTAGTGGCTATGATGTCAACGGGAGGCTATTCAGCGACCCTCTCAGCAGCAGGGACGGCATTATGAACAGCATCCTGCAAGGCACAGCACATGACAGTACGTTACCGCGGCTGCGCGGATCCTCTGATGGTCTGCCGTCCGATGGTCCGTCCTCCAGGGCTGGCATCACCTCAGTGGAGCATGACCCAGTGTCGCCACCCGCAGAGCCATGCCATTTCCCCGGGTGCTCGGCGCTGGCGTGGATGTCGACGCCGTTCTGTATCGAACATCTGGCACGGATACGTCCAAAGGCGCAAAATGGCACGAGCGCGCCGACAACACGAGCAGGCGCAACGGTAACGACGGCGGCAGCAAAAGCAACAACTGCAGCAACTGAAGCAATAGCAACGGCTGCAACAACTGCAACACCAACACATAAATCAGGCGGTACTCTGCCGCGTGTCTCGGGACATCCGACACCGCAGGCCCCACAACCAGCTGCGGCGGTGGCTTCCACATCTGCCTTCCCGCTGCCGACGTCCGATACTCCATACCTGCCCAGAAAGGCCGTGCTCTCACCTGAACTGTCGACAACTTACATGAGGCGTAAGACAGCCCCAGGCAGTGGTTCCCGTCCAGCGTCTGTAGCGAGGCCGCCTTTTCCACCCCGCGTAGGACAGCACGCACCTACCAATGGCGCACCGGTTACACCCGCGCCCAGCGCCAACGGCGAGAGTCTGGGAGGCTCATCCGTATTTTTGTACACCGCTTCACGGCAAAATAGGACGGCGGACCATCGCCATGGCGGACTTGATGAAAACAGCATCAAAACCAACGACGACAGCAACGCAAACGGCGACAATACTATTTTGACGCCATCAGAAAGCCCCCCCGAATTACGGACCTTGCACCATGCGAAGAAGCGACCTCGGTCCGATGCTGAGAATGGAGCCCAACGAGCGCAAACAAATGAGGCGCCGACACCGAGGGTGCCTGCAGAAGAGGACAAAGGCGTGGGAACGCATGCCACAAAAGGGCGGAATGGAGTGAATGGCGAAGCGTTTCCGCCGACCACGCACGCCAGCAACAACCAAGACTCTCAAGCGGGCGCTTCTTCCTCAAATATAGTCGGCAGCTCTCATCCACAAACAAAGACACCTGCAACACAGACTCCTCCAATACATCATTTACCAGCAGGCCCGGATCGCGATGCAGACGACGCCGCTGCAGAACCATCAGCATCCACATCGAACCGGTTGGGACTACGGCTGTCCTTGCAGCGCCGGATCCAGGAACGAGACAAGGCGCGGGCAAGCAACGCTGCCCATGCGGCAATGACGTTCTCCCTAGACACATACATCTACAGCCAGGGCGAGGACGTGGCGCCCCTGCCGCCACCGCCTGAAGTCGTGACGTCCAGAGAACGACTTGCGGCCGCATCGGCGGCTGCAGCCGCACCTCTACCCATGGTCTACTCGTCTTTTTCGTCGTCTACGGCCCCGTCTGCTAGAACGGCCCCCGATTTTGTCTATGCCCACATTGACCCGCGGGTGCATTGGACCCGCGCGCGGCCCAAGGACTGGCACGACGCCAAGCAAAAAGAAATTGCGGCACGGGGCGGGCGCAAGGCCAACTTTGGAAAGGCTGTGCAGCGTTCTGCCGCCGCCCGCCGTCGTGCTGTAGCTGCAGCCGCAGCAGTCGCGGCAGCGGCAGCGGCTCCGGCATCGGCATCGGCGGTATCATCCGAGACGACAGAATCTCCAACGGAAGAGCGGTCGACAAGTGCCACAGATGGACATATGAACATGTATATGAACATGGTGACAGATACGGGGTCAGGTTCGGCCGCCAACAGCACGACCCGTGGATCAAAACAAAAAGCGCCAACCAAATTCGCCCCAACAGGTGCCGCACCACCTCTGCAGGTCCCTTCGGTCTGGACGGGCGAGCTGCCCATAGAGGTGACGAGCAACAAACCATGGATGGCACTATTGCGCAGGTTGGCGCAGGACGAGGAGGCCGGGCCGGTGAAGCCAAGGCCGAGCGGTCGGAGCAAGGGGCGGCCATGAGTTGATGGATCACGGGCCTTAGTCGGGACTATATTATGGTAACGGGCGGAGAAAGTATGGGTCATCATGGTCGGGTAGCATTTATTGCATGGGAATGGGATTTGTTGTTACAGGGGTACATGTTCACATCTTGGGCGCAACAAGGGAATACCAGAGTGCGCGGCGTTTTATGTTCTTTCTTCTTTATCTCTCTCATTTCTTAGCTGTTTATTTTCTTTCTCATTCAAGTATTCATGTTCCTATATCCAATAGTTGAACCGTTTGAGCATTGTACGATTCATAAACACACACGTCATTCACACCACTCCTCTTTGTGAACGTTTTACAACGATGTAGAATAACGGGCACGTACATAGGCAACGCCATTATTACACCGCAATATCACGGGCTGAACGCTAAGCACTATCAAAGAACCGACCGAACTATAAATCATACACAACCCGGAAATTTTCAAGTCAGCATATTCAAACTCATAAACCGCAGGGCATTTCTTTTTCAAGCGTCATGAGGCGTCGGTTGAAGCAGGGAGATTGGCTTTGCTGTTAATTCATTTACCCGCTACGGGAACAGCCTCTGTTGGTCGTATATAGACTGGCAAGATATAATTTGCAGGGCCAGAGACCGGGCGGGCAACACGTTGGAACCTCAAGTTGATTACGAGTCACGCGCAGTTAACTGTTGCATCAATTTATAGAAACATCCCGACCCGTCAGACGAGGACCGTAATCTAAACTGGGCGCCAAAGCACTCCCGTCACAGCATCACGATAAGAAGTTTGTACCTCGGAAACGTAGTCAAGAAACCCTTTTTGGATGTTGTGCCCTTCACTCCTGTCTATATTGTATGTCCCCCCCATCTGGTCATTTGCTTCTCATTATAAGTAAGACAAAAGCGTATAAGAGTGAGGACATCCTTTTTGATATCACGACTCTTTCCATTCAGTGTCACTCTCGTGAACTCTTTACAAATTCCACTCGCCTGCCCATCTTGTCTACTTTATCCGTTTCCAGCACCAGTTACAACATGTTGCTGCCTACCCTTGCCGTCGTCATGGCGGCCGCTGCTCAGGCATCCGGCTTCCGAATCCCGAAAAACCAGCCGGATGGCGTCTACGCAGTGACGGTCGACGCCGACGGCACCGAAGAGCATGTCCGCATCGGCGACAGTGGCCAGGTGCCGGCCGCCAGCATCAAAGAAACCCATGAAGCCCATGCTGCGACGCTGCGTGAGCCCAGCCGAATCCAATGCTTCAACCAGCACATGGTGCTGAACGCCGCCGACACGGACGCCGCCAACAACGCCCTCGACGCCCAGTGCGGCCGCTCTCTCGGCGTTGTCGGCACCAAGAGCATCTACTCCAAGAGCCGCTGCGTCGTGGCCTACTACTGCAACTGGAATGCCAACAGCTGCGATGCGCCCACGCGGCAGCTCTTTTCCGGCCGCATCACAGACCGGTGCGGCCGCTACATTCCCGGCACCGCCACGTTCGACGACCAGCAGCAGACGCTCTTTGCGTATGGCTACCGGGATATTTGCCAGCCAGAGAGCGGCGATGACTTTTGCGGCTATTAGTTGTGGAACATGAGGTAGCGTAGGACTGCAAATTTTGACTTTTACGTCATACAAACTCCACAGGTTGTGGAAGCACAAAAAAGCACGTCTCACAAACAGGCAAAGTGGACGTGGTGCTGCAAAAATGCAATGAAGAACCATCTGTAGTACTTTATATAATAATGCCAAACAAGGTTAGCCAAGGATGTCTTTATGGGGCGAGATACGATGTTTATTTTTTGATCTAGTAAGAAAGTAGAAAAAGTCCATTTTGCATATTCCATTTACATGAGAACAGATGGAGCAAAGATGTTCAAACTAGGCAAACCCCATCACGGGTATACGTTTTCTTTTTCCTCCCAAAGGATGCATTGTATTTGAACTTTGACTTCGTTCATGGCCGTCATTCCACAATCACCGCTGCGACAGCATGTTCAGCGCACTGCCCGCCATGATAAAGCCGGCCTGGTCCTTGCTCACGGTGTGCTTCACCGGCACCAGAAACTCGTCGCCCGACGACGCCTTGGTCACCTTGAGCTGCACGTCGCCCTGGCCGCGCGCCTGCAGCATGTCGTAGAGGCCGACCGTCGCCACCAGGTCGCCCGCCTCGATGCGGTCGTAGTCGGCCTCGTCGGCAAACGTCAGCGGCACGACGCCCTGCTTCTTGAGGTTCGTCTCGTGGATGCGCGCAAAGGACTTGGTCACCACAATGCGCGCGCCCAGGTAGCGCGGCTGCAGTGCCGCGTGCTCGCGCGCGCTGCCCTCGCCGTAGTTGTGCTCGGCGACGACGAGCCACGGCTGGCCGCGCTCGCGCCACCGCTGCGCCAGCTCGGGGATCGTCGACTTGGTGCCGTCCAGGTCGTAGGCCGCGTTGACCTCGCCCGTCGCCGCGTTGACGGCCGTGTTGAGAGTGTTGGCGCTGATGTTGGGCAGGTGGCCCTTGTACTTGAGCCAGGGCCCCGCCGCCGAGATCGTGTCCGTCGTGCACTTGCCTTGCACCTTGACCAGCACGCGCAGGCCCTCGAGGTCCCGGTCCGGGAACGGCTCAAACGGCTCCAGAATGGCCAAGCGCTCCGATGTCTTGGCGATGGCCACCTCCACCGACGCATCGGGCTTCTGCACCAGCGCCGCAAACGCCGCGCGGCCCTCGTCGAACGGCTTGGGCGGGCCCTCGAGGCCATGCGGGGCCGGGAAGCGGAACTCGCCGCCGTCGGGCGTCGGGATGGCGTCTGTCAGCGGGTTGAACGTCGTCGAGCCGGCAAACGCCAGCGCCGTGACAATCTCGGGCGACGCAAGGAAGTTCATCGTCTCCAGGTTGCCGTCGTTGCGGCCGCGGAAGTTGCGGTTGTACGACGTGAAGATGGCGTTCGAGGTGCCCTTCTCGACACCGTCGCGGCGCTTCCACTGGCCAATGCAGGGCCCGCACGCGTTGGACAGCAGCACGCCGCCCGCGTTGTCGATGGTCTCCAGGGTGCCGTCGCGCTCGAGCGTCGCCCGGATCTGCTCGCTGCCGGGTGTCACGTAAAAGTCCGACGCCGGCTGCAGGCCCGCCGACGCCGCCGCCTTGAGCAAGCTCTCGACACGCGTCATGTCCTCGTACGAGCTGTTGGTGCAGCTGCCAATCAGGCCAGCCGACAGCTTCTGCGGCCACGCCTCTTGCTCGACCGTCTGGCGGAACTCGGACAGCGGGATCGACAGATCGGGCGTGAAGGGGCCGTTGATGTGCGGCTCGAGCTCCGACAGGTTGATCTCGATCAGCTCGTCGTACTCGGCGCCCTCGTCGGCAGAGAACGCGAACACGGCGTTCTTGTCGTCGGCCGCCGACGCCTGCGTGCCGCGGAACTGCTGGAACCGCGCAGCGTCCTGTGCGGCCTGGTCCCGCCGCGTCGACACGAGGTAGCGCGCCGACGCCTCGGTGTAGGGGAACACGGACGTCGTGGCACCGACCTCGGCGCCCATGTTGGCCATCGTGGCCATGCCCGTGCAGCTCAGCGTCTGCACGCCAGGTCCTCCGTACTCGATAATAAATCCGGTGCCACCACGCACCGTCAGGCGGCCCGCTAGGTGCAGGATGACGTCCTTGGGCGACACCCAGCCGCTGAGCTGGCCCGTCAGGCGCACGCCCAGGATGCGGGGGGCTTTGAGCTCCCAGGGGGCGCCAACCAGCGCCTCAACGGCGTCGGCACCGCCCACGCCAATGGCCACCGTGCAGAGGCCGCCGGCGTTGGGCGTGTGGCTGTCGGTGCCGAGCATCATGAGACCGGGGACGGCGTAGTTCTCGAGCACGGTCTGGTGGATGATGCCGGCGCCGGGCGGCCAAAAGTCGATGCCGTACTTGCGCGCCGCCGACTCGAGGAACGCAAACACCTCGCCGTTGGTGCCGATGCCGGCCTCCAGGTCGACGTCGGCACCCTTCTCGCCGACTATCAGATGGTCGCAGTGGATGCTGGCGGGGATGGCCGTCTGCGGCAGGTTGCAGGCCATGAACTGCAGCAGTGCCATCTGTGCAGAGGCGTCCTGCATGTTGACGCGGTCGGGCTTGAGCTGCAGGTTGGCGGTGCCGCGAATGGAGCGGCCATTGTTCGTGTCCGTGAGCAGGTTCGTCTCGACATCGTCCAGGTGGCTGTACAGGATCTTCTCGGCGAGCGTCAGCCGGCGGTCGGCGCCCAGCACACGCCGCATAGTGGCATACTTGTTGTAGAGACGCTCGTAGACGGGGGGGAGGGGAGCGGCATCATCGACGGTCGAGAAGAGGCGACGGGCGGCCGAGGGCAGGGCGCGGCGCAGTGGCTGCTGCTGGAGCTGGAGCTGACGAAAGAGAAAAACAAAATTGAGGTCAGCCAAGACGTAGAACAAAAGAGGAAGGTCGTTTGCGCTGCGGGGGACGAATGGCGACGCTTACCCTGGCCAGTGCGCCCGAACGGCTAGCAAGCGCAATGGGCCCCATGGCGGCTCTGTCAGTCTCTCAGTCGGGTCCTCTTGGTCGGCTGCAAAGGAAGAGGTGACAAAAGGACTGGTCGTGATCGCGGGGAAGGATTGTGATGAAGTGTGGGACGCTGTTTACGGTTCAATTGTCCAGATCAAATTTGTGGGGGAGGAGCGACCCGTCTAACGAAAACGCCAGGGACGAAAAAAAAAAAAAAAAAAATAGTGTGCAACTAACAAGGAAGGCACCATGACCCGCCGGCCATCGGACCCGACAGCGGGCAAACACGCAGTGGGGTAAAATGGCAGGTGCGATGGTGTAAGTGTCAGCCAATCAGCGGCTAGTCAATTCAAAAGCAGCTGCACAGTATTCTGACGCTGCGTTGACTTGCACATGAATAGACAGCACAGGGGGAAAGCCTTCGGAAACGTATGGTGTAGCGTACAGGGTTGAAGTTCGAAAGAGAATGTAATATTCATCCCCGTAGTCAGTTAAAGGCAGCCGGCAAGGCTGGCTCCAGGCGTGGCCATCGCAGATCGCGGTTGTGGCGAAAGACCGACTATAATGAGTGCCACTCTTTAGACCTGATGGGCGAATATGTCGACATAAATATGGGTTGAACTGTAAGAAACATAAAGCAACATGCCTTAGTCTTGTATCTCATTCCGTGATACATAACCGTGGCTATGTCTATGGAGACATGCTAGCATTGATACATCCCGCCAAACGCCGTAATCACAATCCTTCAAAAAATAGCACGCAAGTAACTTGAGACAATCAAGAGACATCACACTCATCTCCTCTATGCAAGCTTCTGTCGTTTGGCGTCCACGCCTGCCGCACCAGCAGAACCCGCAGCAACAATAGTCCCCCCGTTCACGGGCACGTTGCTTGGCACATCCGCAAGAGGCGGTCGAGACGCGCCCGTGATAGAGTCCATCGGCGGGCCGCGTTTCATGGGCGGGGGCCGGAACTGGTTCCGGTTCGCGAGGGGGCTCGCTGCGCTAGGCGGTGCTCCGATGCGCCGGATCGGCTCCATGCCCGGGTGATTTACGCCGCTGCGGGTGGTCATGCCACCCGGTGCTCCTGCGACGGTTGGCATGTTGGACGCGGAAGCAGAAGAGCTGGCAGAGGCCGACGCGACATTGGCTGCTGCGTTGCTTGATGGCGGCAACGCGACGCTACCAGTTGGGCGGTTGAGGCGCGGGATCGGCTTGGACGAGTTGTGGTCGATCCCAGGCGTTTTGCGGATCGAGGGACTCTCGGCCTTGGGGTTGAATAGGAAGTCACCTTGGATCTTCGGGGCCACCACGGAAAGGGATTCCCCATCGACGGCCTTGGCGACAGCACGGGCCGACAGCCAGGGGGTATCTTCGACCTCACCTGCACCGCCAGCCGCACCATTCTTACCATTGCCGCCGTTGCTATTCGCTGAAAGCGGCACCGGCTTGATGTTGTGGTTGCTGTTGTGGTTGCTGTTGTTATTGCTGCTGTTATTGTTGTTCCCGTTATTAGTGTTGCCGTTGCTGCCAAAGCCCTGTGGCCGCTGGCCTTGCTGAGGCGGCCGGTTGGCCTGCTGGTTGTTGGCACCCGGCTGGTATGGTCTTTGCCCAAACCCGTTGCCGTTGCCGTTGCCGTTGCCATTGCCATTGCCGTTTCCGATGGGCCTGGCGTTCATTGGTGTCGGCGTTTGCGGTGCCCCTGGAGGCCCGCCCGCCCTGGCTGGTCTCTGCTCGTTGTTGTAGTTGCCGTTCTGCTGCGGGACAACCTGTCGCAGCGGACTCGTGCTCCTCGAGCCCACGCTCTGCTGAGGCGGGGGAAGCGCGGGCACAGAGGATTCGCGGACGACAAACTCATCGGGGTGGCCTTCGTCGGATACACAAAAGTCGGCCTCGTCAAAGTCGCCGAGCAAGTCATCGTCAAACATGTCCGCCGCAAAATCGGACGCGTCCGCCAGGACAGACGTCTCCGACTTGACGGTTGCGGCGACCGCTGGCGGAAGCCGCGCTGCTGTTGCTGCCGCTGTAGGCACAGCCTTTGCGCCGGCCGTGGTCGTATCGTCTTCCGACTTGACGACGTAGTCGGCGTGCCGGTGCAGGCCCTGCTCGGCAAACGTGCGCTTGTTCACCGGCACGGCCTTCATCTTGGACACACGCTCCACATACTTCTTGTCGTAAATGCAGTTGCCCAGGACGTTGCCGAAACTGCGCAGGGCCCGTTTGAGGGCGTCGGTGGTGCCCTCCTTCTTGGCCTTTTCGAAGGCGGCGGCTTTGCCTTTGCAGTTCTCAATGTGGCCATAACCAATGTCTTCGTGGTACGTGCCGTCGCGAAGCGTCACGCGGACAATGACCGACAGCCCGACGGAGATCTTGAATGTCTGCGGGTGCTCGTCGACGAAATCGATTTGGATGTTCTGAATGGACGAGGACCAGCCGTTGAAGCCAAAGACCTCGTTGGCGAGCGTGATGACTTTCTCCGCGGCAATGTAGTGGACTTTCTGGCCCGAGGGACCGGAGCGTGCGGACAGGTACTCGGGGCCGAGTTGTTTCTCAAGACGGCTCTGGAGGGTAGCAATTTCCTGGGCGGTGTACTCGGACAGCCGCTGCGCGGGCTGTTGCTGCTGCTGCTGCTGCTGCTGCTGCTGCTGGTTTTGTTGATTCATGTCGCCGAAGCCCTGCTGGGGTTGTATGTTTTGGAAGGGGTTGGAGATGTGCTGGTGCTGGTCTCCCGGGCTGCGTAGACGTCAGTACGAGGCACATCGTGTTCGTAAGTGACAGAAAGCGGGATTGACCTACTTTGGCATCTTCGATACCGATCCCGAGGATGAGTTTGGGAGGCCAAACAAAAGTCACAGTTGACCGACACTATGTCAACAAATCTGTTGACGGCAGACGCGTCTCGATGGCGTCAGCTAGGCACCACGTCGTGATATGAATACTGGTATGTAAAGCCCAGGTATCAGATGCAAACATACCACTGAAAATTTCCGGCAAACTGTTTCCCGGCCGTCTTTCGGGATGCGTGATACGTGATGCGGACGGGGTTGGTCGAACGGCGTGGATGTGGATTTGCGTCAGTTGGCGCCCGCTGTGCGTCGATGCGTATTACCAAACGACAGCAGGCGCGACGTGCTGAAGACGCGACTTGTGGACGGTGTTGCCAAACTGACTCGTGGTCACGTGTTGGAGGAGCACAGCGGACCACAGCGCTGGAATTGGGGCGTTGCCTATGCTACCGCCAAACCCGACCGCCAGGGTTGACACGCTGAGACCCTCGGGGCTGACAGACCCGACAGGGCCCTGTAAGACATCGGCTGTAGCGGACGCGGCCACTAACGAATACGACATACCATTGCCCACACACAGAGCAAACATAGAACACCCCGCTACCGAATATATACGGATGCACATATAAGACAAAGCATCACGTATATTCCCAGATCTCTTGTCCTCTGTCGGAGAATTTAAATGGAACATGATGGCGCACAGGTATGCTTCTTTCACTGTCTTCCCACCGTATTTCTTGTCTTGTCTCGGTCGCATGTGCGCCAACCATGGGCTATGAACCCGTGGGTGGACGGACAGCGAATAAAATAGGAATGATGGGGGCCTTCAAACAAAAAAGGCACATCTTTTTGAAACGACATCATGAAAAAGACGGGGAAAACCAGCGGACGGGTCGCTGCTATTTTTGCACGCGACACACATTCAAAGGCTTGGCAGGGGAGCGGCGGAAGCTGAAAGGAAGGCGGAAAGAAGAAATCGAAGCGTTCAAAGGACGAACATGTACTTCGGTGATCGCCACATTCGAGAATCCCCGAGCACAGAACACGTAAGGTTTGCTGGAGCATGGTGAAGCCGTAGATCAGGGGTAGAGCCGAACCAGAAAACAGAATGGGCTGTGTGGAACACATCAACTGAGGCAACGTACCGCGTATCTCATAAAAGAGAAAGGGGCTGCTCACATGGACGAACAGACACGTCCTCAGATGACAAGCTACAAAGACCGTGGTGCTACGATATGAAACTGTGCGTATATTGTTGGATTGATTGTCTGAACCATCATGTGATATAAACACGACAAAAACGCCATCCAAAAACGTGCGGGGTGAAGAGATGAACATTGAAGCACGGCGTGAGAGCACCCCGACCCGAAAGACCTGATCCTCCCTACTGTATATTTCCCGACATGGAAACACAGAGCACATAGTATGAAGAGAAAGCACAGAAAACATGAAAGAGTAGTAGCAACAGCAACAAGTTTCATTTCCATAAAAAAAGGACAAGAGCCAAGAGCACGGCGATGCCGGTAGGAGGAATGTGGTCATGGGCCGAAGCAGCAGGGTTTGCGCGACGAGTCCATGAAGACAAACGACAACGAAGTGCAAGGACAAAAGGAGAAAGAGGGTGAATAACAACAAGATAAAAACGCCGCCTAAATATGGATGGTTCCCTGTGTTCCCCGAATTCTATTGAACGCTGGCCGTTATTAACACCGGTGTCATGAGGGTCGAAGCAACTAAGAACATGAAGGCGAAAAGCAAAACATTAAAAAAAGACGATAAGATGTCAAATGACAAATGACAAAGGCAATATACCAGATAGAGGGGTTCGTGGGAAGGCTGGTGGGAAGGTTAAAATAAGGCCTGGGAAAATATGCAAAAGAACAATAAAACGTCGTAAAGGGTCGTTAAAAGTCAGTCGTGCCGGACAGGCGTCGAGCACGGCCCAGCTCTACAGCACGTAGTGGCATGCCTTGCTCCTACCAGGGACCGACACGGACGGGCGAGCCAAAGGTGCCGCTCATCAGCTGGTTGCGGATGGAGTTGGGGTCGTTGGTGCCACCTGTTGCGCCCATCCAGCCGACGTGCGTGGAGAGCGCGCTCATGGCGGCCTCGAGACGGCCGCCGGCCTGCTGGTTGTGTTTGGACAGGATCTGGTCCCAGTGCTCCGACATAAGCAGCGACGTGAATCCGCCGCCGCCGCGCTTGGACGCCTCCTGGATGACGACGGCCCAGGCGCGGGCAATCTCGTCGTAGGCACCCTCCTTGTGCTGGCGGTAGGTTGGGCTGTCCCAGTCGGGCAGCTGGTGGACGATCTTGGTAGCGCCGTCCAAAAACTCAAGCGAGGCGGATGTCTGTGACTCGACGGGGGGTAGGAACTGGCGGGTGTATTCGGAGATGGCTTCGACGATGGCGATCAGCGGCTGCTTGACGCGATAGTAGTTGTAGTCGGCGCTGGAGTGGCCGTACGGCATGGCGGAGCGGAGGCGGTCCTGGTACTCGCCGAGGAGCCGCAGCGTGGACGCGGGTGTGGGACGCGGTGCGTTGTCGGCGACCTGCTGCGAGATATCCGGGTGGTGGTCGCAGATGGTCTGGAGGATGGTGCGGAGCTGCGAGGCATCGAGGGCTTCGAGCAGGCGAGGCAGCGGCAGGGGACGGCCCGAAATGTCGGCAGCGCGGGCTTTCTTGACAGGGCGGGAGAGCTGGCGGTTGGCGATGGCGGGCGAGCTCATGGGCGAAACGGACATTTCATCACTGCCGTCATCGTCGGCTTTCCGTTTCTTGGAGGCGGCCATGGCTGGGAAGGGAGACACTGGGCTGTTAGCACGACAGTAGAGGAGAGGCCAAACAAGACTGGCAAACATACTAGACCGGGAGGGAGATTGTCTTGGAGACTCGTGCTGATGGGGGAAGAGAGCCGGCTGTGCTGGTAGCAAGACATTCATTTTCCAAGAAAAGAAGCAATCGGATGGAAACAAAGGCCTGTATCACAAGAGCACGCGGCGAAGGATGGCGATTCCGAGGACGCCGTCCTTTCCAGACTTGCAGAAGGCAGCAGCAGATGCAGAAGCAGACGCCGCCGATGAAAGGGCTGCAGTATCTCTAGGCCGGGCAAGATGTCGGTCAGGCAGGCGGTGGCCGTTGTTGGAAGTGGTGATGGTTCGGAGGTCGTTCAAAACCGGAGCCGCAGGATGAACGAATACGGCGACGACTCGGACGGGGCGGCGACGTCCAACGAGCGGCGAACACGTCGATACGAGAGGGATGGCGAGGGCGCACGCAAAGGATGTCGACAAGAGAGAGAGAGAGAGATTGGGTGGAGAGAGCTGAAAAGCAAGAAGAGGGGAGAGATTAGAAAATGAGGAGGAAAGGGGGAAAGAGATGGCCTAGGAGTGTGCGTGCTAGCAATGAAAGGTCGAGGCGAGGAAGAGGGAAAAGAGGAGACGGGAAAAAAAGAGGAAAGAGAAACAGAGGCGAGTCGCTTTGGCCAGCCAGGATTAGTTAGGTTGGGCTGGGCAAGGAATTATTGCGTGGCAGAAGGGTGGGTGGGTTGTGTGCTGTGTGCTGGGGCACGGGACGAGGATAGCGTGTCTTTGGAGGCAGCCGTGGACGGCTACTGGCTGATGTCCACGCCCTAGCCTGTATTGCATCCCCCCCGGTGGGCTCTGGGCAGCTGGCACTGGGCCGTAATAAGACAAAGACCCCCGGCGGAGCAGCTATTGCTGCCAACCATGCGCACGGCCAGCTGGTGGTGTGGGGCAGCACCAACGTTACGGGCATTTATTGCTGGATCAGTGGCTGGCCAGGCCTGGCCATGGTGGACTGGATCACCTAACCTTCCCGCCCAGCGCATGTTCAGTGAAGTGCTGGGCGGTCTCCACAGCGGACACTTGGCCCGGAGCCGCTTACAAGTCCCTCCTATTTCATGACGTGAATACTCGCTAGCGGCCACCAGAAGAATATGAATACGGGACTGTTGGGAATAGCTCAGTTACTGTCTCCCTGTCTCCCTACATACGGAGTTTTGCGACGCCGGAGAACAAACACGGCCGCCCGTCACCTGCAGGCAGCAAATCAAACAAGCCCGCCCAAAAACACACCCCGGGCGCCTTGGAACAGTCCCGGCAGGGACGAGGTCAATGTGCTTGCGCTGTCTGCTTGCTTGTTCGTGTGCTCGGATGGGCCTTCGTGCATGTATTCTTAGGCGACTCCCTTGACATGGGCCAGACTATCCAGGATTAGCTCGTCAATATGGTGTGTGGATGGTTGGTGTCAAGGTGTCTCAAGGGGCCATGCTTTACCCTAAGCCAACCATTTCTGGACCCCGGCCGGCCAGACACGGACGGAGAGAGCCAGAGAGTCATGAGGGTGCTGGTCGTCGGGGAAAACGAACCCCACGCCGAGGTTTGTCTTGAGTATGCAATAGTATTCCTCCGAACGTAATGAAAATCAGCGCCCATCTCCTCTCAGTCAGCACTGGAAACTGCGGGTGTGCGTCAAGTAGGGAGAACAGTCCGAGGGAGGGCAGTGGCCATCAACGCAAAGGAGCGCTTACAGCGCGTACAGTGACAACTTTAGTCGCTCGCCCCTTCTTTCAGCCTCTTCCTCTTACAGGCCCAGTTACAGGCTTACTTACGGGCTTACAGAGCCTAAAGCCGGCCAACAGACGGCTGTTATTAGAACATTAGAGGCTTGGTTGGCGGAACAAAAGACAAGCGGCTGGGGTTCTAAAATCCCGCGGATATTGACAAAGGAAGATAAACGACGGTAAGCGCCGTGAAATAATCCTGAGCCTAATCTAGCTGCCAACCACAGGTGGAATACGACATAATGCTCCGCAATACTTCGAAGATACAGAGCGGTTTAAAAAAGTGGACCCAAGTCTCCTTTGTTTACGGGAATCACCGCCTGGAAGAAAGGGCACATATGCTACGTATAGGCAGGTGTGAAAATGGCAGAAATGGGAACGAGGCACGTGAACAGGCGGTTCACTGAATGTAGACAAAAATGAGGTGACGATAATATAAACATAGAGGACGAATGTTTCAAGCAAGAAGCAATCCAAGAATAAACCGTAATTATGTCGCATTCAGCAAATTTCTGAAGGGACCCAGCATGTGCAATTACAGCGCCTGTTCTGGGACTTGCCCACCAAAAGGCACTAGCAAATGCCCCAAAGCTTATCGTTATCGCTGCACTGATAATTTTTCGATAAGAAAAAAAGTCAAGTCGAAAAAAGAGGCGGTGTCTGGACGACACGGCAGAACGTTTGTCTCTCTTCGCCAACGTCCAACTGCATTGGATATTGGATAGACAACTGCCCATCGTTGTCCTCCCCGGCTAGAAATATGGCGACCGATATTGAGACAAAGGCAGCGGCCGCTGCGCCAACCGAAGCACCCTCCTCTCCCGCCTCGCCGTCGGCCCAGAAAAAGCGGAAAGCCGCCAACGACGACGTCCCCGAAATCGAGGTCGACCTCTCGCTCCCCGAGCCGCCCTCCAAGCGGGCGAAGCGTGCGCTGAAAAAGGGCAAGGTCCTCCCGGCCAAGCCCAGATCCGACGACGAGGGCGACGACGATACAATCCCGGCCAAGGGCGGAAAGGCCGGCGACAAGGACGACAACAAAAAGGCCGAGCGCTCCCAATTTGGCATCTGGATCGGCAACCTGCCCTTTACCGTCACGCGGCCGCAGCTGTTCCAGTGGTTCATCGACTGCTCCGGCGGCGCCATTACCGAGGCCGACATCACCCGCGTGAACCTGCCCCTGGGCAAGCGCCAGCCGCACCAGCAGCGCCCCCACAACGTCAGCGCCGACAGCAGCGGCAGCGTTCCACCGCCCAACAAGGGCTTCGCCTACGTCGATTTCCTGACGTACGAGGCCCAGGTGGCCGCGACGGCGCTGTCCGAGACGGAGCTGGATGGCCGTCGCGTGCTGATCAAGGACAGCAAGTCGTTTGAGGGCCGTCCGGCCAAGGAGCGTGACGGTGCCGGTGCTGCTGGTGCTACTGGTGCTGGTGCAACGGCCGGTGCCGCTGGTGGCGAGGCTGGCAAGAACGGCGCCGACGCAGCGGCGGCCGGGCCCGCGGCCGGCATGACCAGCAGCAAGATCTTCGTCGGCAACCTGGGCTTCGATACCACCGAGGAGGATCTCCGCCGCCACTTTACGCCCTGCGGCCCCGTCGCCTGGGTCAAGGTCGCCACATTCCCGGACAACACAGAAAAGTGCCGTGGCTACGGCTGGGTGCAGTTTGGCGGCAAGACGGACGACGGCCAGAACATCACGCCCGAGGCCGCGTCCAAGGCGGCCGCAGCGGCCGTCACAGGCTTTGCCAGGATCACCGAGACAGTCGACACCGAAGAGGACTTTGCCGCCGAAGCGGCTGCCGCTGCCGGGGCCAACGACGAGGAGGACGGCGGGGGTGACATGGCCGACACCAACGAAACATCCAAGCCCGCACCACGCACACGACAGCGGAAATGGTGGGTCAACCAGCTCAAGGGCCGTCCGCTCAAGATCCAGTTTGCCGAGGATGATGCCGTGCGCTACAAGAAGCGCTTCCGCAAGGGCGGCCGGCCACAAGGTGACGATGGCGAGGGCCGTGGCGGCAACAAGGGCCGCGAGCCGAGAGAAAGACGGCCACGTCCCGACAGCCAACAGCACAAGCATCAGGACCCGACTGTCGCCTACCGGACGGGCGCTATTACGGCATCCCTCGGCAAAAAGACGATGCTAGAGTAGACTTCTTGGGGTCCTTTCCTATCCATGTGATGTGCGCCGTATCTCATTGGCAGTTTTCTTGTTCGCTTACTTTATTTTTGGGTTCTTACGCATTGTATGGCTAGAGCGGTATTTTCTTCTTCTTTTAACCTATATGACACATGTATAATTTACTAGCTTATGGTTGCTGGGGCGAGGTTGCTTTGTCTGCTGTCTCGATACATGGCGTGTTACTTTCATGTGATCGATGCTTCTACAAACCTGTCTCGTCCACATGATTAATATGTGCCAGTCAAAAAGTGAGACATAATATGTCGGTTGGGTCAGACACACATGAAATGATATATTCATGTTAACTGAGCAGAAACATCCTATGCAAATTTCAAGTGCATGTCACGAGAAACATTAAGAGTGTAATGGTATCGAAAGCAAAAAGTCCATTGTTTCAATCTGTTAAACTTTACATAGACAAACGCAATGCACAAATTCAAATAAAATACATTCATGGACAAATGCATAACATCAGGACGTCGTACAATAGAGTCAGCCCATCCAGGCTCCGGCAACGGTCCGATACAGCAATACATCACGAAACAGGGTGTCAAGGGCAAAATCAAAAACAGGAGAAAACCAAAGAGAAGCACAACGAAAACAAATGAGACCAGAATGAAAAGAAATCAGACAATGTCAAACACAACCAACATTAAATCCAATCCCAGATAAAACAAATTAAACAGCAATGGGTTGCGCCAGGCATAGCTTGTTCGACTGCCATGAACCTGTGTCATCAAAAAAAGGCCTACTTGCGGGCCTTCGTGTCCTCGCCCACCAGAGACTCCTCGTCAGAGGCATCAAGAATGTCGTACTCCTCGTCCGTCAGGAAGCCGTCGTCCGAGTTGTCGACAGTCCAGTCCTCTTCGTCCTCAAAGTTGACGTCACGTGCCTCCTTGGCGGGGGTCAGGTCATCAAATTCATGGATGCTGTCAACGGGAGACTCGGTCTCCAGCTTGGGGAAGATCATCTGGCTCTCGCTAGTGGCCTCCGATTTCTCGTCAGCCTTCTGGTCGGCCTTCTCCTCGGCCTTCTCCTCAGCCTTCTCTGTCTTCTCGACGGTCTTCTCGGCGGAATTAGCATTGGGCTCAACGTCCTCCTTGGCGCGCACGTTAATGTCACACCACAGACGATCACCGAACTTGATACCGCCCTTCGTAGTCAGGCGCCAGTACGAGATGATCCGGCCGAGGCGCGAGGGAGAACGCAGCAGAATCGTAAAGGGGGCTTCCTCGCCAGGAGCCAGGGCCTTGTAGCAAATGGTCGACTCGGACGACGACACAAGCTCCTGGATGCCGGCCGGGCTGTTCGGGTCGACGTGGCCCATGTAGTCACCCCCGACAAAGGTGACGCAGCAGCCTGCCGGCCAGGCAACGCTTCCCGTGTTGCGCAGGGTCCACGTCTGCTCAAAGGTCTGGTTGGGGGCGAACAACGTGCCGTCCGAAACAGTCTCGCTCTTGAACGTGGCGCCGAGGTTGCCGACCAACTTCGCTTCAGGTTCGCCCTGGACGCTCTTCTCCTCTTTCGCTTCCTCCTTCTTAACCTCCTCCTTGGCCACAGGGTCAGCAGGGGTGGCGGGGGTGTTGGCAGGCACCGCACTCGGCTCCATGTCCAAAACCGTCTGCACCTTGTTGGCGCTCAGGCTGCTCGTCTCTGCAGCAGGGGCGCCGACAGGTCTGTTGGCGGGGGAGGTGAACATCTTGATGCGGCGGTCGCCCATAGTGGGCATACGACGACCGTTGTCGTGCTCGCCGGTAGTCGTCACCGAAACGTGGCGGACGGGCGTTCGGAACTTGATGAGGGGGTGCGTCTTGTTATGAGGGTTGCTGGGGCTGGCCTCGCAGGTGGCGCAGAAGTCCTTGTTGTCACACACGGCACACTTGTAGCGGTTGCCACGGATTGGGGTGTACAACAGGCCGTTGGAAGCACAATGGGGACCATCGCAGAAGATGCCAGTGTGGATGACCAGGTCGTCATCCTTAATCGTGACAACCTCAGGAAGAGGCTCATAAATAGGGATGAAGCGGTGGTCGGGGTGAATGAAACCAGCGTTCAAGACACAGTCGGAGCAGTAGTCCCAGTCGGGGCAGTCGCTGCACTTGTGGCGAACACCCACGATAAACGCCCCACAGCCATCGCACACAGCGTTGTGGCGGTAGCCACGGCCGGCAGATAAGCGGCGAGTCACGTTCAAGCCGAACTCGGTGCCCTTGACAGCGGGTTGGAAGGCGTGCTTGGGATGGTGGCCATGGTCGTTCTTCACGAAGCAGGCCTTGCACAAATCAAAGTCGAAGCACTCGGCACAATGCAGGAACTCAAACTCGGGCAGCTCACGGATGCAGTTGTTGCAGGTGCGGATCTGGTACTTGCGGAAGGCCTTCGAGCGAGCGGCATCATCCGTGGTCGCGGTAGTGGGCTTGGCGGCCGTAGCAGCACTAACCACCGCAGGTACCTTCTCTGTAGGCTTGACGGGAGCCTTATCCGCAACCTTCTCCGACGTGGTGGCAGATGAGGCAGGCTTCGCCTTTGGCGAGATGCGCTCAGTCGTGCTGTTCACAATCAAGTTGTTCTGAATGTTGCGACGGATCAACCAGTGTTCCGGGTTGTAGCATGTGATGCCCAGCTCGATGCACGTCTCGCAAAGATCAAAATCGCCGCCCTCGCAGGTGGAGCAGTGGTAGTGGGCGTCCGGAATCTTGCGCTCGCAAGAGTTGCAGCACACAGTAAAGGCGGCACGCGGGGCCGTCACTGTGGCGTAGGTAGCAACAGGGGGCGTGGCCGTTGTGGCAAGGTTAGCCGTGGGAGAGACAATGGTCGCGCTCGAGTTGTTGTGGGCCCAGGATACCGGGTAGTCGCGCGTGTACTTGGCGACCGGGATGGGTTTGGGCTTCGGGGCCTCATTCGAGGTAGCAGGCGCCGGCGGTGCTGCAAGGGGGTTGACAGGAGTTCTGGCAGGGAAGGTGAACGTCGAGAACGGATCGTGGTAGTAACCAGACTGGGGCGGGATCGGTCCAGGTTGCGTGCCACTGGTGTTCGAGTTGAGGTTCATCTGTGCAATAGATGCTTCCACGATATCCAAGTTGCGGTCGGCCAGATTCTGACAGTTCTGGTGGTTCTGGGCCATGCTCCGCATGGTGGCCTGGTAATGCTCGTCCAGTTCCTTCTCCCATTCAGTCTCAGTCTGGCCGTCGGGGAAGTGACCAGGAATGTCGGGGTACGCGTCGATGCACCGCTGAACAACATCGGCAGTGAGCTCGTGGGGCTTCTCCTTAAACTCTGTCAGAGCTGCGAAAGCGCTCTTGAGTGAGGCCTTTGAGGAGCTGGCGATTGGAATAGCGGAGGCCGCGGCAGATGCCGCAGCAGGTGCCGCAGTGGAGGCTGTGGCGGAGGCCGTGGCGAAAGCCAGCGCAGAGTCCAACGACGTCGAGGCTTCTGCTGACGGGGCGGCCGGAGTTGGGGCCGGGCCAGAGGGAGTGGCAGCGGGTGTAGACGATGCGTTCGGCGCTGCTTCCAGGATATCCTCGATGGTGACGGGGCGAGGACCCGTCGATTTGGCCGCGCCTTCAGCCTCATTTTGCTCGGGAGTTGCGCTCCCAGCCTCGAGATAGACAGCACGCAGCTTAAGCTTCTGCTTGGCCTTCGCTGCCCGGAGTAGCTGCCGGTACGCAGCCGGGTTTGTGCTTACGAGAGGGATGTTCTTGCCGGCCGAGTCCGAGAATCGTTCAAAGTGGCATGGCGTAAGATCGGGAACAGCAAGGAACTCGCGAAGCTAGAGATGGGGCACCAGAGTCAGCGATCAGAAACATCAGAAGCTGCAACATACTTCGAGTATGAGAAAGCCTACCTTCTGTTCTAGGGCCGGTAGGCCGTCTGCAAGAACTCCATAGGGGATCTTGGTCTTCTTGTGAGCCTTGACGTCGTCTCCCACCGCAATTTTAACAGCGATGGGCGTGTCAGGTTGGATTGGCGTAGATGGCGGCATTATCGATGCCTTGTGTTTCGTAAATAGTATATATTTGCCGATGATGTAAAAACGCAGGGTATGAGCCTAATGAAGATGGCAACGGCGCAAGTCGTGTTCTAGCACCACCAGAATTAGTATTTACGGCCAACTCGGAGATAACACACGACGATGTAGTTGGAAACCCCGTGTGCGCAAGGCAAAATGAGGCAATGAGGCTTCAGCCGGTGATAATGCTCCCAGCTAAACAGGAGAAGTATAGAGCCAAAGGTCACAACAACTTGACAAATTGTTGTATCAGGACGTGATGGAGACATCTTAGACTTTTACTTCAAGTATGCCAAACAAGCACTCAGCCATCGACCTGTCCAAAGCTCTCACGCCCGTTGGAACGATGAAAAAGGACAGTGATAACAAGGGTAATAGTGAGGGTAGAGATCCAAGGCCGCATAGCACCGCGATGAGATGTGTTGACAGTGTTGCAATGGGGTCATCAGACTTACATGTGCGAGGCAGGTTGTTCGTGCACTTGCGTGGTGCGATAAGCTCGTTGCCTGGACAGGGCTGCAGACAAACGTCGATGAGAACAAAAAGAATACAAATGCGAGATGGACAACAGAGTTTGCAATGTCAAATAGAAGATGGATGAAGCGACGAGGAGACGGGATCCTGTCGATATTAAAGAGGGGAGGGAAAGAGGAAAGAAAGCGAAGGAGGAGTCAGTTGGAGGGAAGGTGCGACGGCTCTGGTTTTGTCGGTGAAGATAGTGCGTTGGCCTGAATAGCAGGGCCAACTCCCGCCAAAAGGGAAGGGGCCGACGGCGGAACGAAGGCTCCAGGAAAGTGTAGGAGGTGGGAGGCAAAGAGCGTGGGTGTCCCCCAGCAGGGGCCGTTTTAGAGAAGATACAGGAAGGCGTCATGACTATTGGTCAGCGAAGGCGCTGGAAGTGGGGCAAAAGAGAGGAGTCGCCTTAAAGCCGCGCCCCCCAGGCAGTCAGATAACACGAATCGGGGGTGGTGTCTACGCAATAGGTGGGCAGGCTTGCAAAAGACGAGCACCACATGGACAGTGAACGAGTACGGCAAGGCGAGTGAAGAGGCAGAGGCCCGCAGCAAACCTGGGACCGTGAAACTGAGGACCGCGAGAACGTACGCATGAGGGCGACGTGTGGGTCCCACCTACCCGCCCAGCCTTTTGCGAGAGAAAGGGAATGGCGGTGGGGCGGGGGATGGAGGCCACCCAATTAACACAATGTAAGCAGAGGGAAGGTGCAAAGGGAGGGCAGGAGCGAAGGGAAGGAGCGAAACACGGCCGTCAGTGCCACTTTCCCACGGGGCTATTTTGTGCCTTGTTTGACACCTGTAGGTCTACCGAAGGTCCTTTCGTACCTTCCGTATTCTCTCACGGGCAGTTTGATCTTGTCCCAAGAAACTGCGCTCCGACGTGGTCGGTCCAGCATAGCTTGATAGAGGCCACCGATGGCCTCGGTGAATACGCGAGGAAGGCCCTGGAGCGATAGCATTCAATTCAGGCAGGCGATGGCGTATTTAGTGGATACAGGTGTGAATAAGAGCACATGCCCAGAAGGGAAGTGGGGCGACAGGCGGGGGCCATAGTCTAAACCCGTCACAGCCCTCGTGCCTCTATCGCTTGTCTACGGCGTGATGCCTCGCAGCTGTGGTCCATGTCGGCCACGCGTTGGGGTCATTCACGCAGCGGTATAAATACAGAGTACGAAGCATCTTTACAAGAGGCTTACACTGCCACGAAACAGAGCGCGAGGCCTGGCGGCATGTTTGCGTAGGCTCTGCAGAGGCAGGTATGCTGTACCACACGAGCGAAAACAAGGAAAGAGCGGCCGGGCAAAGGTCAAAGGAACTATGTGGTAGAGTTCAAGGAAAGGGCGACGGAAAGTCAGCGGGAGGCTGGAAGGTGATCCAGTGGCCCCCTGAGCTTGGGTTTCTTTTCTTTCTTTAACAAATACAAAACACCCGCCACTACGGCAGCAATAGTTGAGCTGCTCCGGCAAGACGCCGCTGGACTGCTAAGATCCTAACGGTCTTTCGTTCTCAATGCCCTTGCCAACTCGAGCGGTTTCCTTTGTTATCGTTGGCCACGCCCCAGCTTGATGGAGCTGACAAAGCCCCCAGCTCGATCTTCTCAAGCTCCTGGCCCAAGGTTACCCGAGAGCTCCGTTGCCCAGTGCCAAGGCACCGCAGGCTCCAAAAAGGACTGCGTCACGCGTGGCAAACGGCAAAGGGAGCATAGGACAAATACAAATGGTGATACGGCATTTCATATGAGATCACCATGAGGCGTTTTCGGGACAAAGGTGACAAAACGACGTGGTCGCTCTGACGGTGAAAGGCGGTTGCGAGCTGACGACGTCACGCATGGAACATGGCTCATGTGTAACGCCTGGCCCGGTCGTTTTTGCGTCCCTTGCTCCGTGATGCGAGTCGGAAATGCATGACACGAAGAGTATTTGTGAGAGGGAACTTTCGCCGGGAGCATACGGTCGAGGAGATTGAAGACGACCTGCAATACAAAAACTACCGCTCTCTACGGCATCGGGTATCTTACGTCACCACGAGCAAGACGCCCAACAGTGCACATGTACTACAAAGAACCGTCTCGGATACAGAAGTAAGCTTGACTCGAGCTGGATGCAGTGTCGTTGGCCCCTCGCCTATGTTGTCTGTTCCGCCCCTCTTTGCTGCAGCATTAGCGTGGGCAGGCAACTCGAAGATTGGAGTTTTGAAAGTGGCCAGTGGTCCATTCCTGACAGCCTGGCGTCGAGGCCGCACCTAAGTATCTTATTTTTTAAGCTGTTCTGGTTCTCATTGCCTCTCTTCTCCGCTATGACCAGCAATCAAAACGTAAGATATATGGAGGCGTCACGCTGACCAGCGAACAAAAGGCAACCCATGACAAGAGCAGCAAGTGCCCATTAAGCCGTCATACTGAGAAGGCATTGGCTGAAGCTCGTCATGCAGGACAAGTGGGGTCTTTGCCATGCAGACAAAAGAAAGCTGGTGGTCGGCATAGGACACGACCATAATACCGACAATCGCTTCGTTTCTGCTATTAATTTACATTGGACAATATAATAACCAAGACAGCTTCGACGGTTGCCTGACTCGGCCAGCTGGGCCTGGACCTGTCTGGGGGGCGGGAGGCAACAAACAAATGGGAACGGCCAGAAGCACGAGAACAAGAGAAACGAGAGCACACTGATGGGATTCAGAAGAGGTGGCAGAACAAAGTGTGTCATTGCCTAGCACGTCGAGTCCCCAATGCAGGTTGTGCCCCGATGGAGAATGAGGGGGTTGGACAGGCTGCCGGGATAGGACGTAGACGCCGCCACCCGTGTTTTGGTGGCCCCCTGCGTGTCTCAACACGTCACAATCCTTCGGAAAGCAGGACATAGAAGAAGGCGAATTAAGCAGCATGCTGGATGGTCGACTCGAGCAACATCGGCAAGCAATGGCAAGACACAGAAAATTGCAGATCAATCTTGCCTCAGTTGATCGTGACGAATGGGAGGGAGAATCACCGAGTTGCCCTAGGATGCGGCTACCTGTCCGCCCCTTGGCCAATTGTCAAGACACAAACATGGCAGACAATTGGATTAGGCATTAGTCGACCACGAAAAGAAAATAGGAACGAGGCTTTCTGCCGCCTCGCGTCGCCTTGCCAAACTGTTGAGCCTCATCGTCCCTGCACCAGAATCTTCCCCCTCTAATGCACCGCCCAACCAGACCAACCAGTCGGGGCCGAGCTCTTCTAATGAGTCCCGTCTATCATACTTGCGTTTTTTTTTGGTGTGTGTCTTCCTTTTACCCTTCTTTTTACCAGAAACTCGGTCTCGTTCCGAAACATAATTCTCCGATGAACACATGGGTCGGCCGTAAAACAAGTAAGACAACGGCAATTTGGACAAAAAATCAAACCGAAACTGTGCGTCGAGAATCCCAAAACTCTGTACACGGCAGCTCGCAGGAGGCTGATATCGGTTTTCGTTTGCTGCCCGATATGAAAAGGATCGGGAGGAGAGAAGCAATGTTGGGCCTAGACATGCGTATATATTGCGGCAATACGGAGTACAACATATGAAATCAAGGAAACATACGACAAAAGAATAATACAAATAAAAACAACGGCAGCCATTGTTCCTGGCAACAAATAATAAAACCAAAGGTATACATATAGATTACACAACGATCATGTTCGTCTAGATCGCCATCGTTGAACGTCATGTACTCTGCTACCGGTCCCAAGAGCCGTCGAGAAGGTTCTTCAGAGTCTGCGTCAACGCCGCCTGGTCATACCGCTCCATGGCTTTCTTAGACGCCACAGCGGCACCTTCTCCGGCATCCTGATTCTCTTGGCTTGCCTGGGACCGAACAGCGAGACACTGGATCCCAAGATGGCCAAGAGCTTCCTTGTTGACCTCTGGTGCGGCACCGCTGCTTGAACTGCCCATGTGCGGCGCCGTATCCAGATAGACCAAATGCGTCACGTATCGATGGCACTCGCTGTCCTGCACGGGACTGAAGTCTGACTGGCTCTGTTTGCACGCCGCAACAATCGCACGCACAAAGTCGACAGCCGTCATGGCCTGGTTTCGCGGTCCGGTCTCACGGTCGAGTCTGCTGTTGAGGATGAGTACCTTCTTCCGAGGCGGCTCGCTGCTGTTATGTGCAATTGCTGCTCCAACACCCCGGAGCACAAGACTAGGGATGATGCTGGTGTACAGGCTGCCGATGCTGTAAATGATGGCCTCGGCCTTCTGCAGTGCCGCAAGGGCTTTCGGGTTGGCCTGTGGCCGAATCTCGTGTCCGTAGGGGTTGATGTACCAAATGCGAGCAATGCGCGAGGGCAGATCCTCTTCGTCCTCTTTGCTAAAGGTAATTTGTGGTTGCCGGAGCACCGGCAATGATCCAGGCAACGTTGCGTCTTCAAAATCAACGGCCGTGCTAGCACGTTTCCGGGCTTTCAGGCCAGAGCGGAAAACGGGTCCAGGCCCGGAAGGAACACTGCTGTCCTCTGGGCCCGCATCAACTTCTCCGCCGCCACCACCTGTGCCGGTCATGGTGAGCGGCGCTCCGTCTGGCAAAGCTGTGGGCAGCGATGGGTGGCTGATGTTTACCTGCCCTGCAATCGTCGTCCCATCAACAAGGCCGGCCGAAATGTGGTGCGTAAAGTTGGAGTTGATCGCCGGCAGTACTGCAACATGGTCCGGGATACCGCAAAGCAGGGATAGGAGGAAGATGCCGGCTTCAAAAGAGCCCGAAAATAGACGAGCTCCCGTTAAAAACAGGTTGCCAACACTGGCGCCGGCAAAGTTGAACACGGACGTCGAGGGCCGGGCCCGCTTCACAATCTCGAGGTTGAGCGTATTGAGGACGGCGCGGATCAGCTCACGCGTCGCACTGGGAACAAATGTCCACAGCAGGTGACGGGCCTCGACGAGGTCAAGCCACTCAGTGCGCGCCTGGTTGGGGTCCGATGCACAAAGCCGGTGCTCAAACAGCGCCCGGAGCGCCCCCCTCTCGTTACCTTCGTCATCGCTAGAAGGGATGAGGCGTACAAGGCGGCCTACGTTGACATGTTAGCTTAAGATGCAATCCTTTTTGAATGTCCTGCAAGGCATGGCCACCGTAATGAATAGAGTGGTCGACGTACTTCGCACATCGCCCACGCCTGCCGTGCGCAATGTTAGCAGGTCTTCGTCAATCAGCGTGGGGGTTTAAGTGGACACATCTGCAGACCACGTACTCGGGCCTCCAAAGAAACGAATTAGTTCAGAGGAGCTGCCGCCGTTGTCTGAGATTGGGATGATATAGGTAAGCGAACACGGAGGCTTGTTCTTGTTGTCCGTCGAGAGGTGCTTGGCCACCGCTTGGAACGCGTCCACGAGTGAGTTCGCTGCCGTCCCCCCGGAGAAGACACAGACACCGTTTGCCACAGGGTCAGTCGCTGTAGCATCTCCGCTCCGGACGAAAGCCGCAGCTGGTGCCATGGCCTGCAAGGGTGATGACGAGCCCGGAGACGCAGTCAGGCCGGCCGACGTCGCAAGGATTGCAGCGGGCCGGATGGGGGTCCCAGTTCCGTCGTCCATTGCGGTGCAGGGAGTGAATGCGAGGGTCAAATGAGGTAAACAGAAACGAGTGTCGTCGCCTCTTAAGAAGCGAAGAGAAAACAAAAAGGCAAGAGCCACCGCCCCCCTTTATATTGTTTTCCCGTCGGTCACAATTGGAAAGACCTCGATCTTTAGAGATACACGTTACAAGAAAGAGCTACCAAGCTTACAAGAGGCGAGGCTCTGGTGGATGATAGCGGGCCTAGCGGGGCTCTTGCCAAAAGGCCCCCCTCTCGTATAAAGCCTCCTTCTCCATCCCCAAGCTACAAAATAAGCTCGAAACCAGCAAACACTTGTCATTAGCTTGCACTCTTCCGCCTTACACGGCTCGCCAACAGCCTTGCATGGTGAATGTCGAATATGGACATCTGACAGGCCAGGAAATTGGAATTCGCTGCGCCTCGGTGCCCAGTGTGGATTTTCACGCGAAATGGACCCATGTTTGACTTTGAGATTCGCAAGTTGCGAAATCTGTCGCCGAGGCTTTGCCGTGGTTTTGCAATCGTGTCCAGTTCAGAGTACTTTTGGTGTGTTTCCACTGTCTTGATAATCCAGAGTCGTGTGCTTCGAGATGTTGACATCTGCACTAATTTATTTAGCGTCTGAGTCACGCGAGTAGTTGCAAACGCCTGACATTGAGTACACGTCGTCGTCTTCCAGGATGTGTGCTATTTTTGGGGAAGGGAAATGAAACACGAAATGTATAATTAGTTTTTATTTTTGTAAATTTAATAGTTTACTGGAAACATTTTATTATTTTATGTTCTTCTTTATCGTCAATCAAGGGAAATAATTCGAAAATAAATAAATAAATAAAATAAAATAAAATGCAGTACATTTCCTTATTATCAATACTACATATCATTGACTTCCAAGACAACGGACTAACACAAAGGTACAATTATAAGCACGTGGACAAGTGTCACCTTCTGTCAAAATATATGGGCACAGTAGTCACTATCTAACTACCTCGGATTGCCATAACACCATACATGCAGGCGGCTTGATCATTACTTCAACACTGCACGCTGCAAAAGAGCTACGTATAATTTGAAATCGATTGACAGGCTGAAGAATATGAATTACTCAAATATGAAATTAGAGCGCAATGGAAGAGGCCGCAACGAAATGCAAGCCGCCGAAGTATGACAGTGGTATGGTATACATGATACAATGCTTTACCGGATCAAACCCCTGTATAGGGACGAGGTACGGAACAGGAGGAGGTACTAATAGACGGAGAGGGGGTGAAACGGAACGGGATCGGGAACGAATAGTATTGACAGCATTACTGCGGATAGTACATCATGCCGGGTTGCCCTCCATAGTAATATCCGTCAGTGGATGCTGGCGTGACCATGGGGCCCATACCGGGCATGTACCCGCCTTGCGGCGCCGGTGCTTGGGTGTATCCCGGGTATGTTGGTACCGAGGGCACCTGGGATGCGTCAACATAGTACACCATGCCATTCACCTCCTGTGCAACCATGTTGCGAGGGCCAGCACTCGCTCCGCCAGATGCGTCAACTTGACCCGGCTGGCCATAAGCGGACACGGGACCCTGTGGCGTGCCACCAGGGACGAAACCTGGAACGTTGGCTGCAGAGGCCATAGTTGACGTGTACGTTGAAGGCGTGGCGTAGTAGTACCCTTGCTGCTGCGCAGGCTGCATGACATAACCACCTGGAGCGCCGGGATAATACGCTGGCCCACCCGGCGTACCTATGTTGTTATTCTGCGGGTAGGACATCTGTTGCTGGCCCGGAAGGTTCGGCTGGAAAGGAGCAGCATGAATGGCCCGTTCGGGAATTTGTGACAAAGGCGTGCCGGTGGTGTGGGATTGGTATGATGGATGCCGCGAGTGCGATTCGGCAGGCGGATAGCCAGACGGCAGTGAAATAGGAACCTGCTGGTGGAAAGCCATAGAGTACGGCTGCTGTGCTGAAGGCTGCATGGCTCCAAGCGCCGCCGGGGATTCGATATTTTCGACTGAAACAGCTTTCTGCGGTCGGGGCTGGTGCATAGGCAAACTGAGACTTGGTCGGGTTTCTTGGAACGTCGGCTTCTGAGGTAGAGGATGGTGCTGGGGTGGTGGGACGCTACTAAGCGAAGAGGTCTCTGAGGGTTGGTGAGACTGGGAGGGCTGGGAGGGCTGTGACGGCTGTGATTGCTGCGACGTCCGAGATGGTTCGGATGATTGTGTCGGCTGAGGAGGCTGAGGACGCTGAGATGGTTGTGTTTCCTCAGACGCTTGGGCCGGTTGAGCAGGCTGTGATTGCTCGGGCTTCTGAGAACTGGGCTGCAAAGGTGCAGGCGAAAGCCCTTGCGACGGTTGCTGGTTAGGCTGTTGGTTGAAAGCTGGTGGCGCCGGCACGGGGACATATGGAGGCTGTTGCTGTGGATAGGAGGGCATGGGAATGGGGGCAAGCCCCATTCCAGGAACGATCATGGGCCCAGGCACAGCTGCAGCGGGTATGCCCACCGGCATACCAACAGGTTGAATGGGGGGTCCAGCGGCAGGCGGTAGACGCACGACCGGACGGGCAGTGTTTTCCATCGCCATTGGTGGACGGGATATGACTGAGCCGGCTGGCGATATAATGAAGTCCCTCCCGGTGTCTTGGGCAATAGACGAACGACGACTAAGAGCGACACTGGGGGAATACATGCTGCCGTTGTAATAGCTTCCACCAAAAACGCTTGTGCGGCGCGAGAAACCCGACACGGAGCCCATAACAGACTTATTGCGGCCACCGCGGGTGCGCTGCTGATTCGGTCGTAATGCGCGGGGAATGAAAATAAACGACCGATCTACGGCTGGGAAGATTTGCCGTTTTGGATGGCCTGGCAAATCGATAACAACAGCCTTGTCTCGCCGCAGCGGGGGCCGGTGGTCTGGCAGCTTGGTGTATTGCATGGCCTTGAACTTTTCGAAAAAAGCGGGCTCCGTCATAGGCGGGAAGAAAACGCGGACCGTCACGATACCCAGTGGCTTCTCTACCGACATGGACCTGTTGATGGGTGTGGAGCTCGGCGGACATGTCGGAATGACGGTCACGGGCGGAGGGACGCGTGTGCCACCAAATTGGCTGCCGCCGTATTGGCTTCCGGCATACTGGCTCCCAGCGTACTGACTCCCAGCAAACTGGCTTTCGGCATACTGACTCCCGGCATACTGGCTGGCCGCGTACTGGTTGGCAGCGTCATAGTTCTGGCGGCGGGGGATCGATAGACGTGATGCATTCGGTTGCGTGACCGCTTCATGCATGTCGTGAGTCCACGGCTGGCTGGCAATGGGATCGGCCTGATTGTGGAATTGATTACTGGGTTGAGAGTTAGCGATATATGTGACCAAGATGAGAAAATTAAAGAGAAACGCTACAAAAGGTGACATACTGCATAGGGGAGAACGATCCACCAAAGCCGCCACGGCGACCGCCTCGTCCGGGCCTACCGAACGGTCTGAAGCCATTGGCAGCAGGGCCGGCACCGCGATGATCGTGCATAAAGAAGGCACCCCGGTTCGGCACAAATGAAGGGTCTTCGTCTCTCCGCTGTTTGTAGAGGTCGTGTTCCCGACGCTGTCGATCGTAGGCCGTCTCCCGCCGAGGCGGTGGAACTGACGACGACGAAACAATGGCAGGCTGGGGCTGTCTGGCGGGCGGTGCCGTAGATTGTGGCTGGCTTGAAGGTGCGGATGTCGAGGGCGGTTTTGCAGCTGCATTCGCAGGGCTGTCTGCCGCGTTGGCCGGTGTCCGCGGTGCGGATCCTCCGGTTGCCCCGGTGCCACGCGCATTTCCTTGTCCTCCGCCTGTGCGAGAAACTGGTTGTTTATCAGGTACTGGAACAGTGGGTGAAGCATCGTCCACATTGCTGGTATCACTATCGTGCACTGCGTCTTGCTCATCGCTGGCGATAGAGCCTTCTGTCAGCGAGTCGTCATTGACCAACTCCACTGCGCTGTTGACGCCGGCCTCGCTGGCGTCTTCCTCTCCTGCACGCCGGCGGCGGCCCACGGGCCGTATTCGATGAGATACATTGCGGTTTTGTGTCGGATTGGGAGAGGGCGTGGCGGGAGCAGCAGCCATTCTGTGCCTTGAGAGATCTGCCTGTAGCGGTAGTCGTCTCGCCCGTATATGCGCGGCCGAAAGCTGTGTTCGCGAAAAGTAGAAATAATGGCGATATCTGCTAACGGTGTGAGAATGTATCGGTGTCAGGGGGTAAACCGTATTTGCGAGAGAGGATGTCGGGGGCGGAAGACACGGAGTCGTGTGAGAAGCGATGGAACTCGGAAGAAGCGTGCTAACTTCAGTGTGCTTAGGAAGCAGCGTGGAGAGGATGTCGAATCGGTTGTTGTTGGATGAGGAAGGACGTGTCGAGACCTGCTGATATCGGGTTCGGTACGGCAGGAACTGGAACTGTTGAGAGTAGTAGGGCGCTCAAGTGAAGACAAAAGGCAAGGGCGACGGCCGACGTAATATGACGGAAAGATCGAAGGAACGGCGGGACGGAGTCCGGCTGGAGGACGAAAGTGACGATGACGACAGATCACCATACGGCAGGTGCGATGGTGATGAAGTCAATGGCGTCGGATAGACTGCGATAGAAAACGGATCCCCGGAGCATCAGGTGGCAAGCAAGGAAGGAGCGTTCGAATCGTAGCCAGCAGTGATGTTGTGGCTTGACTGGTCGGACAGGCTGTTGTTTCGATTTATGCTGAGCAGATATTTGGGGATGGGCTTTAAGCCAATGCCGCCAGACGATACAAAACAACAACGAAAGAGGAGAAATGGCACTAGAGGGGGCGAAAGTGTTTAACGGTTAAGTTGACTTGCCGTTGGTGCGTAACAAGCTAGTTCTAGGAGCTGGAAAGTGCGGAGGACGACGTTAAAGATTATCTATTGCAGCAGAAAGCAAATGTGCTGCAAAATAATAAGGACAAAAACAACGGCAATTCTGTGCTCCAAAGGCAAGGGCACGATTACGATGGCACAGGAAGGCACAGCCAGGACGAAGCACAGGAGGAAATCGAGAGTTGCATTGGGAAAATTAGGGAAGGAATGCGGCAGGGCCTGCAGGTGCTGCTTGACGTGAGTCTGCTGGCAGGGGGGTGCTCAGTGGAGTTGTCGCGCAGCGCGGAGTGGCGCTTTCCTATTTTAATATCTGACAGCCAGTCCAGCGCCAGTTGTTTTCTGAGACGTTCCTTCCAACGGCAGAAAACCACAACGCCAAGTGTGCTATGGCTCCGGATTTCGGCAGCGGTCGGTGGTGAAGAGGAAGACAGCAAGAGCGATGCAGTGCATCACTACGGCGGCAAAGCACATATGGGAACCACGACTGGAGACATCGACAGCAGTGACGAAACTAATGGAGCAAGGGCGATGGGCTATGCATAGAGCAGTGGAAGCTGTATGCCAGACGCGACGTTTGTGACAAGGCAGCAACGCATGTTTACTCCTCTCTGCTCTGTGATTGGAAACCGATACCATTGGAGACGGAGAATGACTGGTCGTTGCAGGTTTTGCGAAAACAAGACCTCTTGGGCAATTGGGGCAGTGGTCTTTTCTCGCTTGCATTTCCACAGTCTTCTGTTCTTCCTGCCGTGCAACTTGACATGTATGGATGCGTGGCTGGACTGCTGGAATACAGAAAGAGCAGTGGAAATATCTCGTTTGCTCCTGCCGCAGCTAGACTGTTGGCTATCACAAAGCGCAAAAAACGGCAGGCGTTGACTCCAGTCAACAAACCGTATCTAATCATTCTAATGTGGGCCCCTTTGCTATGATGTAGTGGTTGCAGCTTCCTGTTTCCTCCCCCACCGTCCTTGCTTTCTCCATCCCAAAGCCCGCTTCTGATGAGGGACGTTTTTCCTAACGCCAGCTTTCCAGTGCTCGCATTTGCGAATTCTGTAAGATACGTGGGATTCAACGCCGAGCACATATGCACGGCCATTTTTGCCAGGGCCTTATCCTCCTACAACCGGCATTTGAGCTACATCTGAAAGCACCGGCACCGGCATCAGCATATGAACACAAAATGCGTGACATTACACGATCTCTCTGCTGGCTGCAGCTTCCCTGTGTCCTACCGCTAGCGAGGAAGAGCGCACCTTCCATTTTCACACCGAGGCCTTGGCAAAAGGAAGGTGCAGCCGCATTCACGATGAGCCACTTGCATCGTAGCATCCGGCACATAGCACTTGCAAAAGCATCGCAGACCTGCATTTTCCGAAACAAAAAATAGAATAACAATTCACCCAAAACAGGGCTACCAAAAAGTAGGGGTGAAAACCTGCGAGGGAGCCATTCAGCTCGACGCCACTACGAATGAACGTACGATGATCGCTGCAGCTCAGGCAGGGGACGACCAATAGCAGAAACATGTGCATCGGATATGCACAGGGAAGGTGCGAAGGTGCTGCGTGACGAGTCATGACGACATCACCTGCCACAAACAGAGACAGTTTCTCGGTTAGGAAAGAACAGGTTTCTCATCACCTCGTGAACTACGTGGCAGTGGTGTGCTCTGCTGTAACAGACCCGTGGCTGCCCTGCGCACATTTTCTGCTGCTCTTCCTGATGCCATAAAAGAAAACAAGTCCCCAGTCGAATGGCCATTTTCACCTCCCCCTCTTTTCTACTCAAGCTCTCCCTGTCTTCTCGTCAACCCTCTGCTCAGACCTCTGTCTTCATCTTGACGCTGGAATAAATCTTTAAACCTTGATCACCTGCGCAATACGTCAAACTTCGGTCAGTCCCCCTAATTATTTTCCTCGACACCAGCTTGGTCTCTACAGCATCGTCCATCATGCAGGCTGCTTTCAAAGTCCAGCAAGAACTGAAGGCCAGCCGCGGCCTTGAGCGGATCGTGGCCACGATCAACAAGAACCACGCGCACAATGGCCTGAAGTCTTACGTTGAGGCCATGCGGAAGTTTGACTTCAAGCCCACGACGCCTGGCCCTTATCACCTGGGCCTCCGTGAGTATAAGCGCCAGCGCGCCGCCGCCGCTGCGGCCAAGGCTGCCCCCGGTCAAGCTGGTGCACCCAAGGAGCTGGACGCAGGCGACGGCACCGGCAACGTCGTTGCCGAGGACCAAGACAGTGATGTAGAGTATATCTGTGAAGTGAGCATCGGCACGCCGCCCCAAAAGCTGCAGCTTGATTTCGACACGGGCTCGGCCGACCTTTGGGTGATCTCCACGGAGCTTCCGGCCAGCGATCAGAAGAACCACTCTGCGTTTGATCCGAAAAAGTCGACTTCCTTTTCCCAGATGGCGGGGTACTCGTGGAAGATCCAGTACGGCGATTCCAGCTCGGCTTCCGGTGACGTCGGATCTGATGTCCTCTCTCTGGGCGGGCTGGACATTCCCAAGCAGTCCATTGAGCTGGCGAAGAACGTCTCCGCCGAATTTGTTCAAGGCGCCGGCGACGGACTTCTTGGTCTCGCTTGGTCGTCGATCAACACTGTAACGAAGAACAACACCGCAAGCCCCCAAAAGACACCTGTCGAGAACCTGGTGGCCAACAACGAGCTGCCCAAGGATGCCCAGCTTTTCACGTCTTGCTTCTACAGCTCGCGTGACAGCAACAAGGAGTCATTCTACACGTTCGGCTTCATCGACCAGGACCTTGTGACTTCCTCTGGCAAGAGTATTGCGTGGGCCGATGTTGACAACAGCCAGGGGTTCTGGCAGGTCCCGTCCGCGTCCGCGTCTGTCGGTGGCAAGACGATTGCCCGCGCCAACAACACCGCCATTGTTGACACTGGCACTTCGCTCTGCCTCCTTTCGGATGATCTCATTAAGGCTGTTTACGACTCCATTCCCGGCGCTAGCTACGACTCGAACCAGCAGGCCTACGTGATCCCGGCCACGATTACCGCCGATCAGCTGCCTGAGTTCTCCGTTGCCATCGGCGATACGCAGTTTTTTATCCAGCCAGAGGACTTTTTCTACGGTGATGTCCAGGATGGCGTGTACTACGGCGGCTTCCAGTCGCGGGGTAATTTGCCGTTTGATATCCTCGGCGACGTTTTCCTGAAGTCGATTTACGCCGTACGTTCAAAGGCCCTCTCCAAAACCATGCTACCCTTATGTCGTTCAACGATTGCTAATACTGGCAGATTTGGGACGTCGGCAATGTCCGTTTCGGCGCGGTGCCTAAGATCGAGGCCAACCAGAACTTGGGCGACGGAACTGCGGCCTAGGGCAGCTGCCGTCTGCTCACATTTGGGTTGTAAACATGACACTAAGTCACTTGATGTTATTGTCGTGTTCGGAGATGGGGGTATTGCATGCGTTGTATTTGCAGTATGTTTCATGGTTGTATTTCGCTTGACGGCAAGCTGTTTTCAGAGGACCGCCAGCCTTTGTCTTCCCCTAACCATGGGCAACGAGGCCGCCTTTTGAGGCCCCCACCTGTTCCCTTGGTATCGCAATCCTAGGTCCAACCCCCTATAGTCTTTATTGATACACAGAATTGCTTTTTCAAACCTTGTTGATGGATTTAGACGTCCAACCGCATTGCTCGCTACAATGATACAAGATGATACGCTATAAAATATAAACCTACATTTAGCGACTAGTCATCTCCGTCCAGGCTGGCGTATATAAACCAAAACGTCATGCACCGGAGGCTACCGAAGCTTGATTTTGCCAAAGAGATAGCCACGAACGCCGTTGCTCAACCAGCACTCTTCGCCGTGCTGCAAAGAATCGGCCTTGACCTCTTCTTCTACAGCAAGTTTTCTGAAAGAAATGTTAGTAAGGTGTCGTTCTACCATGGGGAGAAGCCAGAAGAAAGTACCGTTCAAGAGCCCATCGCCGAGTCGTCCCATCCAGACCGCCGCTGCCGATCTCTTTGTCGTATTTGGGCGGCACCGGCGGCGTCACCCAGCGGCCGTTGCGCCAAAAGTAGACGGTGCAGATGCTGCCGTCCATAATTACGCCGCTGTCGGAGTTGACGAGCAACACCTCCTTGGGCTCCGGGCCTGTGATGCCGGCACGCTTGCGGGCAGCGTCGTACATTTGCCGCCGTGTCGTCTTGTAGTGTGTGTACGGCGACGACGAGGTCTTGTCCACATCCACGGTCACCTCGTACGGCGTCTGGCCCATGGCCAATCGAAGCTGCTGCAGAAGCGGCGACGCATCGTCCGAGCCGTCCCTGCTCGTGCTATCTGATTCCGACGCCATGAAGCCCGGTGCGGGGAGCTGCGGCGGGAAGAGGCCGGCAAGCGGCGCTGCTGTTGCTCCCGACACACCACAGCCGATGTGGCCATCTTGGCTCAGGGTGATGCGGCACCGACCGGGGCCTCCGTTGCCATTCACAACGGCCTGTTCCAAGACGTCGCCGAGCCGCTGCAGGCCTTCGTCTCCGGACACGGCCGCGACGGCCGCTTCCCAGCCCCAATGTGTCGCAGCGCGGAGCAGGCGGTCGCGGTGAAAATCCAGCATGTAGAAAGGAGACGACCGGCTGTAGTTCCACCCGGCATGCTTCCACTCTACGTTGTTAGCGACGAGTCGGAGCGCGGCATCGTAGCGAACGGAGCTGAACAGCTGGAAAGCGCCGCTGTCGGGCGCAGACATGATGCACAAGAAATCGTGAGACGGCTGGAGAAGCACAAAATCAACAAAACTCAACAAAAATCAAAGACGGCAACTGGTCGTGTGTCCAGACGCAATCGCCAGGTCCTACATACCAGCATGCAGTTCACGGTTTCTGGTTGACTGCCAAGCCCTGACTCCCCTAAGCTTACAGTGGCTGTCCCCTCGGCAGCCAATTCAATTCTGCTGACGAATCAGAACGCATTTTCGGCCTGAGGCAACCCCTCCTGCCCTATGTCCTGTCCCTCTTTCCATCTTTCCTTCTCCGCCGTCACTGCCCGCCGCCACCAAAACCCGCCACCAATTCCCCCCCACTGGGGCCTCAGCTGGTTGGCCAGTGCGCACCTGCGATTCTTTGGAACAGCGGGCTGGGCGGGCTGGGGCCGGTGTTAAATTTTTTTTCTCCCTGTCTCCTGTGTAGCTCTTTCCCGCCCAAGCTGTAATAAGACTTGGCGGCGTAGTTGCTCTTAGTGGATGGAGACCGACATCATCGGTGGGCAAAATCCGGTGCGGGAGGCAGAAAACAAAAGAAGCTGGCAGACCAGAAAAAAAACAGCCAAAAATTCGGCGATGCGGACCCTCTCGCCACGCACCACCCTTACCAGTTGTTCTCGAGTACACCATTCCTCCACGAGCCGACCATAGCAGACTTAGAACCGCATATCTGATACGACGACAGACCACAGGCATTGACTTATCAATTCCCATCCGCATATTCTCTCGTCACACCGCCCAACACGAGATTTCGTAACTTATAGACACGAGAGCCCCCTGACCACAGCCCAGCCGAGAGCAGAGCGTCTTCGCACCCGGCCTCTCGACCAAGCCCACCATAGCCAGAACACAATAAATACAGCCATGGCCGCACGACCGCCCATCGCATCACCGGTGGCTGCGATACCACCGTTTCCGACCGGCGCCGCCATCAACGTCAACGTCCCCGAGAACTCGTCCGTCTGGGACCGGTTAACGACATGGGCCTCCGAGAACAAGGCCGCGGTCTACACAATTGCTGGCATTGCCGTGGTTGTGACGGGCGCGGGTGTGGTGTACTACTCGAAGAAGGCCGCGGCCCAGGAGGCCACCCCAAAGCTGAGCAAAAAAGAGCGGCGGAAACGGAAAGAGGCTGAGCGCAAGGCCGCGGCCGAGGGCAAGTCGGCGTCAGCGACAGAGAGCGACGACTCGTCGTCTAAGAAGACCACGGCCGCCTCCGTGACCCCTGCCGCCGAGGAGGAGCTGCCCGAGATCACCGAGGCGTCGGTCGCCGCCATGAGCCTCGACGAGCGCAAGAAGATGGCGCTCAAGCTGAAGGAGGCCGGCAACAAGGCGTACGGCGCCAAGGACCTGGACCGCGCCATTGACCTCTACTCCAAGGCCATCCTGTGCAAGCAGGACCCCGTCTACTACTCGAACCGCGCCGCATGCTACAGCGCCCTCAACAACTGGGAAAAGGTCGTCGAGGACACGACCGCCGCCATCAACATCGACGCTGAGTACATCAAGGCCCTGAACCGCCGCGCTAACGCCTACGACCGCCTCGGCAAGTACAGCGAGTCGCTTCTCGACTACACCGCCAGCTGCATCATCGACGGCTTCAAGAACGAGGCCAGCGCCCAGGCCGTCGAGCGCCTACTCAAGAAGTTCGCCGAGACCAAGGCCAAGGAGATCATGGAGACCCGCTCCGCCAAGCTGCCCAGCCCGACCTTTGTCGGCAACTACCTGCAGAGCTTCCGGCCCAAGCCGCGCCCCGCCGGCCTCGACGACGACGCCGACCTCGCCGAGAACTCGGGCAAGGGCCAGCTGCGCCTGGGCCTGCAGGCGCTCGAGAAGAAGACGGCCGACGGCTACGAGGAGGCGTCGGCCGCCTTCTCCAAGGCCGTCGCCCTCGGCAACCTGGGCGAGTTTGATGCGCTGGCCTACAACCTGGTCGGCACCTTTGCCTGCCTGCTGGGCAAGCACGAGGAGGCGCTGGCGGCGCTGACCAAGAGCATCGAGCTGGACCCGTCCATGACGCAGAGCTATATCAAGCGCGCCAGCATGAACCTGGAGCTCGGCGCGCCGTCCATGGCCGAGGAGGACTTCACCAAGGCGCTGGCGCAGAACAAGGACGACCCGGACATCTACTACCACCGCGCGCAGCTGCACTTTATCAAGTCCGAGTTTGGCGAGGCCGCCAAGGACTACCAAAAGTCCATCGACCTCGACCGCGACTTTATCTTCTCGCACATCCAGCTCGGCGTCACGCAGTACAAGCTCGGCTCCATCGCCTCGTCCATGGCGACGTTTCGCCGGTGCGAAAAGAACTTTACCAAGGTGCCGGACGTGTATAACTATCACGGCGAGCTGCTCCTGGACCAGGGCCGGTACCAGGACGCCATTGAGAAATTCGACAAGGCCATTGAGATGGAGAAGGAGACCAAGCCTATGAACATGAACGTCCTGCCCCTCATCAACAAGTCGCTGGCCCTGTTCCAGTGGAAGCAGGACTTTTCCGAGGCCGAGAAGCTGTGCTCTAAGGCACTGATCAGTACGTACTACAAGTCGAGTCCAGTTTTTTGTTTTCCATGGTTTCCCGCGTAAGTCTACAAATACTAACTGCACCGCCAGTCGACCCCGAATGCGACATTGCCGTGGCCACCATGGCCCAGCTTCTGCTGCAGCAGGGCAAGGTCACCGACGCCCTCACCTACTTTGAGCGCGCCGCCGACCTGGCCCGCACCGAGGGCGAGCTCGTTAACGCCCTGTCGTACGCCGAGGCCACCCGCACACAGATTCACGTCCAGGAGAAGTACCCTGCGCTCGCGGCCAAGCTCCAGGGCATGGGCACCGTCATGCGGTAAACATGATGATTTTTTTTAAAAAAAAATTAAAATGATGATATTCGACGTATAGCAAGGATGGGACGAAAACAGACGAACAGAGACAAAAAAAAAAGCATTCTTTTTTGGTTTGTCATTTGAGGGGGTTCATCCTTTTTTACTCTTTTTTTTTTTTTTTTTGCATTACTTCTAGAATCCATTCCTCTTTTTTACGTTTCATCTACCTCTCTCACATTGTCCCTTCGTCATTGGATTTTCTTTGGTTCTTGCTGGTCCTGGTTTTTTAATGATTTTTGTATCCTTTTCCCCTCGCTATTTCCCCTGCCCACCCTTCAAAACCTCCTTCTGCAGCAAGAGACACGACGGCCACGAAACGAAGATAATATGATCCGGGCGGTCAGAAGGAAACGGGAGAATGCCTCGTACGGAGCAAGGGCCGCCGTGAGTGGCCCTGGGGATGTTGACAAGGAAGATAGGCAAAGAGTCAGGCAACAAAAGGATTCGTGCCATGCATGTGCGTTGCCTCGGCACCTTCTTTTTTTATTCTTATTTAGGTGTCTGTGGTCGAACACTCTCCACACAGTATATAGCAACAGTTTTGCAAAGGTTTACACTCCAAGTCTACGCTGTGATTCGTACCGCGGGAGGGACCAAAGGACCCGAGCTGTAAAAAAGAAACCAGAAATTGTTATTCATATCAACAGAGGTGGTAATAGTATAACGAACCAAGGGGAACGAAAAAGACTATAAGAAAAAAGGGCGAGGGTGAAAGATGTACTATCTTTTATAAAAAAAAAAAAACGCAAAACAGCACACCATCAAAACAACTTGCTGGCCAGTTCGGGTGGGAATTCTGGACCCGAAAACTGGCACTTTATAGACACAAGGGTGTGGGGGGGTCCGAGGTGGCCCTCTCGGTCGGGATGGGAGCCGAGAAAGGAGGCAGGACGGAACACGGCCTCCCCGCAAATTAAGAGTTCAATATAAGGGGCAGTTCCACAAGATCCCATTGCTTTTCTGTTTATCCAAATGTAAACAAAATAAACATAACAAAAAAGACAAAAAACCAATGGGCCTAGACGGCAGCCAACGAAATGTGGTGGGGGAGGAAACGTCGGGGTTCGAAAAGCAAGATGTGATGTCGTCGGGCGACCACGGGTATCTCCTGCTATTGGCGACAGGTGGTAGTCGAGTGACGGAGACAGGTGGAGGAGGAAAGGCGGAAATGACATGGCGGGATAAACAAGCGGAAATACAATGTATAAAAAAGGCGCGAAGGCAAGAAAGCACAGTCGAGTCGGGAGTGGGATCGGTCGCTGCCGTCTCACTTGTTGCTCTTGGAAATGCCGATACCAAGACCAACACCGAGAGCGATGGCAAGGATAATGAGGACGACGACGAGGAAGCACCACCACTTGAGCTTGCGGCGCCTGCGCGCATGCTCAGTGGCACTGGCAACCTGCTTGTTGGCGCCCTCCAAGTTGCCGACCGTTGCGGTAGTCTGTTCGTTGACCTGGTCGAAGATGGGATCCTGCTGGACGACGAGCGTGTCGAGGTCGTTGAACAGACCGTTCAGCTCGACAATGGACTGCTCGATGCGCTGCAGCTCGTTGTGGCGGGCGCGAACGGCACCGAGGACGGCGGAGGCCTGGCCAGAGCGATTTGTCCGGAGCTATGATGTATTAGAAATGAATGAAATGAGAAGAGGAACGAACGAGCAAAGAACGAGCGGGGATGATATCGACGGGAAGGAAGATACATACAGCAGTCTGGAAAATGCCCTCGCTGCCCCAGTCGGCATCGGCGGCCTGGTTGACCTCCTCCTCGGTCGCGTCGGGGTTGACGATGCGGTACTGGCGGGAGATCTGCTCGCGGTAACGCTCGCGGTACTGCTTCTCCTCAGTCATGTAGCCCTGCAGCTCGCGCTTGAAGTCGTTGTTGAGGGTCTCGAACTGGCGCTTCTTGAGGGCGTGGGTGCCGTCAGAGGTGCGCTCGCAGTCGCGCTGCAGGATGCGGAGCTGGTTGCGGATCTGGGTGTTCTTGAGCTGGGTCTGGGAGACAAGCTGCTCGAGCTGCTGGGCGGCGCTCGGGTCGTTACCGCCGAGGGCGCGCTGGTGCAGGCCGGCGATGGACTGGACGCTGGTCGTCAGGGCGCGGATCTCGCCGCGCACGTTGGATACCTGGGTCAGGTACTCCTGCTGCGACATGACGGGCGCGCCTGCTGCAGGCTCTGCCTGGCCGTACGGCAGCAGCTCATGCTGTTCCTGAAGGGCAAGGAGAGCGGTTAGTCACTGGTGTAAAAACAATACAAGTCACAGCATTGCGGATCCTAGATCACAGTCTGTTCCGAGGCTTGCCGTTCCGTTCCGTCTGCGTCAGCTCGTTTTCGACTTACCGGTGCACCGTAGCCGTTCTCTGCGGCGCCAGCATTCTGGTATGGGTTGCCCTGGTATGGGTTGCCGGCCGGCTGGCCCTGGTACTGGTTGTAGGCCATGGCGGGAGATGTGTCTGCGTTCCGGACGGGCTCAATTGGTCGACGACTTGGATGCGGATGCGGATCGCCGCGCGTGGAGTGTTGATGCTCGGGACGATGGTTTTCGTTTTGTTTCGTTTCGTTTCGAAAGCGCTTTTCGCTTGGCGCAGGACCAAGGGACGATCGAAAAGGCGCACGGAAACGGTCGAAACGCGAAAAGGGGCGCGCGATGGTCCTCTGTTTCGAATCGTCAAATCGTCAATGGATTCTGGCGATGGTGAGAACGCGAGACGGCGATACAGGCTCGGAAAAAGCGCAAAAGACACAAAAGAGGAAAAAGGAAAACAAATCACGGGGAGTTTGCTTTCGTGTCCGGCGACGTCCGGTAAAATAGCAGTGGGAAAGGAAAAGTACAAGGGAAGGGAGCGAGATTGAGTGGAGGGAAGAGGGAACGTGAGAATTGAGGAGAGCAGGGAAATTAACGAGAAAAAATATGTGTACAAAATAATAGGGAAAATCAAGCCAGCACGGGAAAACAGGACAGGGGACATGTGCAGTGAGGAGTCCTCAGCGGCCATTGCAGCGCTGCAGGCTGTACGGAATATGGGGCTAAAAACAAGCTCCAGTCTGACATTCTTGCTTCTTTGGGACAGGACCGTGTGGAGCGAGCTGTGCTCCGTGCTGCCATTTGCTGCTTCCCGTGGGATCGCACAATCAATTGCTTTGCTCTTGCACGGCTTTATGGGCATTTGCTTCAGTCGTCGCATCCTCGTTTTTACTTTACTCGGTCGCACTTGCTACATAAACCGTTTTACGGCGTGCGACTTGGTCTGTACGGAAGGCGCAATGTGTGCTTCCTTAAGCCAGGCCTGGCCTTGTTTTATTCTGCTGCCTTGACGCGCCGCTTTTGTGGAAGGTGGCACAGGTGGATTCGCACCACTGTCACCTGAAGAAAGAAGGAGCAACGGTGAGCTGGCTGCTGTGGATCCATATTTGGACAGGTTACGAGCGCACTATCGGTAAGCAGGGAAGGCGCCCCTCTTGCAGGACGAAAGTGGCTGAGGCCCTTCTTCCGAGGCGAAGAACAAAAGAAGAGACTGAAAAGTGAAAACGGAATTAGCCCCGGCTTCTGCGGATACAACGTTATGTCGTGCGAGCCTCCAGTCCCTACATTAAGCACTGGAAGTAAGCCTGGGGCCAGGCTGACGGGCGCCGTCAGCAGAGGTGGGCTTGCTACAGCGACAAGAAGAGAAGGAGGCTGACAGCGGACGGCGAAATGAGGAAGGCGCGGCCGAGAGCTGCCCAAGGCCACTATCTCAATTGTACAGTAAGACGGACAGAGCGACGTGCGGTTGTCGGCGTGCCGGAGACGATGGCGAGAGGTTGTACTCCGTACTTCGTAGCGAGGTTGAGGAAGTCCACTGAAAATGAGGACCAAACACAGGCAAAGCAGGCAGATGAAGATGAACACTGAGCCTGAATAATGACCGGGCACCAACCAACATCTTGCCTCTTTTGGACTAGCGCCAGATTGGGTTTTAGCGATGCAAAAGAGCGGGGCGAAAACAAGGGACGGTTCTGGGCAGGGCCCGCAGTTGTGCAGCAGGGCCTGGCCACTGTTCATACGAAGTATGTCGTACTCTTGAGTTCACCGTCCCGCCAATGCAAATACGATGTACGATCCCAGCGCCGCGCCGCCCAGCTTGGCCGGTCCCGTACCCGCACCTTTGAGTGGGTTCGTGAGGCTGAGGCTGGACAGCAGAAGTCAGGTGTTGCTGAAATACAGAGGCAGAGAGTCAGAATTGGATAGCCCGCTTGCAAGAACCCGTCTATCTTGCCCCCAGAATACGTCACTTGTCGCCCATCGCCTGTCAGGCAAGGCTATGGAGAAACATACACAACAGGTCGTGGGTCGACAGGTTGGTGAGTCTTTGCCGCCAGCCGACCAAAATAGAAGTGGAAATAGACATAAACTCTGCTCCGTGACCCGGCCGCTTTGCGCAAGGCTGGCTGTCCAAACTCGGATTGGCAGTGGCCGAGCGGTTCTCAAAACGTCGTACAGGTCACGAAGATGCCGCATGTGTGCTGTACAGTTCGCTTCGTTCGCTTCTAATGCATTATAGTATTTATTTACAATGAGCTTTGATCGTAACGTCATGCACCAGATGTGCGGTATTGTGCATCAAGGCGCTTGTCTGCCAAAGCCGAGCAACCACTCTGATGCTATTCGAATGGTATGCTGTGTTCTGGGTGTCGTTCCTGGATTGGCTGCCCAAAGGCAAAGCGCTATCCGGTGCTGTTCTTGCTCAGCAGCCCACAGCCTCGGTGCCTTGTTTCCGGTGGCAGATTCCAGCCCGTCCCGACGGACTTGGCCATTCCAGGGCCACGCTTGTCCGGAGGACCTAGAATGTGCACTTCCATGACTGTGAAAATCCGGAAAAAAATACCGCGAATTGCCGCTTGTCTCTTCGCCGTGCCGAGTCGCCTCGGTCTTGTCTCGGCTCCGTCGCTCCGCCATATTGCCTCATCGCCTCCTCGCCCCTCACAGATAGTCCTTCTTGCGGCTGGTCCGCGTAAACTGGTTCAGGTGCCACTCGACGTGGCCGTCCTTGTTCTCCAGCGTGCCGCTGCGGATCTCAAACAGCTTCATCGACATGCGCGGGCCCACCTCGGACAGCTCCACGGCGTCGTGTGCCGTCCGCACGTACACGTAGTGCCGCACCTCGATGACATCCTCAATGTTCTTGAACACCACCACGCGGTTCGACAGCTTGGTCTTGCTCGTGATCGGATCCCGCGGCGGGAAGAGGTGCTTGAGCACCTTGCACACGCGTGCGCCCAGCCGGCTGGTGAAGCCCTCGAACATGAGGTGCGGGTACGCCTCGGACACGCTGCCGCGGATGCTGCCGGGGATGTCGCCGCGCATGAGCACGTTGTGCAGCGAGAAGGACACGGTCGGGCCGTGGGGCAGATGGGACACGACAAGGCCGGTGGGCGTGCCGCGGTGCTCGGACAGGAGCACAATGTCGGTCAGGCCCGCCGAGTTGGCGGAACGCACGCAGTCGTCAAGCACGAGGTTGCCGCGGTTCAGCCGGATGGACGTCGGGAGCAGCAGCCGGATCTCCTTGCTAAAGGCCGTGAGGCGCGTCGACGAGGACCGCGACGTCGTCACGAGGATGCGCGGGTCGACTAGGCCGCTCATCTGCGCGTACTCGTCGTCGAGGTCGAGCTGCGCGTCGGCATCGAGGTCCTCGCGCGACTCGTCGTAGGCAAAGTCCTTGCGCAGCGTCTTGTCGCCGGCCACGGCCTTTTCGAGCGGCCGGCCCTGTGCAATGGCGCTGCGCAGCTTGGCGCGCTTCTCGTTGATCTCGGCCTCCTTGAGGATCATCGCCTTGCGGTAGAGATAGTCTCTCCGCTGGCGGACGGTTTTACGCTGGGAGGGTTAGCAGGCGGAACGGGAGTGGTCTGAAGGGCACAATGGTATCCCAAGAAGCAACATACAAGCATGATGGCGGATGACACGACGATGTGATGTGTGTGTGCGTGCGTGTGTGTCTCGTGAAGGCCGCATAGATGCAACAAATCGTCGTCCAGACTGTAACTAAAAAAAGTTGGCGATAAGCCTTATCGATAAGCAGGGTCCACTCAAAAATTGAAGTAGTTGGCACGTGACGAGGCGTGATAGGCAAAAATTGCTAACAATACGGGACCAGCAAAATTGCCCCGCACACAACGGCAAGGCTTGCCGGCTCCCTGACAATAATCGAGCGCGGTTTACATTTACTGCCAATTGTCGAAATCAACGACGTCGACAACGCCCCTCGCGTTTGCCTCTCCTTTTCTTTGCAACCCGTCTCCCGCCCCCCGCTGCCTCTCGCAACCAGGCACGCATGTCGCAACATCGCAGGCGGACGGCACACAAGCGTCGACTTTCTTGACCCACAACTGCATCGACTTCTCGAGACCCGACAAAAGTATCACCAACTTCCAACGCCCCATCGTCACCATCCGCGTGTTGTCCCCCAGCGCTCGCTAACCCCTACCCACGACCCGGGAGCCCCCTACCATGGAGGGCGCCTTCAACCATGCGGGCAACCACCTGATCTCCGACTCGGCGGCCGCCATTAAGGCTGACGGCAACGACGGCCTGTCCTCGATCGGCCCCGAGGAGAACCTGCTCTACAACAAGTATGGCAGCCACGACGGCCTCGGCAGTGCCACGCGCCGCCGCCAGGACGACGATGACAACGGCACCGAGGCTGCCTTTGACGGCGCGGACAACGACAGCATCGTGAGCGCCCTCGCCGACAATGTGCAATATGCCAAGCTGGAGCCCGAGGAGGAGGAGAAGGAGCAGGAGCTGCCTGCCCATGCTTGCTCGTAGGTTTCTGTTCTTTGTCATTTTTGTGCCCCCCCCCCTCCCATCTTGTCCATGCTCCCCGCTAACACTGCTACTCCGCCTCTCCCTCAGATACTGCGGCATCCACTCGCCCGCCTCTGTCGTCAAGTGCATGATCTGCAACAAGTGGTTCTGCAGCGCCCGCGGCAACGCTGGGTCCTCGCACATTGTGAACCACCTCGTCCGGGCCCGCCACAAGGAGGTCCAGCTGCACCCCGACTCCTCGCTCGGCGAGACCGTCCTCGAGTGCTACAACTGCGGCAACCGCAACGTCTTCATCCTCGGCTTCATCCCCGCCAAGTCCGACACCGTCGTCGTCCTGCTGTGCCGCCAGTCGTGCGTCTCCAGCACCTCCGCCAAGGACATGAGCTGGGACATCAACCGCTGGCAGCCCCTCATCGAGAACCGCCAGTTCCTGCCGTGGCTTGTCGCCCAGCCCAGCGACGCCGAGCAGCTGCGCGCCCGCCACCTCCCCGCCGCGATGATCGCCCGCCTCGAGGCATTGTGGAAGGACAACGCCAGCGCCACCGTCGAGGACCTGGATGCGGCCGCCAGCGTCGACGACGACCCGCACCCCGTCCTGCTCAAGTACGACGACCCGTACCACTACCAGAACATCTTCGCGCCCCTCGTCCAGATGGAGTCCGAGTACGACAAGAAGCTCAAGGAGGCCCAGTCCGAGGACAACCTCGTCATCCGCTGGGACTTTGGCCTCAACAACAAGCACACGGCCAGCTTCATCCTGCCCAAGATCGAGTCCGGCGACGTCAAGCTGGCCGTCGGCGACGAGATGCGCCTCAAGTACAACGGCGAGCTGCGCCCGGCCTGGGAGGGCGTCGGCTACGTCGTCAAGATCCCCAACAACCAGTCCGACGAGGTCACCCTGGAGCTGCGCAAGACGGGCAACGAAAAGGCCGTCCCCGCCGAGTGCACGCACAACTTCTCGGCCGACTACGTCTGGAAGGCCACCTCGTACGACCGCATGCAGGTCGCCATGCGCACCTTTGCCGTCAACGACCTGAGCGTCTCGGGCTACATCTTCCACAAGCTGCTCGGCCACGAGGTCGCCGTCGCGCCCATGAAGACCACCCTGCCCAAGAAGTTCACCGCGCCCGCGCTGCCCGAGCTCAACGGCAGCCAGATCAACGCCATCAAGGCCGTGCTGTCGACTCCGCTCAGCCTGATCCAGGGCCCGCCCGGCACCGGCAAGACCGTCACCTCCGCCACCATCATCTACCACCTGGCCAAGCTCAACAACAGCCAGGTCCTCGTATGCGCGCCGTCCAACGTCGCCGTCGACCAGCTGTGCGAGCGCGTGCACCGCACCGGCCTCAAGGTCGTGCGCCTGACGGCCAAGTCGCGCGAGGACGTCGAGTCGTCTGTGAACTTTTTGGCCCTGCACGAGCAGGTCCGCATGAACGACACCAACATCGAGCTGGCCCGCCTGCAGGAGCTCAAGAACGTCATCGGCGAGCTGTCGAGCGCCGACGAGAAGAAGTTCCGGCAGCTGACCAAGGCGGCCGAGCGCGAGATCCTCAACAACGCCGACGTCGTCTGCTGCACCTGTGTCGGCGCCGGCGACCCGCGCCTGTCCAAGATGAAGTTCCGCAACGTGCTCATCGACGAGTCGACGCAGTCGGCCGAGCCCGAGTGCATGATCCCGCTGGTCCTGGGCTGCAAGCAGGTTGTCCTCGTCGGCGACCATAAGCAGCTGGGCCCCGTCATCATGAACAAGAAGGCCGCCAAGGCCGGCCTCAACCAGTCGCTGTTTGAGCGCCTCGTGAAGCTGGGCTTCTCGCCCATCCGCCTCGACCAGCAGTACCGCATGCACCCGGCCCTGGCCAGATTCCCGTCCAACATGTTCTACGACGGCTCCCTGCAGAACGGCGTGAGCGCCGCGGAGCGCCTGCGCAGCGACATCGACTTCCCCTGGCCCGTGGCCGACACGCCCATGATGTTCTGGTCGAACCTGGGCAACGAGGAGATCTCGGCGTCGGGCACCTCGTACCTGAACCGCACCGAGGCGTCCAACGTCGAGAAGGTCGTGACGCGCTTCTTCAAGGCCGGCGTCAAGCCGGCCGACATTGGCGTCATCACGCCGTACGAGGGCCAGCGCAGCTACATTGTCACCACCATGCAGAACACGGGCACCTACAAGAAGGAGAGCTATAAGGAGGTCGAGGTCGCCTCTGTCGACGCCTTCCAGGGCCGCGAGAAGGACTACATTGTGCTCTCCTGCGTGCGCTCCAACGAGAACCACGGCATCGGCTTCCTGTCCGACCCGCGCCGTCTCAACGTCGCGCTGACGCGCGCCAAGTACGGCCTCGTCATCATCGGCAACCCCAAGGTCCTCGCCAAGCACGACCTCTGGTACGAACTGCTGATTCACTTCAAGGACCGCAAGTGCCTGGTCGAGGGCCCCCTCAGCAACCTGCAGCCGTCCCTGCACCAGTTCAGCCGCCCCAAGAACAGCTACCGCCCGCCGCGTGTCTTTGGCAACGGCATCGGCAACGAGACCAGCAATGCCAGCCTCGGTATGAGCGGCAGCTTGGGCACCTTCGGCAACGGTGGCGGCCACGGCGGCCCGGGCGGCCCGGTCGGTGCTGGCGGTGGCCGCTATGGCCACCATGGCCCGCACAACCACCACGGCCACAACGGCGGCGGTGCGCGCGACTTTGACACCGGCTCCATCATGTCGTACATTCCCGACGACGTGTCGTCCATCCACAGCTCGGCCATTGGCGGTGGCGGTGGCAGTGGCGGTGGCGGCGGCGGCGGCGGCGGTGGTGGTGGTGCCAACCTGAGCTCCGCGTACCCGGCCATGTTCTCGAGCTTCAGCCCCGACCAGTGGCCCGGTCTGCCCGGTGCCAGCGCCATGGGCCGCTCGGGCGGCAAAGGCCGCAACCGCGGCGGCGGTGCCGAGAGCGTCGCCGGCGAGAGTGTGGCCAACTCCGAGTACACGGACGTGACGGTGGGCTCGAGCGTCATTGGCGGCAAGGGCGTGGGCCAGGGCGGCGTCAGCCTCGGTGCGGGCCTGCACGAGACCGTCGCCCACGGCCGCATGACGTCCTTCAGCCAGAGCGACCGGCTCAAGGACTACGTCGAGAACAGCGGCCGTCTGGCGAGCGGCAACGGCTACCGGCGCTACGATGACGACCAGCAGAGCATCAGCACCGCGGGCTTTGCCAGCCAGATTGGCGGCTCGGGCTACGACTGAGTGTTTTGCGCGGATGCCAGTCTGAACAAAAGGCGAGGAGAAATCAAAACACGAAAAAAAGGCTTTATTTTTTTTTGGTATTTCCCCATCCACGACGAAAAAAGGTCCCCCCCCCTTCAGAAGACAACAGATGGTGGTTACTCTATGCATCCGAGATGCCTCCAGGGCCGGAATCGATCCGGCATCGACCATTCGCCACGTGGATGCGAGATACCACGGGCCGACGACGCTGGGCCGCCTCCTCCACTTGTAGGTGACTTCATACTCCTTGCAGGGCGGGCAACGGTAGGTCCCTGGGCTTCTCCTGTTGAGGCCGCTACTGTCCGATGTAGCTGGGAATGTGCCGAGTTGCCCCGTGTAGCTGGGCTCTCTTGTCAAGAGACGGCATGCTGGCCGTGGCGCTATTGCAAGACTGTAACTGTGTTTCCCCACGGAGGGACCTCAGACCACCCCAGGTGCTGTGGTGACCGTGGTCCGATTCAACACGGTGGAAACAAGGTGGAAATGGTTACTTTGTTCGCCAAAAGGATAGCTGGGAAGACGGACGTCTGTATTTCGGATGGGGGAGACGCAGGAAACGTGATGGAGTGCGGCCGAGTATAGATAGGGGCTGTGCCATGTACGGCAGAGTGCAAAGGAGACCCGGGGACGAGCACTCTGGTTGAGAAAATTGCAATTTTACCTAGATATGATGTGTTCCCGTGCGGTGACTCCTCTTTGACTGTGTTGAACGGTGAGACGGAGATAAAGAAATGCGGTGACAAGCTGTCAATACTGTGCAGTCTACAGCTTTGGAGTAGTCATGTTTTATTCTGCAACAGTAGCCGATATTCTATGTAATAAGTTCAGCAGATACGACAGAGCGTCAACCACGGAGATTTCATTGTTTGTGGATTGACCGTTGTACGTTGTTTATATAATATTTTACGTTTATGTTTGTTTATATTTGTTGTACAAAACGAACAAAGTAGAACGAAATCGATTTATTTCACACAATCTAAAATTCCTTCAAGGCCTCCTAAGAACAAGGGATCCTATTATTATTATCGTCGCCTTGTCCATAGAATTCCCAGGTTGTTGATCCAGTCTGTCGCAACAAAGGGGCCTCGTCGTACACATTTAGCTAGCGCTCGAACACGGATGAAACTTGCAGCAAGTTGTGCCGAAGGCGCTGTAAGTTGGCCCGTCCCGGCTTGCCCAAACAGAGGGCCCCTCCGATCGACCTTTCCTCTTTGGGTGCATCACAAGCTCCTGCCCTCGACGACGTATCTTGTTTGCTCTTTCCATTATTTCATCTTGCCTCCTTCCCTTTTCACGATCTCGTTTCGTCGGCCTCCTTTTCCGTTTTCGCCTTGACTTTTAGACTTGCATCAACTTATACTCCTCTTGCAAACTACACAACGAAATGGCCATCGCTGCCGATGCACCGGCGCCAGCCTGCGCGCTTCCGGGCGAAGCCGACGACGTCAACCCGAGAGAGTTTTCGGGCACCGTCCGCACCGACAATAGCCTTCCATCGCGCGACACGCTGAAAAAGACAGCTGATTTGCCGATACTCGACCGCGAGGGTAAATCCCATCCATTCAAGAGCCTCTACGAGGGCTTCAAGGGCCAGACGCTCGTCATCTTTGTCCGGCACTTTTTCTGCGGTGTACGGCCTTCTGACCTGGTTTCTGGATGGTGGGTTTCTTCAGGCTCTCGTTGCTAACATGTCCCCTCCTCAGAACTGTCAGGAGTACCTTCGCATCCTGTCGCAGGCTATCCCGATCACAGCGCTCTCCCAAGCACCGACGCCGACGCAGATTGCCGTCGTGGGCTGCGGTGACCCGTCGCTGATTGACATGTATGTCGAGGCCGCCGAGTGCGCGTACCCCGTGTATGCGGACCCGACGCGCCGTCTCTACGACGAGTTCGGCATGGTGTCGACACTGTCCCTGGGCCCACCGCCCGCGTACATGAAGCACACCAACATGTGGACGTCCTCGTTCCGGTCGATTGCGCAGGGCCTGCGCCAGCTACCGCGGGGATTGGCGCTCAAGTCGGGGAACCATCGCCAGGTCGGCGGCGAATTCTTGTTTCTCAATTCGGCGACAGACAATACTGTCTCTGTGACGTGGTGCCACCGCATGAAGCACACGCGGGACCATGCCGAGACAGACGAGCTGCAGGCGGTGCTCGGGTTGGAAACCACAGCAGCCGAGTCGAAGTCCGAAAAAGAACTTGCTACACCGGCTCCGGAAGCAATCACAGCCACAGAACCAACAGCGACGGCATAGTAGAGCACTGGCTCTGAAATACGCACCCATTTTTGAGTTCATGATATCCCAGAGGGCAAAATAGCGAGTGGCTCTTTTCTTCTTTTTTATAAAAAAAGAACTCATTTTATTTCATTTTATCTGATTCATTGCTCTTTTCCGATGCACCACGTTGATGCGCTGTTTCATTTTGCAATCACTTTCTCCATCTTTTGTTTCCTTGGCGGCGGCCAACACGGCCTAACAGACGTACATATACTTAGCTCACAGGTGTTCCTGGGCCATCACCCACATGGCCACTAGATCGGGACACTGGCGCGCAATCCTTTTTTGCGTGATGTGGTTCGACAACATCACCGATAGCGTTCCCTCCCCGGCCACGATCTTCGCCACGTTCTCATTGACCATACGCATGATCTGGACCGCAGTCGCATTGGCCGTTGGCGTGTCTGAGCTACCACCATAATCAGTGCCGCCCCCGGTATTGCGATGGCTCGTCAGCCGCTGGACCTGCTCCATAATTTTCGTGTCAATGTCGTGATGAACGCGGCCCGGTTCGATGGCCATCTGCACGAGCCACGCATTACCAAAAACGCCCTTGTCTGGCCGCCCGCCCCACTCACGAATGCGCTCAGCAGCGGCGCTGGCCTCAAGAGGGCGGTACCCTGGCCGGGCGGCGACGCCAGCAGACAGCGGGATAGTCGTTGTGGCAAAGAGATACCGACGACCTCCGTGCTGGTGCGACGACGAAGAAGCAGCCGTGGACGACGCGCCCGACACAGTCGACGACATGCTGTAGCGGTGGCTGTTCGAGGCAGCCGTACTAGCTGTGCCACCGCCGAGGCTGCTGCTCGCGGTGCTTTGTCCCGTATTCGTCCGGGTGCGGGTGCTCGTTGACAACGCCGAGGCACTGTCCCCGCCCGGCAGGCGTGATATTGACGACATTAGCGACGCAACAGACGTCGTGTTGGACGAGGGTGGTGGCATGTACTGCGGGAAACTGTGGCGTGGCTGCTGCTGCTGCTGCTGCTGCTGCCTGTGGTGGTGATGGTGGCTAATGCGCGAAGGGTGCGCCATAATGATTTGATGCCGCAGCACTAGTGTGGCGTTCCGGAAGACGGGCATCGACGCAGCATCCTGACTGTCCATCCCGGCGTCAATCTGTCTGTTGTCGCCCTCATTCACGGTCATGGTCACCCGCAGACCCCCAATCTCCGGGTTTGTGCCATAGCACCGCAGGCTCTCTGCACGGTACGGCCCAATGATGCGTCCGTTGATGGCCACGATGCACGCCGTCGTCTGCGTGTGCTTAAACCGATTGTTCTCGTTGCATGAAAGCAGCTGCGCCTGCGCCCACTGCTTCTGCCTGTGCAGCTCAAGCAGGTTGCGGCCGTGGTTGAGCTCAAACTCGTAGCCCGTCATGGGCAGCAGGAAACCCGGGGCCGGGGGCCCAAGAGAGGCTGTTATGATGGCCGATGTGTCCCCGTCTCTGGTGCTGGGGCCTGGGAGAGGCGAGCGTGCACGTGGAACCAATGCGGCTGTGGTTCTCTTGGTGGCGGTGGCCGGTGCCGTGAAGCGAGGGCCAGACCGCTAGTCTGCGTGCCTGCTCACCGCACCTTGCGTCTCCTGCTGGTTGCCATTGTTATCCATGCCGCCGAGGTTGTTGCCGTCAAGGCGGGTGGCGGTCTCCACTTGGCCGTCGACATTATCGATGCTGCCGATGAGAAGTGACTCGACGGAGAGATGCGAGGGCTCCAGAACGTCTCTCGACGACGGCCGTCTGCCATGGCTGCTGCTAGTGCCGGTGCTGTTGCTGTTGCCGGCGTCACAGGTGATGCTGCTAATGCCGTTTCCACGGTCAGGACTAGAAGGGATCCACGATATGGCTTCAGCTAACTGGTTCTCTGGGTCCTTTGGGTCCTTTGGAGTCGGGACATTGTCGCCGCACACGATGACTGTGGACGTCCTGTTGATCGTGCCTTTGTCGTTGCCGTTGCCGTTGCCGTTTCCGTTGACATTACGGATGCTGTCGAGGTGTGTGCTGCTGTGGGCGACTCTGCTCTCCGACCATGGCTGCAGAGGCGCACGAGAGGGCCCCATGGAGGCGTCAGTCCGAAGCTGACGCACGGGTGCGAGCTGTACACTGACAGGTGTGTTGGCACCAGGTGTGTTGCTGTTGCTCACAAAAGTGGGCTGGAAGAACCTGGAGTTGCTGCGCATCGTGGCAGCGGCGGCAGCAGCAGTGGCTACCTCCCCTGCGAGAGGATGTCTGGTAGCTGTCCAAGGGTTGGCATTGGTGGTAGTGGTTGTGATGGCGGCCGAGTTGTGTGTAGGGCGGAAAGAAAGTGCTGGACGCCCCGGGTGACTGCGGCCGTCAAACATGTCTGCAGCAGTATCGTTTCCGATCTCTTTGGGCCACGGGGTATTCATTTCACCGACGGGCGGAACGATCACATTCCTGGCGTCCGCCTCAGCCGCGGAAGTGTTCGATGCATTCGCGTGGCCGAGACAGCGAACGTTCCTTGCACTGGAAGACGAGGAGAGGATGTTGTTTTCGGTCTGTGTTGGCTGCATGCTTTGCACACTCTGCGTGCTTGGTGCGGCGTTCAGCTGATTCTGCTGGCGCTGCCGGTGTTGCTGCTCGACCATGTAGGCGAGATACGAAGGGTGGTGTCCCATGGCAAATGACCGCTGTTCCGCTTGCGTGCGTTCCCGGGTGTGCTGTTCACGGCGCAAGTTGGTGATGAAGGCATTTTCCGGGAGCTGGTCCTGGGGCGCATTGCTATGGCTGGGTGCAGAGCTGGTGGAGTGCCAACGCTCCCAGGCAAAGTCGGCTTCGTCAGACATGTTGTGATCACGTTGGAGGCCGTCCAAGTCGGCCCAGAGGTGCATATAGGCCACGGTGGGAACTTTAAACGAAAATGGCAATATACCATGCCCGAAGGACAGGAGCTGTCAGACAGAAAGGGCAAAACCGAGATCTCGCATGTGCATCGGACAGACGAGGCCGGTCAAAGAGGCGTCTTACAAAGAGGACGGGAAAAGGGAGAGAGGGTGAAAGGAAGATGGAAGAGTGACAGGTGGGAAAATAAAGACGAGAGAAGAAAGGAGGCGTATTAATAGAGTACCTGTTGGCCGTGAGAGACGGCGAGTGAATGATATGTATGGGTATACATCGGCATATCTTTATCTGGACTTCTGTGTGTGATGCAGTCCAAAGCGTTGGAGCGAAGCTATGTGAACAGACCATCAACCAGCGGCCCGGTCCATTCACTGCACTGTTCTCTGATCATCTTCGCATACTAGACAACCTATCCGATGGCATTCACACACGCTCGATTTGTTGATCCTGCTTGAATTTGGAGCATGCCATTTATGCTGAAAGTAAGTTTAAGTGCACACGTGTAGACTATCACAGGTCCTCATTACAATTCACTGCGTATCAACGGCCGTGACTTCTCCAGTCAGAGTCTGAATATTTTATTCGTGATTAATTCAAATGCTTTTTTTGAAATTTAATCGTCTGAAAGACATACGCGCTCGCTGTCTTTTGGTCTCGCCTTCTTCCTCAGCCCATTTGGTCGTAACGCCATGCATCATTCGCTGCTATAATAACATGTTCCTTCTTTTGCTTCCATCGTCCCCTTCCGTCTACCCCTACTCTCCCCTCAGAACGTCCGACGCATCTATGAGAAGAACTTCTGGTAGGTCTTCTTTTCCTTCTCGCGGCGGGCCTTGAGCGCCGCCTTGACCTGGTTCAGCTCCTTGAGCACGTTGGCGTCGTTGGGGGCCAGCCGGTGGGCCTCGGCCAGGTCCTTCTGCGCCGCCTCCTCGTCCTTCTGCTTCACCAGCGCCTGGCCGCGGCGGAAGTACGCCTTGGCCTTGTCGGCGTCGGAGATGCCCGGCACGCTGAGGGCGTTGCTGGCGGCGACGCGGGCCTCCTGCCAGGCGCCCAGCTTCAGCTGCATCAGCGCGGCGTTGCTGTTGACGCTGATGCGCACCTGGTCGAGGGCGGCCTTGGTGCCCTCGGGGGCGCTGTCGAGGTCGGGCTCCTCGTTGAGGTACCGCAGGGCCTTGTGGTACTTTTCGAGCGCCGTGCTCCAGTCGCCGTTCTTGAAGGCCGCGTTGCCGTAGCCCTTGCAGTCGGTGCTGATCTTGAGGATGCGCTCGGCCGACAGCGTGGCGGTGCTGCCGCCCGTCAGGCCGGCGAGGGGGTCGGCCGCGCCTGCCGCCCCGGCGGCCCCGTCTGCCCCGGCTGCTGCGCCGGTCTTTGCGTTGGCCGCCTCGGTCGCACTAACACCAATCTCGGCCTCGTCCTCGGGAAAGTCCTCGTACGGGTCGCCGAGCGCGTCCGGCTGCTTGGGCGCGTCCGCCGACAGGATGGCGTCGTCGCCCTGGAGCTCGCCGCAGTCCACAATCACAACGTCCTTGCTCGGCTTGTCGCCCGGCTCCGTCGAAATGTTCTCCACCTGGCGCACGACCGACTTGCCCGCCAGCACCGCGCCGAAGACGACGTGCTTGTTGTCGAGGTGCGGCGTGGGCACCGTCGTGATGAAGAACTGCGAGCCGTTGGTGTCCGGGCCGGCATTGGCCATGCTCAGCAGGAAGGGCCGGTCGTGCTTGAGCGTAAAGTTCTCGTCGGGGAACTTCTCGCCGTAGATGGACGCGCCGCCCGTGCCGTTGGCGGCCGTGAAGTCGCCGCCCTGGATCATGAACTGCTTGATGACGCGGTGGAAGATGGAGCCCTTGAAGTGCAGCGGCTTGCCGTCGGCGGTGTTGCCCTTCTCGCCCGTGCAGAGGGCGCGGAAGTTCTCGGCCGTCTTGGGCACGACATCGTTGTAGAGCTCAAAAACGATGCGGCCCGCCGTCTTGTTGCCGATGCGGATGTCGAAGAAGACGCGGGGGCGCTGCGCCTTGGCGGTCGAGTCGGCCATTGTGAAATGTGCGAAGAGGTCGTGAGGAGCCTGCGTGGCGTGACGTGTGCTGTTGTGAGAGACAAGAGACAATGGAGAGAGAAACGACAGAAGACGAAGAAAAGGTGAAGGTGAAGTTCAATTGCGTTGGAGAAAAAGGCAGGCGAGCTCCGCTTCTGTGCTAGGTGCCTTGGTTCGAAAACGGTGAACGCTGTCGGTGTCTGCTTGTCCACTCGTATGGCTCTGCGCGCAACGCTTCTGTGGGGTCTGGTCTTGGTTGTTCTGGGAACGCTGGTACGGCTTGCGTTTGGATCGTGCCCGGGACAAAAAGGTGCGTCGTAAAACGGACGAGGTTGGAGTGGAAGCTTCTAGACAGTGCCATAGGCTCGAAAAGTGAGGAAGCCGCGGAAGTGGGGCTGGAGGGCTTGGAGGGAAGCTCCTTCCGTCTCAATCGGATGCATTGGCTCTTGCGCGGGGCAGGCGCGCACCACGCCACTGGAATGGGCTCAGTTGGTCTTGCCGCCGACGGGCCGCACTGGCTTTGGCCTCACCATCGATTCAACGCTGCATACGACCTCACATCGCGTCGGAACGCATCTGTCAACATGGGACTGTTTCTATGGTGTTCCTGTGCTGCCGGTCTATCCATATGTTTCTGTGATTTGTCTTGGTATACGTGAGATTCATGAGCCGTAGGCATTCTAGCGTGCATCGCATGTGTCTGCTGTCTTCCTCCTCTCTATATCGTTTTCAGGACATCCAATCCTGTGTGCGGCGCCAATTTGGCCGGCGTCGACAATTCCAGCGTCACTGGGCCGTCGTTGACCAGGGCGACCTCCATCATGGCCCGGAACACGCCGTCCTTGACGCGCTCGGCCGCAAAGTTCTCCCGCACCTTTTGCACAAAGTAGCTGTAGAGCCGCTGGGCCTCGTCGCCGTTCAGTGCTCCGTGGAACGACGGCTTGTTGCCCTTCTTGGTCGAGGCCAGGAGCGTGAATTGCGAGACTAGCATGTCAGTGAGCGGGCCGATACAAATCCAGCCCTGGAAAAGAAAAGAAAAGCCCCTACTCACCACACAGGATCTCGCCGCCAATATCCTGGACATTCTTCTTCCACTGCAGTTGGCAATGTCAGTCAGTACCAGTAAACATCCACACCCCACCGCCCGGATCACGCACCTTGCCGCCCTCTTCGTCGTCCCACAGCCGCATGTTGACGACCTTGGCGGCCAGCGAGTCAACGTCCTTCTCTGTATCGCCCGGCGCCACGGCCGCAAACACGAGGACGCCTTTGCCAATCGACGAGACGAGCTCCTTCTCGACCGTGACCGAGGCCGACAGCACGCGTTGCAGAATTGCTGCTGGGGTCAGCATGTCTGTGGTCGGCACATAACGGCAGAATACATCGTAGAATCATACGCACCTTTCATTGTGTCGTCTCGTCGTCGTGCCAGGCGTAGATGCACAAGTTCCTGTTGTAACAGCACCAGGCACGCGGCTCGCTGGTATTACAGCGCTCTGGGCAAGCTCGAACAGCAGCCCTGCAGGCTGTGTACAGCGGGCCATTTACCGTTGTGCAGCATGTGACAGGTTACAAATACAGTCACGTGACTGTGCTTCTTTTCGCTGCACTATGCAGTGATATTTTTGCTCCCATGGGCGGCCGGCCGTACCACGCATCGCTCGCCAGTACCGTAGAGACTCCAAATGATCTTCGCACTCTGCCAACATGACAGCAATGAGAGGAATTGCAAGCAGTCCAGATGTTCGTCTCTTTGGCTCCGTCGTATGCTCGTAACGCCATTTCCGCTCTTGCACGTCACGTGACTGTTTTCCGTCTGTCTCGCGGGCGTGCCACAAATAAAATAAATCCAAAATAAAATTGCCAAAATACGGCCGCTACACCAGGGGCTGCATTGGGTAGCCGCCTGCAGGTTTGGGATTGAGTGCCCCACTTTTTGGCCAGCTCAGTTTTGTTTCGCCGGTTGCAGGCTGGTTGCTCCTCCATCGCGCCTGCCCAGTGACAACAGGCGCCGTGCGGCCGCTCCTTCCCTTCGCATCGTGCTGTCTCTCTGTCTCCCTTCCCCATGCCAACATCTCCACATCCTGTCAAACGGCCTCACTTTTCTCACGGGACACACACCAACCTGTCTTGTTTTGCACGCGGGCCACGCCATTTTCCTATTGAGCATCACTAGCCGATAGCCACGGGCCCCCTCGATCCCGTCTCTGCTACCCATTTTTAGTGCCTGTCGGCTGGTGCGTACTACCATTCTAGCCTCTGTGGCCTATCATCACTGGCCAACAGACAAAGCAAAAACCTCCCCAGAGAGCCAGAAAAAGAGACTAAAGCTGACCTTTATGCCGCGAAAAATCTGAAAGACCGCCGAATCGCCATCCGCCAAGAGCAACAAGGGGGAGGGTTATTAATCCACAACCAACTTCTGGCACCTCATACCATTGAACATTACTCCGTACAGCATTTCATCAGTCACATCGACGCCGTCACCGTCGTGACGCTACTGCGCACACCTTGCGACGCACACCTAACCCTTGACCTCAAACGCCAGATCACGCTTGTGACGTTCTCCTCCGTCTTTCAAGTCGAACCACACAACCACACAGCCAAGGGCACTACATCCCTTTATCCACCAACACCGACACCAACGATACCGACGGGCATCGACGACATCCCGGGCTGGATCTACCGGACACCGCTGCTCGTGTTCGACCTGAACCTTACCTTTCCACCCATCCCCATTCTATCCTCCCTGGCGACGGCTGCCAACGACCGGCGCCATGGCAGCACGAAAACTCCAGCAGGAGGTCGACAAGTGCTTCAAGAAAGTGACCGAGGGTGTTGCCGAGTTCGACGCCATCTACGAGAAGATTGAGCAGTCCAACAACCCGGCCCAGAAAGAAAAGCTGGAAGACAATCTCAAGCGTGAAATCAAGAAGCTGCAGCGCTTGCGCGATCAAATTAAGACATGGGCAGCTGGCAACGAGATCAAGGACAAGGGTCCGCTTATGGAGTACCGCAGGTTGATTGAGACGGTAAGCTTGCTTGCTCCCCCCCCCCCCCAGCACGACGCGAGCAGATGCCGGCAGACGTCAACAGACATCGACAGACGTGGGCAGGCGCGGGCACTCACAAACAGGGTTGTTTCGAGAAATGGGCGTGACGGCTAATCCCCGGTGTGTCCCCTTCCTTTAGCAAATGGAACGCTTCAAAGCTGTAGAAAAGGCCATGAAGACAAAAGCATACTCGAAAGAAGGCTTGTCGGCGGCGACAAAACTTGATCCGAAAGAACAGGCCAAGGTCGCCAAGGCCGAGTTTATCGGCAACCAGGTAGACGAGCTGGAGCAGCAGATCGAGACACTGGAAGCCGAGGGCGAAGCCATCCAAGCAACGACGAAGCGCGGCAAGATGCACGGTGCCAAGGCCGAGCGCATGGCACAAATTGAACGCACCATTGAACGACATAAGTGGCACCAGGGCAAGCTGGAGCTGATCCGCCGGTCACTCGAGAACGGAGGCGTCGACGTCGACCAGGTCGCCGACCTCGAAGAGAGCATACGCTACTACGTCACCGACAACATGCAGAGCGACTTCGTAGAGGACGACACCATGTACGACGACCTGAACCTCGAGGAGAACGAAGACGCCTTCGGCATGAACCTGGACAATGACAAGGTCTCATCGCAAGACAACCAGTCCATACAAGACGACACGCCGGAGATCGAGTCCAAACCCGCGGCACCGCCAACAGCACCAGCGGCCGCTAGCAAGGGACGACAAGCGGTGTCGGAGGCGGCAGCGTCTGGACGGAGACCCTCGGCACAGCTCAAGTCACCGTTACCAGCTCTCGCAACGCTGCATACGCCGCTGCCGACCCTGAGCAATGGTTCCGTGGCGTCGACAATGAAGCCTGCGTCCATACCCACGCGACCCGCCGGCGAGGGGCTGAAGTACGCGTCGGCCGCCGCCGCTGCTGCTGCGAGCGACAAGCTGAATCTGGGCATCTCGCCGTTACCGCCACCGGTCGGCATCTCCAGCCCAGCCTCCTTCTCACAACCGCCGGCCGCTGCGTCCATCCCAGCCGTCCAGGCCAGCAAGATTGCCAGTGCAGCCAACTCGCCCAAACCAACACCCGCACAGCCGTCTGCACTCTCCGACAAGTCCTACTCGCCTGCCGTTTCCGTGGCGGCACCCGCATCCGCTTCGACAGCACCCGCTGCAGCGCCGGCCAAGACAGAGAACACACGACGGGGTAAGAACTCGGCTGTGGCGGCGGCAACATCAGCAGCATCCGCGGCAACACCAACGCCCGCGGAACCAGCAGAGGCAACAAGCAAGGGTACGCTCCACCACATTTCCACGTCTAGATTGGCCGCTCAATGTATCCCTATTATCCTCTCTGCTTTGCATTTGCTAACGTGTCATCCAGCCTCCTCGCAAACGAATGGCTTTACTAATGGTGCCAAGCGTGGGACGGGAGCATCCGCTACAGACGAGCAGGGACGCCGGGACGAGGAGTCGATATACCACCTGCCTGCGTCGCTACGGGATCTGGTCGACTCGTTTGAGGTGACGAAGAACCTGCCAGCCGTGACCAGCCAGGCGAGTACCCTGCGCCAGCTGTCGACATCCGCAAACAACCCGCCCGAGGCCATGGACTCGGAGCCGCCGCGACGCTACGTGCCGGACTTGCGCTACAACTCAACGTCCAACTACCCGCAGGAGCCGCTGCCGCTGCTGGACGACCCTCGGCTCTACAACCGCATCGACCCGGACACGCTCTTCTACGTGTTTTACTACAAGCAGGGCACCTACCAGCAGTACCTGGCCGCCAAGGCTCTGAAGGACATGAGCTGGCGCTTCCACAAGCAATATCAGACTTGGTTCCAGCGGCACGAAGAGCCCAAGAGCATCACGGAGGAGTTTGAACAGGGCACCTACCGCTTCTTCGACTACGAGAGCACATGGTATGTTTTGTCCTCTGTTGTGTTGACAATCTTGGCACATATTAGAAGGTTTTCTTTGCTAACATGTATTTCTTCCCGCATCTAGGATGAACAGACGGAAGGCCGACTTCAAGTTCGTCTACAAGTTCCTTGAGGATGACGTGTAGTCGGAGGAACCAGAAATGTTTCAGCCTGTGACCTATCTCTGCCTCTCTAAGTTGCCCGCAGGTGCCGGGCGCGGGACATTGGTGATATGTAGTGGCCACTCTAGTCATTTTACTTTTATCTATGCTACGGCATCCGGTTCTCTTGCTTTGTGTTGCTCTTTGGATCGTGTAACGCTCGTTGTCGTCTCCGACAGCACAGTGTCTCTCTATGTTTTTTTTGTTTTTTTTTTAACTTTGCCTTTGTTTTCTTCGCTGTCTTTACGTTGATCATCTGCTGATCGCACTTTGTGTGTATTTATTGTGCCAAAAGGGTACTCAACGGACAATGGGAAACCGGCGTTTTTCTTCCCACGTCTTTCCGTTTTTGCAGTAGTTATTTGCCCCTTTATTTGTCGAATCCTCATGTCACGTTCTATCTAGTTGCCAGAACGAAGCAGAGGTTGGTTCAATGAATAATAAGAAACCAAAGATGCCCTGACAATCTCATTTTGCTGTCGTGAAGTGATGTTGCGCCGACTCTTACAATATGGTACCGGCCCGATATCGACTGCTCTTTATCTACGTCGTAGCATACGTGTGAATTGCCACTTAGGCTGCCTACATCCTCCTTCCCGCCGCTGACTCTTCCTTCGTCCGATCTCTTGGGGGTCGATGAGACTCATTTGCCGGATCGACGGGACACGATCGTGAACCGTCGCCGCCGCCGTCTCGCTTGCTGTCGTCGGGCCGAGATACAAGTCGAAACGTGGACAAAAAGGGCAAGCAAGGAAAAAGAAAAGAAAAGAAAAGGCGCATCCCTACGATCGACGCAGCCTTGCCTACTGTTTTGTCCGAGGCTCTGCCTGCAAAGGCCGGCCATGTCCCTCCCTCCTCGTTCCTTGTCGCACGACACATCGATGGTAAGCCTTGTTAAACTGCCTGTGTGCCAAGTACATATTGGGACCCGGGATGCTACGAAAAATGAGGCGAACGCCAGTATCAGAGCACTGGGTGCAAATGAGGCTCAAAAGTGTTTTTTTTTTTTTTTTTTTTTTTTGTCGTTCTTGCCGGGCCAAGATGCGAGTCGCCACGGGCCAACAGGTTCCCTCAATGGCACTTACCGCAGCTGGAAGGGCGCGAAGCTGAATGTCAACAACATCGTCACTTCTGTCCTTTGTCTGTCTTTTTCTCATAGTTTCATAGAGTGAACCATCCTATTGACTGAGTTGCCGAGGCTGCATGTGCTGTTGCGCATTTTCAGCAGGCCTTCCGAACGTGTCACCAATATTTGCATTTCTTTCCCTTTTTGTTCATGGCGTACACAATTACGTTACAGTTATTTCAAAAAATGTCTCTCGAAAGGGCATAAAGGAGTATGAAAGAAAAGGGCCCCGACTCTGTTAAGTATGCTTTTTGTAAACATAATAAATAGACTTTTATTCCGAATAATTCGGCACGTGAATGCCTGATTAGATTGACTCATTCATACCTGAGTGGAAAGCTCACGGTCTGCTTGACGATCTGAAAAAATCAAATAGGATGGTTGTATTCTCAAATGTGTATATATGAACAGTTTCCTGGAAGTCGAGTATTTTCGGTCAGGTATGAAACTGCATATTACCCCCTTACTAAAAACATTTCTAGTCGGGTCTCGCATGCCATGGTGAACAAAATCATCATGACAAACTACATCTCTGAATCCTTTTTTTTCCCCCGACATGAGAGAAATATTTTCAACACCAAATTGTTAAGTTTTGCATTATCCAATTTTGCACTTACCCGTTGTTTTATTTATTTCTCTCTTTTCTTCTATTTCTTTTTTCTTTTCTTTCCATTTGTTCTCTTTCCACTACACCCGGACCTTTCACGTTCATTATTCCAAGCCTTGCTCCGTCAACTTGTCGTAAGGCGCAGCGGAACGACAATCCCGGAGGCTCAACTGCACCTTTCCAGGTCGCCTTTCTTTTCAACGTCTTTCACCCTGTCATTCTCCTCTTGGCCAATGACGGGTGGCTAGGTTACTGCCAGACTACGAAGTACGTCTCACTTCTTCGTCGAAAGACACAGCTTCTGAACCATCGTTCTCTCCGCCCCCCTTTGGTCTTCCCAGCGGCTTCTCATATTCCCCCACCCGAATCGTCGTGTGCCAGCTGTCTGGTCCGGCACTGCATCCACGTTTTCGCCTTTCCACGTTTCCATTGCGGCTTCGCTGCGTCGTCATCCTTTTGATCTCACCGCGTCACTGACCCCTTTCTCGTGTCCCTTTCGGGCTTCATGAAGCGCAGGCGCCCGTGATTGTGTTTCTATTTTTGCTTATGCTTAATTCCGGCATCGTAGTGTCGTACGCGCAACAGGGAGATACAGAGATGCAGCACGTCGTAGCGTGTAGTTTGCAGTTCGCCGTTCGTTCGGAGACGACGACTGGACGACAGGACAACAGGACGACGTAATGGGCCTGCCCGGCACATGCAGGGCCATGACCATACAGGGGAACTGCCAAGCATCCGAGAGAGACAGCTGGGAATCAAGGGGAAACAAGGACAGCATGGCATACTGCGTACACGAATGAGCAACGCAGGCGTGCATTCAGATGAGCATGGCGCAGGAGAGACTTGTCCGAATGCAGACGATGCCCGTCAAAAAGGCGACAGCAAGAAGGAAGCAGGAAGTTGAAGGAAGGAGGGAGGGAACGGCAGCGACCACAAGATGAGGGCCAAACGACAACCGGCCAAAGACCTCACCGTGCACAATGCATGCACCACTCACGTCTTTTCGTTTCGCGGTTGCCTAGAATTTGTGGACATGGCGCCTGGAGATGGGGCCAGGCGGGCTGGCCCACAGCAAAGTAGGGGAAAGGAAAAGGGGAATGAAGATGAGTGAAAAAAGGGTCAGAAAAGGGAAGACAAGGGGAGATTTTTGTGATTTTTCGTCGTGTGTCGCGGATGCACAGCCTCACTCCGTTGTTTGCTTTGATGAAGAGAACCACACAGACGACCCTCCACAAACGCGACTTCGCTCGTGTTAGTTTATCTGCTGGGACCCACAATTCAAAGCTAGCCCCGCTTTGTGGGCTAGCAGCGTTTCTTAGGTGCTGCTCAGCCTTGTCCCGTTCGACCCACCCCCTTGCACGGAAGGAGACAAGAAGTTCGAGAACGAGGATCGTTCTTTCTTCTCCAATCTGTCCGACTGGCAAACTTTCGACCGACTCGACAGCGGCCATGCGTCCTGTGTCTTCGTACATCGACACGCTAGCACTGCCGTGGAGTGCTCACCGGGAAGGAGGCATGGAGCCCACCCGCACGACGCATGATTATTATTGGAAGGAACGATCCGAACGAGCAACGGTCGTTTGGCCAGTGATTGTAGAAAAAAGACCGCCTGACACGCTGTCTCGGTTCTTGACATTTTTTTTGTCTTGGGTTTTTCGCGATTTGCGTCATTTCATCTCGGGCCTATTGTCCCCGGTTATTTTTGTACCCGACGGCCGTTGCTTGGGGCCGCTCGACGGGGCAGCCAATTTGTCAACTCTCAGTTTGGTCATCTCAATAATTGCCCTTTTCGGGTAGGTGCTATTGTCTTGGGAGTCTTGTTAGTCAACTTTTTAAGTTTGGTTAGGGAGGGCGCGACGGTTTTTGTAATTATTGTGGTTCTCGTATCCTTCCTTCGTTTCTCCTACTCTGTACATCGTACACCCCGGTACGCACTTGCCATGTTGACCATCGACAAGAATGAACGTCCTGGGCAGGCTCCTCCCCCCAGACGTCGCGCGTACGTTCCTGCCACCGCACCGTCATTGTGCAACACACATCCACTGGGTCCTTCCCTGATTGGCCAGCTCAAAAGGCGGACAGCTAGGCGTCCAAGCAAGGCACACAAAGATACCAAGCGCCTATTGGAGGGGTTTCGCGTTCCAGACCTGTTTACAGACACTACGACGTACTTCTACATCAGCGTCAGTTGCTTGTCTCCTCCGAACATTGTTGTCTGCTTGAGTGTTGCTTAATTGCTATGCTATTACTCCGGGGCTTGTGGCTGCCTCGTCGCCTTACCGCGGTCGCTCTTTCTCTTTGGGAAAAGAACGACATACAGCGTATCGCTTCGCCGTACCTTCCGTTGTGTTTTGGTCCTGGTCTCCGTCGCGCCTTCCGTGCATTTTCAGATTTACGACTCATGACGGCATCGTCACTGAATACGGAACGGTCGCTAGATCAAACTGGGCTTGATCTCGCTTCGTAAACACATGCCACCTCAGACCGCGTAATCGGGGGCAAGGTGATCCGAGCCTGCGTGCGGAATAACCATTGCTCTTCTTTCTGTGTATCCCGAACGAGGACGTCGTTGTCTTCTGCCACACCTAGTGCAAAATCCTTCTCATTCTGGAAAGAACCTAGCCCGTGCTATGGTCTGATGCCGCGGATCCGGAAGGCACGAAGCAAAAAAAGGGAAGGCGTGGCCCACCGAGCCTTCTCCATACGGGGAGGGGCAGTGAGCGTGGCTCAGCCCTGCGTCATCGCTTTTGGGATGGTCTCCCTTTTGGCTTCCTCCTCTCCCCCCAATTCCGCGTTTATGGGTCTCTTTTCTGTCTGATGTTTTATTACGCTTCCGGTGCTCGTGTCCATCTTTTTTCCACCCACGCTGTTCCCACCCTACTCGCCGTTTGCGCTTGTGCCTTTCCCTAGTGACAACGAAGGTCCCAAATGGCCGAAGAAGAAGTTCAAGGGCCCCTGGTCTCCCGAGACGAGCATCAACGACGTATCTTACTTCGTACGAATACGATGTTCAGAATTCCAGTTCGCGGGAGGCCAAACACGGTACCTCATGTCCAATCCCCGTACATCGTGTGTGCCGGGGTGCCATCGTCGTTCCCCAGATAGCACTGCCCTCTTCAGTGTCCACGAGTGTTTCACAGCAGATGCCAGGACGACGAGAGAAATATCAAGGCTGCTCCGAAAACGTGAAGCATCACCGATGCTCCGTTTCAGCTGCTGACCCTTTCAGGTCTTCTCAGCCAGTCCTGGACGATACAACCACCCTCGATAGATTGAGACGTGGTCACGATGGCAAGCCACGACCAGGACAAAAGCACAGCCAGCAAAGGTCCAAGTACACAGAACAAGAACAAAATGCCAAAGACACAGACAAGGCCGTAAGGTCAACCATTCCTACCTGCATCGGCCATATTGTCTTTTTGAAAGACATTCTGCAAATATTAGACCGTTTTTTGATTCCATTACTGCTCTCGTCTCGGTCCATGGTAAGTGAAGATATTTATTTACACTTTTGTGTACGCTGTGTGTCATATATACACACCCCCTTTGAAGGCACCCCTCACGCATGTTCACTCCCCGTCACGCCTCTCTCACCCCACCCTCAGGCCACAGGAGCTTTTGATGAGGTTCATGTCTCGCCAGATGGCACGATTTTACCCCATTGCTATGATACTTCGCTCGCTAACCTTTCCCACTTGCAGTTTGTCCTCATTCCTCACTTTGCATCTAGTCCACAGACCTCTGTCCTTTCACTCTGTCATACACACGCGTGTTCCTGCACCGCAGACTCACAGCATCTGTGCATACACGCGCCGTTGTTAGAACGGCGTCCCTGCTACTACTCCTACTGTTGGCTGTTTACATGGGCCGCTTTGCTGATCTCCCTATCTCACAGAAGTAAGTTTATTGTACTTTTTCTATCTCTCCACTCGCCTTCCCCCGCCTTTCCCCTGCTGCACCCTCTACGAAGTAGCCATCACGATGCTGTCTCTTCAATTGGGTTCTTGTGGCATCAGCCGATGCCAAGACGACTTGGACAGACAATATCAAAATGGAGGCGCTGTTCACGATCTTCACTTTCACCCATGTCGACTTCTAGACCACGTCGGTGTACTTTTTGACGTGAGGGCAGACCCATGGGCCGATTCATGGGCGATATCAAAGACCACAGAACTCCAAAAACGGCAACTGGAAAGCCATTCAGCCTCGTATAACATGTCTTCCTGTACAGCCCACGGTCGACCAAGCTACGGTGTCTGACGACAAAATGTCGTACTTCTGCCTCGTCTTCTCCATGTCGCCTCATGTTCTTTCTTTCGCGTAAAATCTGGCCTGACATCACTTCCTGCGCCGGCCATACCGGGGGCGTGCTTCGTTGAATTTTCCGGCGTAACGCTGGTGATAAGGCCGAAGCGCCCATCTTTCGTTCTCTTTGCTGCATTTTTTTTTTCTCGTTTTCATGCTTACTCTACAGACTCATTGACTTAGAGTCTGTCCCAAGCCAACCGTTTTAAAACATCACACCTACTACGGGACACGGACTGCTTGGCCGAATAACACCGATACAACCCCGGTTTGGAAACGATTCCATCAAGTTTAGGGCCAGTGGCTGAGGGCCCCATCTGGTGCCCGCAGGTCGTATCTCGCACGGCATCCGGAAGACAAAAAAGTAACAAAGACGGGGGAGACTAGAAGAACGCAAAAGGAACAGAAAAGGAAAAACGAACAAAAAAGACAGAACGGCCAAATCCATTTGCCGATCCGTGCTTTCTAATCTTTTGTTCTCCTTTCTGTTGTGCCGTGCTCGCGTCTGTGGCCTTCTCCACTCTCCATCTCTTGCATCGCTGCATCTGTTGATGCTGTTGACCTAATCCTTTCTTTCTATTCCCCCGGTTCTGGTCCTACAAAGTGCTACAAAAGCACCTTGCACGACCACCTTTGTCACCCATCTCCGACCTGCCTGGCCTTGTTTTGCCTGCACCTTGCCCTCCGTTTGTGCAGCCCTCTCCGTGAACAAGCCGCTCTGTCGTTTCATGTGGCCTTCCCACGACGGCCGTGTTGTCAGCCTCGTTGAAAGGCGCTTCACATTCTTACTCTCGTCTACATTTTAACTCGGTCCTGTTGGTTGACCTGCACAATAAACAACATCCGCTTTCTGCCTTTCTAGCATTTTCTTATTTTATTTTTGCCGCCCTTCCTTACCTGCCTCGTTGTCTCTCCCTTCCGCCTATTTTGGTTTACAGCCACCTTGGAGGATCCCGTTTCTGCCTTCATTTACCATTTCGCTTTCCTCTTTCCAACCCACTGACGTCCATCCGTCTTTACATTACTCCTTCTATCCCTTCGAACCTTTGTCTTTTCGTTCATTCATTCTTGTTAGTGTCTCGCTTCATGACATTTTTATCTTTACGTCACATATACCGTCCTTTACAGTCCCCTTAGCCAGACTTTTCTTCGCCAGTTCCACCTGACCGACGTCTCCCTTTTTCGACACTTGACAAACACGCCGGTCCCTCCATCTACATTTCTCTCTGTTGCTCTCTTACATCTTCATTCCTACCTCGCATCTAGGTTGCCACCTTTTGTTCCTTTTCTACGCTACCGCCACCAGCTTGTCACTTCAGAAGAAAGAGGCCTTTTTCCCCAGTCGATTTGGGCAATATTTACGTTTCGTGCTCCACTCAGAAAATCTGGCGAGGGCATATATGGGATGTGCTGGAGACACCAGCAATACAAAAAGTCATTCGGTATATATACATACGCTGGCTGCCCTGACAACATTGTCATTTCTTCTGCATCGCTAGAGGCCGTTCCTGTTTGACGCGTCGAGACCAACCTTGGAATTTCAGTAACAAGAAAGCAACATTCGAAAAGCACAGGACAGCGTCTCATTTCAAATTTTTGGTATTACACGGAACTCCTTGCTGAGACACTTTGACGACCCCGAATTTGGTTTGGAACAACAATGAACCAGCCAGACGACAGCGACATGGCGCTTAGACTCAGCCAAATGTACAGCTACTCGCAAGCCGGGCTCGACGCAACATCAGACGCACTCATGCCCTCCAGCCAAACACTGAGCGTCCCGTCACATTTTACCTACACCACCAGCCCGACATCCAGCGACTCGTCCTACCTGGCGGGAATGCTCGACACCAGCAGTCGAGCATCGGGTGGTTCGCCTCTTCTCTCTTTGAGCAGCGCCGGTGATACGTCTCCCTTGGCTGCATTCGGAGGACTTTCGCACCCCGGAACACTGTTCCGTAGTACGAGCCTCAGTGGAAGCAACTTTGGCGACTACTTGGACGTCGGCGATTCGGCAACCATTGCAGGATCCGCACAGCCAAGCCCGAGCGCAAGCCCGGGCGGACACGATTTCTCCGGATTCAGCGGCCTGATGTGGCCGGGCTCCGATGGCAGCGTTGCCAACGACGGGATATATGGCGGCTACCACAGTGGCAGCGGCGGCATCGGGCTTTTCGACGACATGTCACCCCATACGGACCGCAGTCAGTACACACCGCCTCAGAGCTCGTGGTTGTCTGGCGGCCTGAGCAGTGCCGACGACGACAGTCATGCCACACGGTAAGTAATGGCAAAGCAAGCAAATGGACATTCGGTTTCCGTTTTGCTCAGAGTAGGGAAGTGACGCGTACTGACCGCTACCGCGCCAATATGCAGGACATATACTTTGTCTCCAGGCATGGCATACCAGTCGGACAGCCTCGCATTAGATCTGAGCACACCAGGCAGCCTGGCTACAGACACGTTCCATTTCCAGCCCACGCCGCAATCTTCAACGCCATGGCCACCCATGTCGATCTTGGATTCGACCACACCGGGGGGGTTCCAACTGCCTCCAGCCATGAAGGACGCTTCATCGAAGACGACAAGGTTTGCGAGTACAGTTGCGGGGACCAAGCTGCCACAAGTGGTCACCACGAGCTACAACGATACCAGTGTTGGTAGCGGCAGTATCGTCGGCGTTGGTAGCGGTGTGAGCAGCAGCATCATGGACACCCACAAGAGCGGCGACCGAGGCGACAACACCAACGGTCACAAACGCGGTAGCCTCACCAGCCTCGGCAGCCGACGGAGTAGCAATGTCAGCAGTCGTGGAAACAATCGAAGTACCAGTCCATACGACCCAATCGCCACGTCTCCCAACCGAAAGACATCCCAGGTAGGATCAAAGCACGGGCGGGGGAGTGGCAGCGGCTCAAAGGGAGGATCCGACGACAAGAGCCGAAGCAAGTTTGTGTGCACGCGCGCGGATTGCCATGGCCCCGTATTCACGCGTATGGCCGACCTCGACCGGCACATGCTGCACATCCACACCGACGCCGACAAAAAAGAGCGCTTTTTGTGCGACTACTCGTCGTGCTCGCGCAGTGCTACGCCGTTCCACCGCAAGGACCACTACCGCGAGCACTTGCGTGTGTACCACCTCGAGGATCTACTGAAGCGTGGCAGCAACGCCAACCACCACACGGTGGCCTCGACGTCGTCCTCCTCTGGTGCCGGCACATCGGCAAGGCTGTCGCCATCGTCGGCATCCGCATCGGCACCGTCCACCGCCGATGCCAAAAAGAACAAGAAGCTGCTGCAGGAGACACAACTGCAAAATTGTAAGACGGAGGCCGAGTGGTGGCGCTGTGCGCGGTGTCTGCAGCGGGTCGACATTGCCGAGCGCGGCTGGACGTGTCCGAACTGCAAGGGCAGCATCGAGGAGCCACGCAAGGCGATCCGGATGTCGCGGTCGGCGGCGACCATGGCGGCCGCCAACGCCCGCCAGTTGGCGCAGTCCTTGGACATGCAGGCCGAGTGGGGAACGTACAACGACATGTCGCTGGAGCCGTACTGATAGAGCAAGGCATCTTGCGCCGGTGATTTATTTTGTGTGGAGGGATATAGTTTATAGAATTGGCTCATATTGGGATATGTATTGCTATTCTGTTGTGTAGGGGTTTCCTTGCATTTTGCTTCTCTATACTGTACTCACCTGTTGGGAATCCCATCTGTATAAGTTTCCTTTCCGATTCCATTTCTGTCCAGGATTCACATTGTCATGTTTATGCATCTGCATATTCAGTTCTGTACCGTTGATATGAGCATCGTATGGCAGATGGCCGTCATTCTTCATCTCGGGAGCTTGTTTTTCGTTTACGTCGGGCGCAGAGACCAAAAAGCGGCCGTTGACGCCTTCTTCCAAAGGCTCCAGCTATCAAACAGGCTTGCAGGCGGCCGAATCATACCCGGCAGCAGTATCTGTTAAGAGTATCTTGGCCCGGCCAAACACGCCTCGCGCGGACCCCCTGCAGCCGCTTTGTTGATATACCGCCGTGTCTACGACGTATCACGAAGATTCAACTCGTGCCATGGCTGTCGGTTGGTGTTGAGCCTTGCAGTAGACTGTGCAAGCACTGCAGCACCCGAAACCTGCGTTGTTACCAACCGCAAATCGCAGCCGGTTTTGATCGTGACATGCATGGGCGCTGGGCAGAGTCGGTGGAAGATGGACATGTATGTCTTGTCTATGCCTACCAGTCGCTCCTGCTATGTGCAGTCGTTGCCAAGCCACGCACGGCCTGGCCCGTGCAGCGCCGGCCCGCCAAGAAACGCGACCGTACGTTCGCCTCCGAGTCGATTGTCCGCTATTTTCACAGCGCATAGGCTGTCCATGAAAACAGCACATTGGGGGACGGAATACACATGAAGATACTAAGAATACGGAGTACCGGGTGGAGTGTACTATACGTGACAGCCCTCTCGTAAACTGGGCTCACAGTGCTCTAGCTTCATCATAAGAATGTGGCTTGACAATGTAGACAAGATCGGGTGGAATATAGTGTGCGTCCGCACGGAGGAGTATGGAGCCCGCTCTTTCTGCTTTGTAAACCGTACGTCGTAGGCCGGCAGGCAGTTGCGATCTCGGCACGTGCTCCATCACGCTGTTTTCTCACATCGGCCTTACCCCGGCTTACGGTGGCACGCAATGTGCCGCTTTTCCGAGCAGGGGGTGTCAACGTGTGAGTGTCTGCGTCCTACGAAGTACATTGTCTGTGCTGCCGGCTCGAGTCGTCGTAAATGGCGAAGTGTATGGACTGACTGGGTGGTGCACGACTGGTTGTTTACATGGCTTTTGTAGGACGAACGGCCTAGACGATAAACCGAAACACGAGTCTCGAGTGATGATACGATGTAGATTGGCTCGGAAAGAAGCATACTCAGAATAAAGATGATAGTCGTGGCCAAGGTTGGCAGCGACAGGCACAGAGTCCAGAATACACGCCGCCCTGCACCCTAAACGGCAGGATTGTAGGATGCAACGCCAGCGGAGATAATAAGGCAGTGAGTGGCCCGTGAGTCAAAACCCAGATTTTTGCACGTCAGTTGACATGTTGCGGTTGGTTCTTGTGGGTGGCATTTTGCATTCGAAATGGCCCGATTCGGGTAGGGTTGCTTTCGTGACCAGCGAGCGTCCCACGTTATTGTTTGTACTCCTTGTACGTTTTTCACTCGACCAATATCTACGGTTCCCGCCGGTAAACAATACCATGTTGGACCCGAATCGTATCATTGGATGCCCTTTCTGTGGTGATATTCAGTCACATGATGTTGTCCCTGGCCACAGACGTTGGTCGCCGGAGATCGGACGTGCAGCATTGCCAAGTCCGGGGTGGAGTCTGTTGTATGTGGCCCGACTCTGAGGCTACGTACATACTTCGTATACACGTACTTCGCACTTCGACCTCCGTAGGGGGGGAGGGAAACGACCGAAGCGACGTGCCGTGGTGTATTTGTCCGGATGGCGCTAGGTAGGGTGGTAAGCTTTGTCAGTTTGGGCAGGTGTTTTGCATCCTGGACGGCCTGAAGGGGCAGATAGCGGGCCCATGGGTCAGGGGTGGAGCGATGGTCGCGGTGCAAACTCGGCCTGACAGGGAGGAGCTTCGTCCTATGGACGCGGGCAAAACTTGGTTCTTCCCCAGAACATGCAGCCAGAGTGCCGAATAAGGCGACGGGGAACGCTCCCCGGTCACTTGATCCCCAGGTCTTCCAGCCTCCTTGGGTTTGTTTGGTTTATTATTTATTTTTTTGTGTCTCTCCATTATTTCAAAATCAACAAGCAGAGGGCTACGACAAACGTATTTCGAATGAGCGACACTGATCGTCCGTAGAGCGGCTTGTCTGAAACGGGGCAAAGCACCGATAAGTCGAATTGGCTACGTCGTAAACAATCTGTCAGAGAAGTACGGAGTATGCTGGTATATTCTGGAGTGGGACAACAGACTGAGACATTCGACTGTCTCCAGCATCTGCGTGTTGGCCAAGCTTTCGTGCTGCTATTTCGGGGGCATGGGCCAAGGAGCGGACAATGTCAACAGCGAAACAGACGTGCAGACCATGCGTTTCGTTTATCTCTCTTCTCCTCTCCTCTTTCTTTTGGACGTCCCCGTGCTTCGTTGGACTGACGAATACTACAAAGGACGATTATGCAAGCCAACGGCTGTGGCGCCGCTCCCCGCATCCACAGCCGTGCCAAGCAAGTATCGACCATGTGTCGCCATGCCCTATCGGCCTGTCCTCTGCGTCCTGGTCCCCTAACCCTCGAGAGGCTGCCGACTTGGTCTGTCTTGGCCACCGGATCGTAGCATTTGCCCGTCCGCAGGCTTGGCTCGGCTTGTCGATGCTGGCTGTCGTGAATCATCTGCTTGCATCCTAAGATTTGCATATAGTAACAAACGCGGGTTGACAAGATGTATATGTACTTGATTGTTGTTTTTCACCACCACCACCACCACCATCATCACCATCACGGTCACACGCAAAGGGTCCTGGACGTCGCAGCGGCGGTTCAGGACGTTGCACTTGCCTATTTTGATCCCGCCTTTTCCCCTTCTTTTTCCTCCTGTTCATTTCCGGCAATACGCTGGCCGTCTCTCCCATGCCCTCCCCATTCAGCCATTCTGCCATTCTGCCACCGTCGTCTTCCCCATCCCTTTCGTTCGTCTTTCGTCTCCCCGCTTCCTCCCCGGCATCCAACGCAGCGTACTTCGTGCACAGTCTTGCTTGGTCTGCAGAGTCTCGCCGAAGAAGCCCCAGGCGCCTTGTGCAAGGTCAACGTTACAGCCCGACCTGTGGCCGCGGTCGACGGACCATCCTGGTTGGATGCCTGTATTGCTCTGCAGTGTCCTGCCCACTCGTTCACTGGTCGGAACTCGGAAGCGGCCACCAACCAGCGGCGCTGGACGAGCAGATGCGGCCCCACCCTTGCATACACGTCGAACACGTCCAGTCCGTCTGGTGCGTCTGATGCGTCTAAAGACGTCTTACACGTCCTTTTCGGTCCTTATTTTTATTTTCTATTCTCCGGCGTACGGGGTGGAGTACGACGTACTTTGTACGATTGCAGGCGTGCGCCGTATCGCTGTGCAGATCCCATGGGAGTCCCCCTCCACGTTCTCAGGAAGGATGGAAGGACCCCATGGCCCATGCCATGCACATCTCCGCAGCTCCAGAACACTTGCACACGCTGCATGTGGAGCCCCGGGTCGCGTGAGAGTGAGACGTGTGTGTGTGTGTGTGTGTGTGTGTGTGTGTGTGTGCATGTCTGTGCATGTCTGTGTATCGGAGGACGGCGTGCGTTTGGTTGGCGATGCTCGTATTGTCGATGCTAAGGCACAAACAAATTGTGACATAGGTGACAGACATGGGACACTCGCGACAAAAGACTCCGAGTCGACCGCCGGTCTGCGCTCGAGTTATTTGACGTCCCCGCCCTCGTCCCCCATGACCGTGACCCTTGCCGACCCGCGTTGGTGTTGATCCCGGTGCTTGTTTGGCTTGTGTGCTCTCTGCTGGCTGTCCCCTGGCCAGGCCGTGCCGTATATAACCATCCGCGGCCCGCCTCCTGCGTTATTTCGTCTGTGCTCGTCCCAGACCCTTCTTGCATTTCTTGCAAGGTACTACGACCCGCCAACGCACACGGGCATACGGCCATCGTCCCTGTCCTCCTTCCCCGTCTTCCGTCCCCGGCTTCCGTCCCTGTCCTCTGTCACTCTCTCTTGCCCATCATGTCGACCACGGCAGACAACACGACGGCCCCGGCCGTCGCCAACGTCCACGTCGGCGACCTGGCGGCCACGTCCGACCTCGAGCACATCGAGGCGCCCGTCACCTGGAAGGCGTACCTGATGTGCGCCTTTGCGGCCGTGGGCGGCATCTTTTACGGCTACGACACCGGCTACATTGGCAACGTCAACGCCATGGATGTATGTTGAGGTGGGGGTGTGCAGTAGGAAAAGAAAGAAAGAAAAAAGAAGAAGAAAAGAACAAGAAAAAGAATGAGAAAAAAAGTACTAACAACCCAGGTCTGGGTTCATGCCATCGAGGGCCCCGACGCCAAGTCTCTGGGCTCCAGCCACCAGTCCCTCATCGTCTCCATCATGTCCGTCGGCACCTTCTTGGGCGCCCTGGCCGCCGGCGACATTGCCGACAACCTGGGCCGCAAGTGGACCGTCATCCTGGCCTGCGGCATCTACGCCATCGGTGTGGTGATTGAGATCATCACCGGCCTCGGCGACGCCTACGCCGAGATTGTCATTGGCCGTCTGATTGCGGGCATCGGCACCGGTCTGGAGTCGGCCACCGTCGTCCTGTACATGTCGGAGATTGTAAGTTGACAAGGTCGTCTTTACCATAGGAAGAAGAAGCACGCTGAGGCAGACGCATCCACTCACACACACAGTGCCCCCGCAAGGTCCGCGGCGCCCTCGTCGCCGGCTACCAGTTCTGCATCACCATCGGTCTCCTGGCCGCCGCCTGCATCACCTACAAGACGGCCGACTGGCACGCGGCCAACGCCTACCGCCTGCCCATCGGCCTGCAGTTCATCTGGGCCGCCATCCTCGGCGGCGGCATCGTCTTCCTCCCCGACTCGCCCCGCTTCTTCGTCAAGCGCGGCAGCCTGTCCAAGGCCCGCCGCGCCCTGTCCCAGCTGCGCGGCCAGCCCGAGCAGTCCGAGTACGTCGAGTACGAGCTGGCCGAGATCGTCGCCAACGAGGAGTACGAGAAGGCGCTCATCCCGGACACCACCTGGTTCGGCACCTGGGCCGCCTGCTTCAAGGGCTCGCTCTGGACCTCCAACTCGAACCTGCGCAAGACCATTCTGGGCACGTCGCTGCAGATGATGCAGCAGTGGACGGGCGTTAATTTTATTTTCTACTGTACGTCGTTCTGTGTGATGATTTTTTTTTTCTTTTTTTTTTCTTTTTTTTTCTTTTTTTTTTCCTTCTCCTTCTTCTCCTTCTACTTCGTTCCTTTAAAACCCTTCCCTTCCACTAACAAAACAGACGGCACCCCCTTCTTCAAGTCCACCGGCGCCGTCACCAACGAGTTCCTCATGTCCGTCGTCTTCAACATCGTCAACACCCTGGCCACGCCCTTTGCCTTCTGGGCCGTCGAGAAATGGGGCCGCCGCCCGCTCCTCCTCTGGGGCGCCCTCTCCATGCTCATCTGCCAGCTCATCGTCGCCACCGTCGGCGTCACCGTCGGCTTCAACCACACCCACCCCGACCCGACCGTCGTCGGCGGCACCGCCGCCAACAACATCCACGCCGTCAACGCCCAGATCGCCTTCATCGCCATCTTCATCTTCTCCTTTGCCACCACCTGGGGCCCCGGCGCCTGGATCGTCATCGGCGAGATCTTCCCCCTGCCCATCCGCGCCCGCGGCATCGCCCTCTCCACCGCCTCCAACTGGCTCTGGAACTGCATCATCGCCGTCATCACCCCCTACATGGTCGACGCCCTCGTGTCCTCCGTCTTCTACATCTGGTTCGGCCTCTGCACCTGCGCCTTTGTCTACACCTACTTCCTCGTCCCCGAGACCAAGGGCTTGACCCTCGAGCAGGTCGACCTCATGATGGAGGAGGCCACCCCGCGCACCTCCGCCAAGTGGCGGCCCACCAAGACCTTTGCCAGCGGCATCGCCCACGGCGAGAAGAGCACCTTTGCCGACAACGCCGCGGCGCCGCAGGAAGTGCCCGTCTAAGTGTGGCAGGCAGCGGCAGCTCGCAAGGCGCTCGGTTATTTTCAACCATACCCGGCCCGAGCATCCCCTCGGCCACCGTATTTACTTTTCCCTTTTCCCCTTCTTCTTTCGTTCTGTGTACAAAGCAAACATTCGTCTGCCAACTAATTTGTAAATATCGCTCTATATTTTGGACTGTGGAGGAAAGGTGTTGCCCAAGAGTCTCGTCGTTTTCAGGCCCCGTCAAAGTTTATATAGCTCCTGGAATAAATACGAGAATCTTTGTATTGCCAGTGTTCTCATTCACGGCGAATCAGACCAGAAAAACACACATGGTTGAACGATGTAGTCAGCGGCGAGAGTGGCATCTCATGGTCCAAGAGCCTCACAAGATGAAACCAGTTCTGAGTGGGATATAGTGGACTTGAACTTCCTGGCGGGTAGAGGCGTAGACGAGCCCACACCTTTCGTCTACATCACGATCTATAAAAATTATGTGCACCGGGTTCGTACCAGCCAGGCTTTGTGAATCCATTGATTCGTATTCAGCGTCTTCGGATCTGTATGAACCTGGCTGTCCATTTTGTGATGGCCGCTTCTCAATGTACCTATGGAGTTGCCGATGAGATTATATAGTGACCGAGGCTGTCACAGAGAAGTAAACAAATCGAGCATCGAGTATTTACCTAGTTTGGATGCATTATTGATGACTTGCATCAAACAAAACGCGCCTTAACGCCTACGTAATTACATACCGGGTACATACCGGCGTTGGTGCTTCGTCCTAGGCGACTTCTGCTTATAACCGGCTTCTTGTGTGTGTGTCGCTGTGAGCCGACGACGTACTTGTATGGATCGGGAATGCATGACCGTACATAGCTAACCTTAATTGGATCCTCACTGTTTCGCTTCTCCACGGAATGCCAAACCACCGAGAAACGTGAGAAGGAGAGATCTTTTCCCGAATTGGATAACTATTCCCATTCGTCAATTACCAGGTAGTAATGTCGAACTGTTCCGCAGGGGGGAAAGGGCATAAAGCAGATGTGAGGGAGTCACGGGAAACAGGGCGAGGCAGCAGACGCGAGAGCCGACAACGATTCATATTTTCTGGTGCGTTTTGCACCTCTGGTGTGCATTACACTGTGGTGCGTCGGGTCACTGGCCACAAAAGGCGGCGGCCCAACAGCCGACCGGCTGTAAGAGAGTTCGTTGCAGCTTGTTCCAACGCAAAGTTTGGCTGGGCGCCGACGCTCGGCCCATTTTGGTCCGGTAGCAACACTAGCTGGGGTGTCGACTTGCGAGCCTCCTGGGCCCCGTTTGGTGCGTTTGATTCGGTTCACCAGGGCTGCTTTTGCGCCGTACTAACACGCCAAAGCGCCGAGCAGGACGTTCCGTCTGCAAACAGTGCCAGGTTTCGTGCCGCCGTTGTATTTGCCGGCGACAGTCAACTGCCGTACTCTGAGACGACTGCCATTGACCACCACCGGCCACCACCGGCCACCAACGCACAAGCCACAGAGCAAACGACAGTCGGTGTTCACCTGACTGCTAGCTACCGTCGGATCGAGTGGACAGGACGAAATCCCCGGCGCAGGACGCATTCGCAGAGCCAATCCCTGTTGGTAGAACAAAAGCGGGAGAGTTGACTGAACGTGCCTTTGTGGAGCGGAAAACACGGCAAGACAGGTCCATCTGGGTCCATCGGCTTGCGCGGACGGCTTTGACGACATTCACCAACGAGTTTTCATGGCCAGATCGTTCGACTTTGAGCAAGTTGGGCGAGTTTTGTCCCCGTAATGCTGGCAGAAACGACGTATGGGATGCTGTAGTGGGGGATGATCGCCCAATTCTGGCATCTCGATGGATATTCGCTACAACAACGCGGCGCTTTCCCGCCTGGTGGTGTTGGTGCTTTCAGTTCGCGTGGGGGAAGGTGCGAGGTGGCAGGTGGCTACAGGTCGCTGCTGCTTTCTCCGACGTCCGTCGTACATACGCTTTTCCTCGGTTTGTAGCGCGCGGAGAAAGAGCGAAGAGTGCAAAGGACTCGCATGTTTAAAATGCACGCCATGCGCACAAGGAGACATCCAAAATACCCCAGACCATGCGGCAGGACGGAAGGAGCAAGGGGACCATAATTACTCCCAGGGAAAGAACGAGGGGTAATACGGTAATGTGCCAGAACAATCGCCAGAAGAAGGTGCCACCAGAAGAAGATGCCTCCAGTGCCTACTCCTGCCCCATGCACTTGTGTATTTGCTCTCTTCTCTCCCAGTTATTGACGGGCATCACTTGGGCAACACCTCTCGTGCTTTTGGACTGATGTTTCCCTTAACGTCGAATACCATTGTGAAAATTGCCGCAGTGGCTGCAGGTGTCATATGGCAGAGTACGACGTACATGCATGCATCGTACTACATGTATTATGGGAAAGGGAAAGAGCCGCTGAGCAATGCGGGGAACTGCGCAAAACGGCAACCCGACGAAACAGGAAACCGCGTGCGGCGACTAATACTGTACCGCAAGAGTGCCCCTGCCTCTTCTTGTTTGTATGGCCTTCTAGCGAACAGCCAACCCATGCTGTGTGTTTATCTGCTCTGACCTCGACATGTTCCATGGACAGGTCGTTCTCTCCCCGCAATCCTGGGGCACCCTGTGCAATGTTGCCGGCGCGCCCGCCAGTGTCCACTGCACCCCTCTTTCCTCACCCCGTGCCTGTCTGCTTGGCAATTTATTCCTCAGCAAAGGAAGCGACGACACCGCGTGCCCTCTTATTTCCGTGGTTCCTTCCCCCACGGGCACCGACAAGGTCAGATGGTCCGGAGAAGCAGCGATGTGACACTGGGGCCCAGTGCGTACTGGCTAATTAGGAACGGGGCGGTGGACAAACGGGAGAGGGGAAAGAGCAAGCGCTGGGCTGTTCTTTCCACACGCGACCAACTTTGGCTCTTTCCCAGTAAGAGTAGAAACGGGAAGGGATAGGGGGCAACATATATCTCTCTTGCAACATCCCTCTCGAGTCCTGAGTTGTTGACAACAAACCCTTCTCGAACAAAACAATCGCGAAACGGCCACCTCCAGACCTAACCACAGCTCTGCTTTGTAGCTTGCGTATTCGATATTCGTACGGTATACTTCAGTCACAAAATACCGCTTATCGCCTCCCTATCGGTACGTACCAGGACCCATCATCGCTTTTGTGGAGAGAGTGGCTTTGAAAAAACGACAAAAAAGAGGACGGCAGAGAAAAGGAGGAAAGAAAAGAACAGAGGAGAAACGAGAGAGCCGAGAAACTCACTAAAGACGACCCAGGCCCTACAGTACCTCGTACGCAAGCATATACACCAGGCTCCGCAGACAGAAAAGGAGCCTGAGCCTTTCCGCGCCCAAAAACAACGCAAGCCACCAAAAAAAAAAAAAAAAAAAAAAAAAAAGGAAAAAATGGCCGATGTCGCATCCATCGTTTGCTGAATAAAGGAATACCAGCCCACTTCACCACATTGCGAGTTTGTCATCTCGCCGGAGCTGCTTGGGTTAACTATCCTTTCTTCTGTTTGCTGCATCGACTCTCGTCCTGTTGTTGCGACAACTTCGCTGCCTCACTTTTTACTGTCGTCACTTTCACGTCGCCTGCGACCCCCCTCCCCCTCACAGCTCCGCACAATAGGACCACACCAGTGCTTGTACCTCGTGTCAGGCACCCCTTGATCGACCAGGCGCGCTATCTTGCCGATACGCCTCCGTCGTCCCCCGCTAAACCGCCGGTAGCCATTCCGACAGCCATTGAATCATCCCGGAAACGAGTTGCGCGGTCGCTCGTTTGTTCCTGTGTCCCGATTTTCCCAATTTGTTTCTCCATTTTTAAGTTCCCAGGAGACAAAAAGCGTTTTCCCACGCCCTCCCATACGACGCCGCCCTCGCCAACCAAGCCTCCCACACACAACTGCTCTCTCCTCGAGCTAGACCCCAGCACGGTATATGTAGCCGCGTTGATCCTCGGCTAAGGCTTTTGAACGTGCGGCACACTTCGCCAGGCTGTTGCGCTCCAGTTTGCTCCTGTTTGCCTCATTCTATCCTGCGCCCAATAACGTCGGGTCAATTTCGCACCTCCTTCGTGTTGCCGCCACTTGCAGACCACCCCCGGAACGCATTACACACGGAAGCAGCCTCTGGGCCCTTTTGTCAACTTTCCCCAACTTAGCAGTCCCAGACCCCCTGGCCACTTGTCGTTCCCGTGTTGTCTCGCCGTCCTTCACAAGCTCGCTCGCGTTGATTTCCCAGGTTCCCCTCCCCCGTCCTGGGCCAATATGAATTCGCTACTCCTTCGTTCGTCTGTTGCCAGCCGACGGGCTCTTGCTGCCGGTCCGGTTTTAAGCCTTTCCTCCAAATCGTTTTCTTCCAACTTTTCTTCTTCCCCTTCTACCTTCTCCTACAACAACACCCTCACCACCCCTCGCAGAGCCGCCGCCAACCTCGCCTCCTTTGCTACTCGTCGCCCCACCCTTGCTCCTGCTGCTATCATGGCTTCCCAGCAAGCCCAAGCCTCCTCGGCCGCCCCGATCAAGAAGATCAAGGTCGTCAACCCCGTCGTCGAGCTCGACGGTGACGAGATGACCCGCATCATCTGGCAGGACATCAAGGACAAGCTGATCCTGCCTTTCCTCGACATCGACCTCAAGTACTACGATCTCGGCCTCGAGCACCGTGACGCCACCAACGACCAGGTCACGATCGACTCCGCCGAGGCCATCAAGAAGTACTCTGTCGGTGTCAAGTGCGCCACCATCACCCCCGATGAGGCCCGTGTTGAGGAGTTTAAGCTGAAGCAGAGTATGTACCACCTACGTTGAAACTGCTCGTGTCAAACTGGTCCTTGACTACCGGTCCTTTTTGTGCCCTTCGAACCGAATTTTAACTAATAAACCAGTGTGGTTGTCCCCGAACGGCACCATCCGCAACGCGCTCGGTGGCACGGTCTTCCGTGAGCCCATTGTCATTCCCCGCATCCCCCGCCTTGTGCCCGGCTGGGAGAAGCCCATCATCATTGGCCGCCACGCCTTCGGTGACCAGTACCGCGCCAAGGACCGCGTCATCCCTGGCCCCGGCAAGCTGTCCATGGTCTACACCCCGGCTGACGGCGGTGCCCCTGAGGAGATTGCCGTCTACGACTTCAAGAACGGCGGCGGTGTTGCCCAGACCCAGTACAACACCGACGAGAGCATCGAGGGCTTCGCCCACGCCTCGTTCAAGATGGCCCTGGACAAGTCCCTCCCCCTGTACATGAGCACCAAGAACACCATCCTTAAGAAGTACGATGGCCGTTTCAAGGACATCTTTCAGGAGCTGTACGACACCCAGTACAAGAAGGACTTTGAGGCCAAGAACATCTGGTACGAGCACCGCCTGATCGACGACATGGTCGCTCAGATGGTCAAGAGCAAGGGCGGCTACATCATGGCCCTGAAGAGTCAGTCCCCCCGCCCTCTTCGTCCGTGGCTCAATCGCTAGTTTCAAGAAAGAAAGAAACGTAATGTATTGACAAACCAGACTACGACGGTGATGTCCAGTCCGATGTCGTTGCCCAGGGCTTCGGCTCTCTGGGTCTGATGACGTCGGTCCTGATCACCCCCGACGGTAAGACTTTCGAGTCCGAGGCCGCCCACGGCACCGTCACCCGCCACTACCGCGAGCACCAGAAGGGCCGTGAGACCTCTACAAACCCCATTGCCTCCATCTTCGCCTGGACCCGCGGTCTGGCCCAGCGTGGCAAGCTTGACGACACCCCCGAGCTGATCGCCTTCGCCGACGCCCTGGAGCGCGCCTGCATTGACACCGTCGACGTCGACGCCATCATGACCAAGGATCTGGCCCTGGCCTGCGGCAAGACCGCCCGTGAGGACTACGTCACGACCACAGAGTACATGAACGCCGTCGAGCGCCGTATTCGCACCAGCCTGCAGGAGAAGCTGTAAACGGAGTACCTGAGAATTAAAGACAGAAGAACACGGGGTCCTAATCCTCGGAGAGCCATGAATCAGTAGACGATCAGCCCGTTCATGATCTTTTGTATCATGCCACTCTCGCCACAGGACCCTTTACGCGGCTGTTCTTGTTCTTTTTCTTTCCGTGTTCGCATGCACACACTCTGGCCTCTTTTTTCCTTGCCTCCGACTTTTGCTCATTGCTCCTTCATACCACTCACGCATTGTTTTTCGGTCCTTCGAAAATCGTTTACAGCATCCGCCTATAGACAACATATTATGAACGCCCTCAACGCACAATTCACTCCCATCTTAGCAACGACCCCCTGACTCTCAGGATCTGTCGGCCAACCGAGCTGTCAACGCGTATATATACAGTCATATTTGAAAAAATAAGAAAACGAACATATGCCAACCAAAATTGCACCCTACCTTACGCGAGTCGACGTTTCGTTTCAGCCGACCTCTTATCTTACCCTGCGTGTTGGATACTTCTGTCGATAGTGCTATTCGAACCACGGCCAGAGAACGACAATCGGGAAAGAACTGCTGCGGTCTACGCGGGCAACGCATTTATGAGAATCACGATTAAGCACGCCTCTCCCACACCGCGTTCTTGCTTGCCTTGTACGGAGACGGTGATCCCTTGTTAGAAAGAGAGACATAAAGCTCGCTGGTACCATACTGGACACGACGGTACATATTAGAAGGCTACATACATAGAGACCGAGGGGAACGTCATCTCGCCGCGGGAGACAACCCCGAGGTCGTTGCCGTGGGAGGAATCAAGAAGAGGTTCTGCTAGAAAGGGGCTTTGGGGGGAAGGATTCAACGTCTTTGCTCGCGTGTTTCATTTCTCCCAGCCTGATCTGTGTAGGGGCAGTGTGTGTCATATTCGTTGACTCTGCACATTTACCATTTTCTGTCATTTAGAATCTTGCTTGTAAATACGCGCCATAGTACATCGCATATAAAGAGTACATACAAGACAAAATACGAGCCCGCTTCAATCAGATGAGTGCATCATTTAGCAGTGATCAAATCATGATTATGTGAAATGAAAAGAAAAGAAGCAGAAACGAAACCAACGCCAAACAACCACACCGTGATTTTTCCCACCAAGTATCTCGCGGCTTTTGAAAATAAAGCACAAAGAAGAAAAAAGAAGAATATGGTGCAGAATGAAAAGAAAAGAAACCAGAAAGTAATAATAATACATTGCAAACGTCCGTCCGTAGCCTCGGCAAGACCAGACAGAACCCCTGGCCAGCTCGAACAAAGGCATTCAACTACCACCGACTGCAACATTATGCGTCAACAGGGCTAGGTTCGTCAGCAGCGCCCGATGCTTTGTCTGCGGCACCTGCATCCGCATCATCCTCGGCCGCGTCGCCGGCATTCGACCCGGCCTCCACCTCCGTATCACCGTCCGCTGCGGCTGCTGCTTCCAGCGCCGCGTTCTTCCGCGGCCGCTTCTTCGTTACCGACGCCATAGACACATCGGCCACGGTGGCAACGTCGTCGTCGTCCCCGGCGGCACCGCTCTCGCTCTTACGCTTCCGCTTGTTGGCACGCGCCGCGGCACTCCCGCCGCCACCCGCACCTTTCGGCCGGTACCCCGTGTCGTCTTCGAGCGTCCGCTTCCGCTTGCCGCCGCGGCCGGAACTGGCGGCCGCAGCAGTCGCACCCGCGTCGTCGGACAGGTCGGCATCCGCAGTCGCCGGTGCGCGCTTAGCACGAGACGCGTCACCGGGCGTGTGGCTGAAAAAGTTGACGCCAGCCGATTTGCGCGCCGCGGGCGGTCGTTTGGCCTTGCCGCCGGCGCCGGCGCCCTTTTGGCTGCCGTGGTCGTCCTTGTCCTTCTCACGCTCCTTCTCGGCGGCGGCGGCCGCCGCCGCCGCGGCCTGGGCAGTCGCCTCGCCCTCCTGGAGGAAGATGGCCCTTGGTGCATGGTCCTTGAGCCAGTTGTAGGCGCTGGTGGGGTTGCGGGCGATGGTGGTGGACAGGTACCAAAAGGGCGTGGTGTTGACCATCTTGGGCAGGTCGCTCTCGACGATGCTACGGTTGAACAGCTCGTCCCAGGCGGTGTCGCCCTTGCCGATGCGGGCAATGTGCGTGTCCGGCGTGTGGGCAAAGGGGGCCATGGTGGGGATCATGGGCGGCGGGTTTTCGCCGGCGAGAAGGGCGCGGCCGGCAATGTGGCGATCCGTGTCCCAGAGGTAGTTGTCGATGTCGTCGGCCGTGAGGAAGCTCTCCGGGAACACGTTCGACAGGTCCACGGCGGACGGCTGGCGGTTCTGCTTGTTGAAGAGCCGCAGATCCGGCACCACAAAGGCGAGCCGGTTCTCTTTGGTCGCGATGAGGTCCTTGAGCTCGGCAGGGTCTTTCTTCTTCGTCTCGGCCAGGTCGAGGTGCGGCACGTCGGCCAGGAGGGACTTGAGCGAGCGTGCCGGTGGCTCCGGGAGTGGCCCGTCGGGGTCGTTCTTATCAACGTATCGCCGCTCCCAGCCGCCATCCACGTCAATGTCAAGGGCCTTTGTGTTTTTGGATCGAGGCAGGCTGAGATCGATGCGCTTCGACCCGGGAATCTGAGGCGTGTTGTTGATGTCGAGGAGGAGGTCGAGGATGCGGCTGCGTTGTTAGTAGAGTACTTTTCCTTCGAGCAGGCAAGGCATGTCCCGGGACTTACTCAATCTCAATGCCTAGCCGCTTCGTCGTCTGCAGAGCGTTGGTCTCCTCTGTGTGCAGCCTTTCGTTGATGTCGATGCTGACGTCAAATTCGACGCGCATCTTCTGGAACTTCTTCTTCCAAGAGCGGTACCGCTTGCCCTTGGTGGTATCGCCAGCAGCCACGGTCGCGTTTTTGGATGCACCGGCCGATAAAGACTCAGCGCTGTCGTTTGCCTTTGCAGATGCAGCATCCTCCATCTTGACGTCCCGTATGGACGGCGCGTTGTCGGCGTCCATTGTGAGAATGGGCGTAGAGGAGATCTTGCAATTAGGGATATTGCGACTTGTGAGGGCGGTGTGATGAAAATCACTCAAAAATCGAGTCGCAGAGGCGGGTGCGGCGTTGGGTGCGGATGACTGACGGAGGCCGAAGTCGTGATGTGCATCGAATCGTCGGCAACTATCGCGAGACTTGGGCGTCGACGGAAGGGTAGAAATAGAGACAATCGGGCGCGTGGGGCGGCGCTATGTCAAATGGGGCGCACTACGCGGGTCACGAAAGAGGATGAGTCGAAATGCAATGGCGTGTGGACGACAGAAGAAAAGGGAGGATGCAGCAGGCGAGGCCAAAACACGCGGGAAAAATGCCAGCAGGAGAGATGCTCGCCACGCTACGAGTTTCCCATCACGAGCAGCCGCACAGCCAGAACGCTCCTTCCTCGCAGCTGCGACCAGTTGCGAAGCCCTGGGACGTGCCTGCCTGTCCTCCCTGGCATAGACGAACACCATGATTGGCTGCCTGCTGTCTGCTCTATACCAGCCCCACTTTTCTCACTCTCACCGCCTGCTGCACTTGTACGCTAACTAATTGGCCTTGCGCTTCTGGCAGCTTTTCTGCCATGTAAAACGGCGACCTCCAATTGCAGACGACAAAAACACACCGCAGAGGACCTGCCTTGCTCTTTCACTCATTTCGACCATATCACAGGACATCCACTGTCCTGTCAGTCTCAACTGCCCCTAGTTCATGTTTTGTATTGCCCGCCGCCGACTCGTTTCGACCATGGCAGAGCAAGCAGCCAAGCGCCTCAAGACTGACGGCATCTCCATTGCCACCCACAATGGCCACTTCCACGCCGACGAGGCCCTGGCTGTTCACATGCTCCGCCGCCATGTGCCCGACTATGCAAGTGCCAGCCTCGTGCGCACCCGCGACCCCGCCAAGCTGGCCGAGAGCCACACGGTCGTCGACGTGGGTGGCGAGTACGACGCAGACAAGCTGCGCTTCGACCACCACCAGCGCGGCTTCACCACTACGTTCCCGGGCCGGCCCACGAAGCTTTCCTCGGCCGGCCTGGTCTACATGCACTTTGGCCGCGGCATCATCGAGCGGAGTGTGGCGGCGAGCCAAAAGGTGGCGGACGCCGACGTCGACCTGCTGTACAACAAGCTGTACACTGGCTTCGTCGAGGCCCTCGACGCCCACGACAACGGCATCGACGCCTACGACCCAGCCGAGCTCGCGGCGGCCAACGGCGGTGCCGGCATTGCCAAGCGGTACACAGACGGCGGCTTCACGCTCGGCGCCGTGGTGGGCCGCTACAATGCGCAGTGGAACGACGCCGACGAGGACCAGGCGACCGAGGACGCGCGCTTCGAAAAGGCCAGCGCCCGCATCGGCGAGGAGTTTGACCGCGAGCTGACGTACCTGGTCACGGGCTGGCTGCCGGCGCGCAGCATTGTGCAGGCGGCGTTTGACGCGCGCAGCGAGTTTGACAGCGCGGGGCGTCTGCTCGTGTTCCGCGACCAGTCGTGCCCGTGGAAGGACCACCTGTACACGCTCGAGGACGAGGCGGGCGAGGGCAGCGGCAAGGTGCTGTACGTGCTGTACCCGGACAAGGAGGGCCGGTGGCGCGTGCAGTGCGTCCCCGCGGCCAAGGACTCGTTTGAGAGCCGCAAGCCGCTGCCGGAGGCCTGGCGCGGCCACCGTGACGACGCGCTCGACAAGATCCTGGACGGCGCCGCGGAGCCTGGCGCCGTGTTTGTCCACGCGTCCGGCTTCATTGGCGGCCACCGGACATTTGACGGCGCGCTGCAGATGGCCAAGAAGGCCCTGGAGCTGTAAGGATGCATGGAGAAAGGCATATCATGATATTGCGGGCCAAGGATGTTGATATGAAAACGGAACAGGGAATAAAATGGGCATGACCAAACCGGACAAATAAAATGGGGATATCTGGTGGCACAGCGCATTTTACAGTTGCAAATAATTACTCGGATAGCATGGAGCCATGGTTACTTTGGAGGGGAGGAAATGCATTGTGATGACTTGAATTGCTCGTCTCATATCGTCTCCAAAGTACAAATTGACCGTAAGCAGAGGGTGCAAGAAAAGAAACGAATTGCGGAGAATCAAGAAACATCGAAGAACTTGAAACATGGAAAACGAAACAAGAAAAAAAGGAATAAGCAAGTAGAAGTGCTTTCTTTCTCAGCCGAAAGTCCATTATGTCATTTTGTCTTGCCTGTCCGGTATTGGAAGAGGCATTCCATTTTATCGTCCACGTTCGAAACATCTTCCACATCATCCAGTACGTGCAACGAGCACAATAAAAGTATGCGCGACGGACAAGGAGACGGCCGACATCCGCGATTGGGATACAAATAAATCAGAGCAGAAACGAACAGCATAAAATCCCGGTAAACTTCATAACGCATGGCTGGTCGAATAAAACAGACAGAAGAATATATGCAAGAAAAGAAGAAAAAATGGAAACATAGAAAAGGAAGTGAATAGAGCGTCTCAAAAATCAAACAAAGCCCGCAAAACAGCTGTTCGCCCATGGAATAAAAATGACCATTTTTTTGTATGTGTATTTTAAATTTATAATTTCCTACCCGTTGACCCGGCGCTTTTTCCTATCGCCGAATGGGAATCGACTCGGTCTGGCCTTGGCCCACGGGAGACGATTGCTTGCCGGACGCCGTGTCCGCCGCGGATGGTTCCTCCAGGTCGGACGCGCTCGTCTCGCGGTGCAAAAAGCTACTCTCCTTCACAGGGCTGCCCGCCTGCTGGAAGTGGGCAGTCGTGCCCGGGATGCCGAGAGTGATGCCGCCCACGCCGCCGTTGCCGTTGCCGCCGACGACATTGTGGTTGTTGCTGTGGCCGTTGGAGCCCGGCGTGTTGGTCGAGGGCGGGGACGAGAGGTGGGGGATCTTTTCGGGGACGGGGTGCTGGGAGCCGACGGTCCCGGTGTCGACGCTGTCGCCCTTGCCGGCCTTGGACATGGCGTAGTCGCCGCTGTCAAAGTACTTGCGCTCCTTGAGGTGCTTGGAGAAATGGTCGGAGCGGCTGGGGAGCTTGCCGTAGAGCCGGAAGAGGCGCTGCTCATCGGGGGACAGGGACTTGGGGGAAGGGCACGTTAGCAGGAGATGAAACGACAAAACGACGAAACGATCGTCAACGAAGAACGGAGAGAGAGAAGGGGGGAGCGTACGTTGATGTCCACTTTGTTTTTCTGGTGAGGATTCATGGCTGCGGTTTGTGTGTGTGTTGTTGAACTTGGTCTGGCCTAGGAGTTCTGGTCGCCTCGTCCTGTCGATGGAGCAAGGTACAAGTCGTCAAAAGCCGGCAGCAGATCCACGCCAAGCAGTCGATGTGATCTCTGCGCAATTGGAGAATGGATAATGTCGGACGAGATGGGGCGATGCGGGGAATAAACGATCGCTTGCGAGGCGAATCGAGTGGCCAGAACACGAGGCGTACAATGGCAAGAAGCGATGGAATGTCCGGTGAGATGGACTGTCGATAGAGCGATACGATCCCAAGTAACGAAGCCTTGTCGAAAGGGAGGGAATTTAAGGACAGAAGGGTGCGAGGAGCGAAGCAGAGACAAAGGCGTGCGTCAGGTCGAAAAAAAGCCGTCCAGAGTAAGACAGCTATGGCGTTTGGGCGTTTGGGCGTTCGAACTTGTACACCGATCTAGCGTGTAGCTTGGAAAAGCGGAGGTGCGTCAGAAAATGCAGAAAAGCTCGAAGAGGTGTCGTTATCGGCAGAGTTGCAACCAAAGAAGTGTGTTTTTTGGATGTTGCTGTCGCCTGTGTCGTGCTGCAAGGAGAGTAGATAAATGTAAGATAAGTCAAAGGCACGCAGAAAATGGTATCGGAGTCGGTAATGGAGGGTTGGCCGGTCTGTTGGGGCAGGAAGGCGGGAGAGAGACAGAGGCACCCAAAGAGAGGGGCTAAGACCACTCGGGGCAAGAGCGTTGACTGGTTGGACCTGCTGACAAGCCCCTCTTTTGCGTCACTTGTGCCTTCCCTTGCTGTTCTGCTCTAATCCCAGCGCCGATGAGTCACGTGCACGCGCTAACCAGACCTTTTGTTTGGGACGGTGTCTGGCAAAGTGTCTGGCCCAGTCCGCCTGTGACGATAACGAGCAGGCGAAACACAGTAGTGCCTGCGGGGTGGATGGAAATACAGCGGCGATCGTATGAAATGGACGGATTGGGAAGGATCTGTGTGTTCTTTCCGCTTCTCCTCGTTTCGTTACGGTTCGTTTCGTTGGATTGTGACAGAGTGCAGTGGCATGCAGCAGTTTGCAAAGTCTTGTGTTCCGGTACCTCACGTTGAATGGGTCATGCAGTTTTATATTGTCCGCAAAGCTTCTGCTGTTCTCATGTCAACTCACCTTGTTTGTTGTTTGTGGCGACTTGCAGTCGTCCCGCGGTGACGAGGGTTTTGGCAGGCGACGGCATTGCACTGCGCACTTGCCTATATCGGAGACCCATGGGGCATAACCTACGGCGCATCTTAAGTGGTTGCATGCCATCGTCAGCCTGAATAAAAGCGGGGCATACGGCGCACCAAGAAGCTTGGGCCCAACCCGATCTTCATGCACTAGGGGAGCAGCAACAATCCTCCGCGCGCTGGAGCTGCTTCCCTAGCAACGACTATTGCACTGCAAAGACGCGCTATTACAGGGCCTGGACAGCATGCATGCCATCAAGACAAGGCTAGCCAACCAATCCGTATTCACGGCAATGCATCCGCGATACGCTGATGGGGAGTCTCAATGCTTGTGACGTACATCGTATATTGCACGTCTTGAGAGTATCAACATAACGAGTACGTGTAGAGCACCAGATGAGCTCACTGAGGTATTGCGTGTACTCCAGCAGCGAACAAGTTGGTGGCGCGGTCGCCTCATGTCACCGCTGCCTTGTGCGGAAGGCACCTGCCAACGGCATATTCTATTTGTTGATGGCCTGATACGCACTCGGTTGCACCTGCCAAAATTCCCCGAGAGGCAAGCCAGTGGCGTGATGGAATATTTACAGTGCGTGCGACGTTCTATGGTGACTGCAGTCGATGCGATGGCTTTCATCGCACCTGCCAAATGAAAACGACCTTGTAACACCAATCGTGGCGTGTTGCCAAACAGAACGTCACCAAGCCTTCCACACTTGCCTCAGTTGCTGGTGGCTACGTAACTCTTTCCCTTTCGTCTGTGCGCGGGCGTCTCGCATTCCCTTCGGAGCTCTGATTCCTTTATAGTCTATAGCAGCATGCAAGAACCGATCACATTGGTGCAACTGTTTGCAACCGTGACCCGGTCACCAAAGGCCAGAAACATGACATTCACTGCATCTTCGAGGAGGATATACCATAATACGCCTTTTGTCACTCGTTCCGTGAGGCTGGAAGGGGGTTTGTGTTTAGCTGTGCATCGCACCTTCCCCTGGTAACTATCTACGACTTCTTTCCTAATTAGGCAATATTTTGTATCCCAGCCAGCACCCAAAAACATACCTTTGTTTTCGTCCACGGCAAGAGCGCCTCGCGTGCCTGCCTCGTATCATATTGCTGCGCTCCCAAGTGCGAGAGCTTGTTTTGTCTGTTCCCGTCTGTTTACTTGCCAACCAGTTCCACATCCACACCCCAGCTATATAATCTCCTTTCCTCACCCTCAGCGGACATCAGAGCTCAGTCTCAGTCACGTCGTCTCGTGTCTTGACTTTCGACTGAAAGCACGCTGACGAGAATCACGCAGCTGCTTTTCACGCACACAAGTCTCGTCCGGCCGTCGCCAAGTCGTGAGTATCCAGACCCTGTGCTGTCTCTCTCATCTACTTATAATGACGGCTTTTGCAGATCTGACAATCCAAAACCTGCGTTTCTCTTCATGTGACCTCACTGACAGCTGGCCCTAAAACTCAAAGGCACCAAAATCTCGCTTACATCAACGTGACTCCCAAGTCACGATGGCTACCAACGATGGTCTTCCCACCAGAGAGTCTGTCCTGTTGGCGATGAGAGTTAGTTTCGATCCCAACGCCTCTCCTGTCTTGTTGGCCTGCTAAATTTTATGCTACAAAAACAAATCTAACATATCCAGAATGACTTGGGCATGACACGAGTAGATGACCTGCAGCTGGAGAACGGCAATCGTGGGCACACCATCCGCACTGGAAATGCAAGCTCGATGATCTCGGCACAGGTCACCGCCGCTCCGAGAAAGGTTTTGCCGGTCGCCAGCAAGTGGAAAAGTATATCTCGCTATTTCATACCCTGCAATGTCCTTTGCACTACTTACCAGTCTATTAACATGAATAGCTGCGATCCAATCCGGCGCTTTCGATGATGACGACGCAGAAACCGTCAAGGGTCTTGACCGGATCGGTGGTGGTAGACTGCACGCCCTGAACAATGCCAATGCCGTGCCCGCACAGTCTTTTCCGCAACGTAGAAAGTTCCCTCCCGGCCTCCCTCCCCCAGGTCTTGGACGAAACACGCTCTTCAATTTCCAGCCGACCCCTCCCGGGCCGACTCTGTCGGCCCAAAATACTCCGTTCCGCGGTTTCGGGCAACAAGATGAACGTTTGGCCGCTCCTCCCCCTGGGTTAGATAAAAAGAGGTGTGTGCAAACCGACAAATGCTCGCCGCCCTACGTCCCACAAACTGTCTAACATGTCTGTTTTAGTGCTGTTCTTTCGTTCAAAATGCCACCGGGGGCTGCGCCGAAGGCAAAGGGCGTCGGTACCGTCGACAGCGACATCGTGCGTCACCTTGGCGGAGTCTCACCTATACCTCGGCGTATCGTACATGTACCAAGCAGCACGGTCAGGAAGCAGCCGCTCCCTGAACCTTCGCCTCCTGAGGTTAAAATCCTACGGCCACAGGACCCAGAGCCGGCTCAGTTTGTGTACAAGGAAGACATCCGCGTAGCAGACAGGTTGGCAAAGGGACAAGGTGTTGTGTACTTGACCGCACCGTCCGACTCGGATCCAGGAACTTTCCACATCTACCTGGAGGGCTCCAAGTATCTTGAGTACCCGGTCGTGAAAATGCACAACTACATCACCAACTCGACCGACTTCTGTCCTCAGTTTAAAGAGCCGGACGGCGTCTCGATCACCACCACGCGTCTTGTTTTTGGCAATCAGGATAAAATTGCAAGGTTTATGAAGGCTCTCCGGAGCTTGAATGCACGACAACCAGAACATGTTTCTGAAGCCACTGCAGCGAGTACGCCTTCAAAGCCAGCAAAGAAAGCGGTTTCCATTTCTACACCTCCTGAAGATTCCGAATCTTCCCAGGATGTCGATAGTGGAAGCGAGCCGGTCCCAAGCAAGTCTACCAAAGAAGACGGACCTGAAGGCACAGTCCATGCGACGACATACGACGTCAAACCAACGTCCACTCTCCCAAACTCTGCTGCAAGAGTCATATCAACCATAGGGAGTCCTTCCGCTGACTTGGTTGAGTATGCAGGCGACGACTACGGTATGGCGTGTGATCTTCTCGACCTGTCACAGCCGGTTGAGGTATCTCCTTCCAGGCCCCCGACCCGGTCTACCATGGCATCGTCCTATGTAATGGATCTTGGGTCTTTGCAATCGTCTCACTTTGAAGGGTCCCAGGAGCAGAGTACTCCACTTGTGGTGGCTGGGATTGGAGCTCTTGATACAGAGCGTGGTATGGAGTATGCCGCCGAGTCTTCTGGGACGGCGCTTGTTACTGAGCTTCTCACCGGGTCTGTTGATGTTCTTGTGATGGAACCTAGGACAGAACCTGGCGCGGACCAATCTACAACAACTCACTTCGCGCACCTGCCCTTGCCGACTGAAAAGTCCCCCGAAGAAGCTATCTGTCTTCCTCAGGATGATGCTATGGAAGAAGATGATGCCATGGGAAGCCAGCAAAGCCTCCAAGGCTCACTCCTAGAGATCCTTCCTAAGTTTGAGGAAATGGTCCGCATCCTTGACGGCGTCGAGGAAGCGAAAAGAGAGGACACAGCCAAGTCGGTCTTTTCCAGTCTCCGTTCAAGTCTGGGCGGCCAAAAAAACGTCCAGCTCTCGTCTGCAGAGCAGCTTCTGCGGGCCATTCTCGCAAAGCTGTCCAAAGAGAAAGTGACTTCTGGAAAAGTTGAAGACACCATGTGCCGGCTCAGATACGCTCGTGATAAAATCAAGAGACTACGGGATCACGCCACGCCGCCCCCAGAGATTCTTGACAAGCTTGACTTCTTGCCACGGCCGTCCCGGCTGGGTCCTCTGAAGGCAGCCCCCGCCCAGCCACAGCACACACCATCTTCAAGCCTCACCACCAACAAGATACGGACCAATCTGAAGCCCACGGCAGAACCATTCCAACCCAGTCCACCGCCCAAGGTGATACAGACGAAATCCACAACTCAGCTCACATTGACTGGTGCTACACCGGGACTGCAGCCTGAAGTTACGTCAGCAGTGGCACTGAGCGACATATCCAACTCGTCAATCTCGACCAACATTGATTCGTTGACCGCACGCATGTCTCGTCTCACTCTCCCGGACGCCCCGCCCAAGACCACTACAAAGGGATTGCAAGGTTCCAGATGGGCGACAGCCGGCAGCAGTGTTTCCACTGAGAATGCTAACCGTTTCATGGGTATCGCTATTCCCCCATAGTTTTTTATTTCGTTTCTTTCTGCTCTCTCCGATCATTGTGCGTCGATGCTTTGCGTCCTTGGTCTGCAGCTGCTGATCGAGATGTCAAGACGTGTTCTCCCACAGAATCGACTGCACCAGCACTGCTTATGCGTATAGTGCTGTCGCTGCTATGGCCTTTGCGGCCGGGGCTCTGCTTTCGCCGATTGGTTTCGCCATCTCCATCGTGTACACAGTTCTCGCCTGTGTTCATGATGTTCTTTTATTGTGCTTTTTTATTGCATTTCCGTTCATATTTGTTTATGTTTGTCATAATGCATGATCATCATAAAGTGTGTCTGGACAGGGAGGATAGGAAGACAAGGGAAAGGCAAGGGGAGGTGGTGAGGCAAAAAGCAGCAGGTTCGATAGGAGAGGTGGCAACCCGCAGAGGTGTGTCGTGTATACGGGAGGCCAATGTAGAGCCAGGCACTTGGATCGCCGACCTGTGTGGCAAGCTGGCCTGGCTTTTCTTACATCTGGCACGCGCAAAGACGTTAATAGAGCACTATAAAACAATATCGTGGCTGGCTGGAACAATACAAATACACCGGCCGGTAAACGACTATGTAGGTGCGAAATATGGAAACTTGTAGTGTCCTCAATTCATTCTTTTAATTTTACGTGGAACTTCATGACAAAATGCAAGACTTGGTAAAATCAAAAACACACTTGGCGCCAGCCCAGACTGAAAAACACAAGAAACAGCAGCGCGCCGACATAGAGCAGGGGAATCAATAATACACCAGGGCAGGCACCCAGGAAGAAAAGAGCAGGCGGGAAATAGCACTCGCAGTAGGAGGCATCACCGGTCTCTCGGGTCTTCTGCTGCCGCGGTCTTGTCGTGTGGCGCACTCAGGTAGTCGCCCTCTTCGGCAGCCTCGTACTCGCCAATAAGGTCCGTCACAACCTCCCGCGCCTCGTCGAACTCGCTCAGATTGTCCGAAAAGGGCGCCGTCTTCTTGTATGCGTCGATAAAGGCGTTGCGTTTCCGCATACCGTCGTACTGCCGAACAATGCGCTTGAAGAGCTGGAGAAGGCGGTGTTAAGAGAGATACAATAAAAAAGTAGAAGAGGGGGGGGTGTTAGAAACGTACTGTTGCTATGTTTGTGTGGTTGGCCAGCATTAGACCGCTCACGCGGTGGCTCATGGGCACGTACGGACTCCGCTTCGTCAGAGCGACTTGGATGCTCGCCGGGCCCCAGGGGATAAATGTGGCCAGTCTCCGCTCACGGATCCGAAGCAGGCTCTTGTGCACGTCGGTCGGGTCCACTTCGCCCTGGATGACGTTGAGGATGGAAATGTAGCAGCTCTTGCGGCCGGCTTTGCCGCCAGGGCCGGGCGCCGTCGACACCATGCGGTTCTTGGGCTGGAGCAGGCGGCGCATGACGTCGAGCACAGTCGTCTTGCGTACGGTTTTGGCCTGCTCGACCTGGTCGCCGGTGAAGGGGGTGTAGGCGGTCATGAGGAAGTGGGAGCGTGGGGTCGGGATGAGCGAGGCGAGGATGCTGACGAGGTCGTTGTGCATGTAGCTGGGGTAGCGCAGTGTAGTGGTGCTGGCAGACATGACGGTCGATACCTGTGTGCACAGGGCAAAAAAAACGTCAGTAGCACGCAACAAGCAGTCAGGTCATGTATAAAAGTCTCCCCCCAGCATTCCCAGGCTTACCAGTTGGTTCGTCTGCTGGAACGAGGGTTCCTGTACGTGCAGCCGGTCGGCGGCAATGTGGGACAGTGCGCCGTTGTCGAGCACAACGACCGAGTCGGCATTCTGCACCAACCGTCGCATGGCGAGGATGCTGTTGTAGGGGTGGACCACGACGTCGCCGGCCGCCGTGGTGTCCGGGAACACCGAGTACGTCTGGATGACCTTTTTCGGAAACCGGTCGTTGAGCCGCTCCAGCAAAAAGGAGCCCAGGCCAGACCCCGTGCCGCCGGCAATCGAGTGCAGCAGCATAAAGCCCTCGAGGCTGTCGCTGCCGTCCGCCTCCCGGTCGATCATCTCCATGATTTCCTCGTGCACCTGCTCGCCCGTCTGGTAGCCGTCGCCCCAGTTGTTGCCGGCACCGATGCCGTTCTTGCCGACGTAAAAGTTCTCTGGGTTGTAGATGTTCTTATACGGCCCTGTCTGGATGCCGTTGATCACGCGGGGCTCGAGGTCGATCAGGATGGCGCGCGGGATGTATCGCGTGTCGTCGCTCTGGTAGTAGAAGACGTCTTTCCGGTCGCCGCCCTCCGTCGCAAATTCCTCAAGATTGCCATCTTGGCTGATGCCGTGCTCTTGGCAAAGCTGCTGCCAGAACTGGCTGCCGACTGTCCGAGGATTAGAAACAAAGAAACGCTTTTTGGCGAGGGCGACCTTGGGCGATGGTAGAGATGGGGACACATACTGCTGTTGCCGCACTGGCCAGCCTGGATGGTGATGATTTCTCTGTTCAATGCCGTTAGTCACGTCGGCCAAACTCATCCAGATTGTGCAGCTCGTACCTGGGCATGTTGGGCGGCCACGTGGAGTTGTGGTTTCGTAATCGACAAAACCCAGGTCTGGGTGGTGAGGCAGTAACTTGGAACGGGAAAGCAACCGGATACAACGCGTCGTTCTGGCGGTGACAGTGGGAAACGCGTTAACCACCCCGCTATTTACTATTTACTACAGGCCGTGTTCCCCCCTTCCCCCATTTTTGGTACATGTCACGTGATGCCGTGACACCCATCTTATCGGCCTCACTCACCGTGGGTGTAGATCCGATACCGTCGAGGCACCCTAGCTGACGGGTCATATGTAATGACGTGTTTGTCACAACCGGAGAATTGCGAATCCAGACAGATCATGTTTTCTAGAACGCGGGTTTTGTTACAGACTCGTCCAATGCGACGCCGCAAAGCAGTCCGTGTGACGTTGAACTCGACACATTATGTAGTTCACGTTGCCAAAAGTCCTCGATGACTGCCCGGAAAGAACCAACCAAATGCACGGGAAGCCAAACAGCTGGAGAACGTGCCAATGCAAGACACCCTCATTGATTGCCGGCGGCGCGGACTTGCAAGATGCGCCCGCACCAGAACGCGCATTAGTGCAAGAGACGGCTGGTATGCTTCAATCAGGTCTTTCCCTTTCTGAGCATACTGGTAAAAAGATCTTACCGTAGAATCCTCGCTCTTTCCCTAGCGAAATCAATCTGTTGTAGAAAGGCACATTGCAGATCTACGGCCAGGGAAGGAGCGTTCCAAACACTACGAAGTATGCTGGAAAACTCCTGTAAGCCTCAACAGGCTTTCCGTCAGCCTATCAGGGTGCGGTAATCACCACACTTAGCGAATGGGTTGACATCACCAGTGGGGCCAGCCCAATTTAAATGAGAGCCCGCTAGGCGCGGTTAGTCGCCGCAAAACACCCAGCGAGAAAAAGGGAGACGGAAAACACGCAGGGGAAGGAGCTTCGCCAGTTCGTACCTGCCTCCGAGTTCAGACCTCACACCTCTTACCCCATCGTGCAGCCCACATCCTCTCTCGAGGACTTTCGCAACAAACCAAAGCTTCATCGTCATCACGGCCGCCCAAAGACCGCCATAGGCGTTCAGCTGCCTACTGCATTTTCCCCAGCCAATTTCATTGACCACCAGCATCGACCTGCGTTCGATCGGAGCTTCCCGTTGGACCGACCGTTTCATCACAACTCTCAATTAGACGCAGCAGGTGAACGCTACAAGAGACGAACAGAGACGGCGCCGTAAACGGAACAAAGGGTCCGAGTCCCTTGGGGCTGACCGTCAGTACCAGACGACAAAGAAAGCGTCGACACGAGAAACAGCGTCCACGTTTCCGCGTTCGGCCAAGCTTGTCTATCCTTCACATTATACACCCTCGACCGATCACGAAGCGAAGACGCACGCGCATCTTCAGTTTGTGCATTCGTTTCGGCCGAGTGAACACCGATCTTTCCTGCTTGCACCGTCCTGTGGCAGCTTTGCATGGCCGCGGTTGTCCTGCAGGTGCTAGTGCAGACGTGGCCAGGCTGCCTTACAGTATGTCCTTGGCGAGCAACAATTGTCCCTGGCATCTCTCCATCGTCCTCTCTTGCCCAATGCCGCTAGACTTTGTCTCTCTCGGCTGGCTTCTCCCATCACCACTTTGAACCGCATTCGCGCCTTTTTGTGTCTTTTCGCAACCTCTTCTGCTTGTCTAACCGTGTTTTCCCTGTCCAGGCCGGCCGATCGAGTGCCACAACAGGGACTTCCTGCCAACCGCGTCAGGATGTCTACGCCCGTCGATGATGGCTCTCGACCGCCAATAAGCAACAGTGCCGGCGAAGCCGTGATGCTTGGGTCCGCACCATCCGTACACGAAAAAGACCTACCCCCAATACCAGAGTCGGCTGCCACAGCCGCCCCTCCAGGGCCGCAGAGCAACGGGTCAGCTCTCGCTCTCCCTGTGAGCGGCCTGGTCTCCGACCAAGTGTCCCCAGCAACATCCCTCCCAGACCGAGACCAAGGCATACAAAACGAAGCAGAGGACTACCTCAACGCCGGGCGGCCTCATGAAAGCTATGCTACCACCGGCGTAGATGCCCTAGCGGCCGACGGCAACGGCATGGCAAACGCGCCGGGCACGCGTTCCTTTCCAGATGGGGGCGAGAAGGGCCACGAGGGCGTTGTTGACTCGCCGCCAATAACACCAGGTCCTAGACGTCGCCGCAGCGTCCAGTTCTCTCAGGCAGACGTCCTTATTGACCCGCCATCAGCCGCTCCAGGATCCCATCAGCATCAGGGCTCGTGGGACCCAGCCAACCCGTCCCGGTCCAGACAGTTCATGTCCCGTCTAAAGGCCCTTGCCGTGCAAGGCAGTCTTCCTGCAACCAAAACGCCCGGCTCTAGTATACCAGACGCCGCACCGGTATCAACAGCCAGCACGCCGGTGGGTGCCCGTGGCAGTCGGCTGGCACAAAGCCCGAACGGAAACGACAGCGAGGCGGAAGCCGATGCCGATGCTGACGCCGAAGAAACGGCCGACGAAGGTACGGGTGATGCCACTGGTTCCCGGCCCAGGAGGCGTAAAAGGCGAATGTACATCCGCTCGCGGCGGGGGTCGCACGCGGCCGCTCCGTCAGCCGCAGCCGCCTCTACAGGTGTCTCGACCGAGCCAAACTCCCCGCTTCCTACCAACCGACATCGTAATTTGCTGCTGCAGCGGCGTGCAACAATGCCCGACACATCTGAGCATCGCGCTGGGCTGTCTGAGGGCGAGGGCCGTGACCACCTCAACCGTCAGCATGGGTGGCGCCGTGGCAGTTCGTGGGTAGGACGGAGCGGTGACGAGCCTGAGGCCGGGCATGGCGGTCCGTCTTCGGGTCGCGCCGTGGGCCACATCCGTCGCATGACCGTCTTTGGCGGGGGCGTCTCGGACGGCGACGCTATGACGCCTCGTCGTGCCTTCTTCACTGGAGACCGGGCAACGACCTACGGTGCGCAAAAGTGGCGGCAGGTCAAAAATACGCTGAGGCTTCTGAGGCAGAAAAAGGAAGACAGCTTCGACTACATGAAGTCGGCTGAGCTGATGGCCGAGCTGCGAGCGGGCGCCCCGGCGGCCCTGATGCTTGCCAGCATGATCCAGCGCGATGAGCACGGCAACAAGCGGATTCCTGTGCTGCTCGAGCAGGTCAAGCTGACCATCCGGGAGAGCACCCCCGTCCAAGAGGGCGACAGTGAGCGCCACTGGCTGTTTACCATCGACCTCGAATACGGCAGTGGCCCCAGTCGGATGAAGTGGACCATCAAGCGCACCATTGGCGAGATTCTCGAGCTCCATTGGAAGTACAAATTGACACGCAACGACAAGTACCTCCACACGCCTCAGACCGGTGGGCGCCCGAAGCAACCGAGGTTCCCCATCTCCGCCTTTCCTTATGTGCGCGGTCTGCGCGGCGTCAAACTGGACGACGAAGACGATGCGGCCAGTGTCCACAGCGACGAGGGCGCACCAGATGGCAACGGTACAGCCGGCGAGGGCACGGCTGGCGAAGGCACGGCGACCGAGGCAGAAGGTGCCGGTGGTCGCATAAACTATCGACGGAGGAAGTCCCGCATCGGTGTGCTGGGTGGCATCACGCGGCGTCAGTCCGGGCAGGTCAACCCTGACGGTACGCCGATGGCGGGCGACCTTCTCGATGAGGCGGCCGCGCGACGCAAATACGTCGAACGCCAGCAGCGGATGCTCCAGAAGTACCTGAACGAAATGGTGCACTGGCTCATCTTCCGTGCCGACAGCAACCGTCTCTGCCGGTTCCTCGAGCTCTCTGCGCTGGGCGTGCGTCTTGCTGCCGAGGGCAGTTATCATGGCAAAGAATGTTTCCTGCACATCCAGTCGTCCAAAGGCCTTGATTTCCGCCGCGTCCTGACGCCCGGCAAAGTCATAGAACGCCACAGCCGCAAATGGTTTCTTGTCCGCCAGAGCTATATCGTGTGTGTCGAATCGCCCGAGAACATGAACATCTACGACGTCTACCTCATCGACCCCAAGTTCCTCATCATCTCCAAGACCAAGCGCAAGCAGCAGCAGCAGCTCGCCAACGGAAAGAGTTCCGTCACGGCCGCAGAACTGGAGATGTCGACGAGCAAGAACCGTCTGAAGCATCACACACTCACCCTCATGACCTCGGAACGCAAGGTCAAACTATGGGCCCGCAACCAGCACCTCATCGGCCAGTTCGAGGAATCCATCGTGGACATGCTCAAGCAGACCCCGTGGCACCGCCGAAACCGGTTCGACAGCTTTGCTCCTGTCCGCACGGGCGTGTTCGCCCAGTGGCTTGTCGACGGCCGCGATTACATGTGGAACGTGTCCCGCGCCATTGCCATGGCGAAAGACGTCATCTACATCCACGACTGGTGGCTCAGCCCGGAGTTGTATATGCGCCGACCCGCCTGCATCAGCCAGAAGTGGCGCCTCGATCGTCTCCTGCAGCGCAAAGCCGCCGAGGGTGTCAAGATCTTTGTCATCATCTACCGCAACGTCGAGGCTGCCATCCCCATCGACTCCGAGTACACCAAATTCTCCCTGCTGAATCTGCACCCCAACATATTTGTGCAGCGGTCGCCCAACCAGTTCAAAAAGAACCAGTTCTTTTTTGCGCATCACGAAAAGATCTGCGTCGTGGACCACGATGTGGCCTTCGTCGGCGGCATTGATCTGTGCTTCGGCCGCTGGGACAGTCCGCAGCACAGCCTTGTGGATGACAAGCCCACCGGCTTCGAGATGGACGAGCAGCCCCGCGATGCCGACCACACGCAGCTGTGGCCCGGCAAAGACTACTCAAACCCGCGCGTCCAGGACTTCTTCAGTCTCCGCGAGCCGTACAAGGAGATGTACGACCGCACCAAGGTGCCCCGCATGCCGTGGCACGATGTGGGCATGCAGATTGTCGGTCAGCCGGCGCGCGATCTGACGCGGCACTTTGTCCAGCGTTGGAATTACGTTCGCCGCGGCCGGAAGCCGACACGCCCGACCCCGTTTCTGCTGCCGCCCCCTGACTATCGGAAAGCGGATCTGGACAACCTGGGCCTGTCCGGCACATGTGAGGTGCAGATCCTCCGATCCGCATCGGCCTGGTCGCTCGGCATCACTGATGTCGAGTGCAGCATCCAGACGGCCTACATCAGCATGATTGAGGAATCCGAGCACTTTGTGTACATTGAAAACCAGTTTTTCATCACGAGCACAGAGACACTCAATGTCAAGATTGTCAACCGCATTGGCGATGCCCTGGTGGAGCGCATCATCCGCGCCAACCGCGACGACGAAGATTGGAAGTGCGTCATCATCATTCCTCTGATGCCTGGTTTCCAAAACTCCGTTGCCGATCAGGAGGGCACCAGTGTCCGCCTGATTCTCCAGTGCCAGTACCGAAGCATCTGCCGCGGCGAGAACTCCATCTTTGGCCGACTCCGTGCGGAGGGCATCGAACCGGAGGACTACATCCAGTTCTTCAGCTTGCGGCAATGGGGCAAGATCAACAACAAGACAGTCCTCACGACCGAGCAGCTCTATATCCACGCCAAAACCATCATCGTGGATGACCGCGTGGCCCTGATTGGCTCGGCCAACATCAACGAGCGGTCCATGCTGGGTGACCGCGACTCGGAGGTAGCGGCCATTGTTCGCGATCGCGATATGATATCGTCAACCATGGCCGGAAAGCCCTACCGTGTTGGCCGGTTCGCGCACACGCTACGTCTCCGCCTCATGCAGGAGCATCTTGGCCTCGACACGGACGAGATCATGGAGGACACGCGCCGCGAAGCCGAATTCGAGGCAGAGATGGACCAGATCTACAGTGATGCTGGCGAGACGGACGGTGGCCACGACGACGACAACGACAACTCCACGATCCAGTCGGATGTCACTCCGGATGGCGTAGCTTCCCCGTCCCAGGCACGAGCTGATCGCCTTCGCTCCACTGTCGAGGATGCAGCCGATGCTAATGGCGGCCCCGGCCCCAGCACGAGCACAGCGCCCCCCTACTCCAGGCTGCAGCGCGTCAACAGCTTCAACCACAACGTCGACTTGGATGCCTTCCCGTCTGAGGACGCGGCTTCCATAAAGTCGAGACGGGCGTCGTTGGCCATACCCACCTTGAACAAGGAAGGCCACATCGAGCACCCGCCGGACAGCGAGGTGCAGGCACTGGATGTGTACGGCCATGGCGAGGACCACTGGACGGCAGCTAGGAAGAAGGGCATCGACCGGCTGCGCGACTCAACCGTTGTTGATGGTCATGAATTCCTCGTCAACAGCTCTTTTGACGAGGGCACCAGAGACGAGGAGATCTTCCTCTCCAGACCTGTCGACGATACGCCTCGCCACGCGGCATCCCGCAGCAGTGCTGCTCAAGACCGCGACCGCGACCGCGCCGCGCACGCTTCGTCTGCATCGATCCCCAACACAGCCAGCAGCGGCAACCAAGATGTGCTGCCGCCTGTACCAACCGAACAGACAGCTATACAGGAACAGACTCGATACGAAGCGGCCGGCGTGCTGCCGCCGCTCCCTGTGACTGACGATACCGACATTGGCGGTCCCCCCAACTACCCGGTCAATCCTCTGGCCGCTGATATTCGTCTTGCCCGCATCACGCGGGACTGCATGCGCGATCCTCTCGACCCGGCCTTTATCGACGATGTGTGGAACCGCGCCGCCGAGAACAACACCAAGATCTACCGGCGTGTGTTCCGGTGCCTTCCCGACTCGGAGGTGACCAACTGGCACGAGTTCCAGGAATTTGTTACGTACGGCACGCGGTTCCAGGAAAGCATGGAAGTCCGTAAGAAGGGCGACGATAGCGAACGGACCGAGTCGGGCAACAAGGGCCACGATCACACCCGGCACGCGGCCGGTGGCGGTGCCGGCATCAGCGTTCCGACACCGAGCGCCCTAGATGCCATTGCCAGCGTCGGCGAAAAGGTCGCCGGCGCTATGTTGCACAACCAGACAATCCACCCCGACAATACGAAGAGCGGCAGCAGCGGCGGGCAGACGAGCACGGAGCGTCCGGCGACCAAGGACAGTTTCCCGTCGGAGACGGACATGGGGCCGGGCGAGGTGTCCAGCAAGACAGAGATGGAAAAGGCGGCCGCAGCCGATAACGCGTTGAAGCGGCGTCCGTCATCAGTGTCGGGATGGCAGCACGGGCCGGTCGTACCCGATGCCACGTCGCACCTTGTCGGCAGCACGAAGGATACCACGGACACCGGGGCGAACAATACGGGCGAGACGACGGGTGAGAAGACGGGCGTCGGTGCAGCAGAAGCGGCAGCAGCAGCGGTAGCGGCAGCGGCAGCAGCGCCGTCGAAAGGCAAGGGTCGTCGTACGACGTTCTCGGAGCAGGAGAAGCAGCCGCGGCTGTCGGAAAAGGATGGCGGCCTTAACAACGCCGACGCCAACAGCACGGGCAACGGCAACACCACTAATAGCGGGTTGTCGAATCTGACGGCCACGACAACGGGCGCCACGGCGGCTACGGCGGCCACGGGCAACGGAACCAATCCCGGGTCGGTCAAGCGCCGTAAGCGCGCGACAACACGCGGCAGCCGGCGCGGCTACCAGGGCGGTACGGACGAGGTCCTGTCCAAGGCGGACGCCGAGGACCTGCTCAACATGATGCAGGGCCACCTGGTGCAGTTCCCATACGACTGGCTTATCGTGGAGGAGAACAACGGCAACTGGATGTACCAGGTGGACCAGGTTGCGCCGCTGCAAATTTAGTAAGTTTTTGCCGTCGTGGTGGGCTGTGTGATTGCGAAATTCGTTTACTGACCAAGCTCTCTCGGCGTAGCAACTAAACGGATCGAACGCAAAATGAATAGTGAACGATGATCCTGCCGTTGAAGTATCACTTTTTGTATTGTGTATTTCGTTGCTGTGGTCTTGGATACATACACATCGTGGCATGAATTTTGGTTTAGCACAGCGTGATGGCTTTTTTGGTTTTCTTTACCGTTGCTATGCGCTTGGAGATCGGATGTTTTATCCTTTTTTTTTATTTTTATGTTCCCTTTCTTTATTACGTTTTTTACTTCACCGTTGCATAGTTTATTCATATTTCTTTATCTGCAAAAGCCAAGGTTACTCACTCTGTTCGTTTTCAAATGGCCATGTTGCTGGTGCACTCACGGGACGACAGTTTCTCTGTGGCTGCAAGGGCAAAAAGCACCAGAACACGTTATGAACAGACGTGAAACGTATGTGCCACTCCAAGTGACCCCAACGCCGCACCCCAACACACTACATCGGACTCTGGTTCGAAATCCTGACCTTCTGTTGTGTTCGTGACATGTGGCAGCGCCGTCCCGTCGATCAATTCCTGGCGGGCTCAAAAACGCTAGTACGTCTGTTCCCCCTCAACTACGACAACATATGGAAAAATATAATCATCTGTGACACCAAAAGAGTCGGTTTACGAAATCTTGGCACCCCAAGAGGACCAGGAAGTAGAAAAAGTCAACGCAGGGGTCAAAAAGTACCTTGCTCAACCGATCAGCCGGTCAACCGATCAACCTCGTATATGTACGCGTCGTAGTGGTAACGGCCATCTGATCTGTAGAGTCCTCGTGAAAGAGTCAGTCGAGATACTTGGGATATTGATTGGTGAATTGAGGAAGGAAAATGGTCGGGTGGACACAACGATCTGCAAAGGGTCTCATATGGCGATGTGCGTATGTATAGGTTGTCTGTTGTACATCGACTCGCGTCAGAATGCTCCAGACGGTATTATTTAAGTCTACTTTATCATCCAAAGAGAGCCATGCAAAGGAGTTTGGGTTCGTCTCCAAGTCGTTGTGCACAAGTTGATTAAACAGAGTTGATCTGCTCCTGGATCCAGGCGACTACCAGCGAAGCAAGTGGGAACAATCAGCTTCTTCCAAGGGGCCAATACTCATAATAACGGCGGCAACAACACGTGGTGATGGTCACAATCTACGATGGCCATGTCGTGAAGTCGGCCACTTTTTCACTTTGCCTCGAATCACGATACATCTCAGCGCTCTCCGTTATATTGCAACGACTCAGTTACGCTACATTAAAGTAAAATTAAGAAGTGTTTGTCAATCAACTCTGCACTATTTTCTAAATTTACTCCTTTTTATTTTCTACAAAATAAAACAAAGCCCTTTCTCTATCCAAGCTGGTTACACTTCAGGTGTTGCCCATGTCCGCTGCTTGTAGGCAGCTTGTAAACAGACAGTGTAAAAGCAAGATTGAATTTCGACATCTCCAAATGTAACGCCAGACGTAAGGGCCGATTCGTCTACTACGAGCTACGTCGCCTTGTAGAGTCATAAACATCAGACGATGCTGGAGCTGAAGGTGCCGCAGCATGTTTTCACGTCGTCCCGACATGGAGCCGATTCTCACCACCGCCGTCAAACGATCCTTCCCTCCGCCCAGCCCTAAAATAAACATCCCTTTCGGCATCCCGACGATCCGGCGGCAAAGGAGTCGTAGGATGCGGCAATGATGCAGGTGTCTCACCTGTCCCGTCGTATCTGCTTCGGCTGATGCTCTGTTCTTGTGAGCCGCTTCCTACCGCTGGCGACATTCAGCCTCATCCGCTTCCATCTTCATGGCAGTTGTTTGCTTGGCTGCTGGTGTTTATTTTCGTCGATTCCTTCAGCCTCATGTTCGACTGGCATAATTTGTTTTTCGTTAGCAATCTCTAGCGAATTTCCTCAGCTTCGTGTTTCAACAACGTCATCTCTTTTCTTGGCCATCCTATTTTGTCTGTCTTTGTTACTGCCCCGAGTCCTGTGCTTGCCGGCACAGCCACCGCGGGTTGTTTATTTTGCCCGCGTCTGATGATACAGGCGCTGAAGTCGTATATTACTCATTCAGCTCCTACTATGCAAGTTCCGCACGGCCACAAGCGCCAGTCTCCTTTTGTATTTTTTCCTGGTTTTTTTATGTTTTTTTTTTTTTTTTTTTGGCTTCCAGCGTAGCTTTTGTTGCTTCTCCCTAGCTTGCCTTGCCGGCTTGCCGTTCTCAGGTCGGATAAGAGAATTTTTAGGAGTTGTGTCTCACTCCTTCACTCTGCCTTCCTGCGCAGGGTCGAGCCCAGTAGGACACAGGGACAAAAGCAAGAGGGTCAAGAGGGCAAGAGGGCAAAGAACACAAGAGCATCAGTTGCTGAAGACATATGCATCGCAGTGGAACAGGGTGTGCACGAGATCGCCGTACCCGCATGCTTTGTACGTTTTGCTGTGCAAAACGTGTCCCGTCTTCGAACAGCGGCAGCCTCACTGTGGGGTGGCGGTTGAATGTTGGGCCTTCTCTCGTGTAAAGCGGCAGTCGGTCTAAAAATAACCCATTTTTTAAGCGCCCGCGCCTTCCCCCAAGCCCTCTAGGCCCATAATTGTGGGTCCTAATTGCGCGGAGAACGAATAACACAGCAGTTGGGGGAAGGTGCGACGAAAGAAAACGAACAACAACAGTGAAATAGGGGTGAACATGAACAGGAAAAAGATAGTGATGCGATGCAATGTATTGTACTTGCTCAAATGCAGCTTCAGTACGCGGCAAGTTCGGCATCCGTATTCTGTCTTGTGGGATCGGTGGTTTTGTCGGTGGTTTTGGTGGTTTTATTTTTTTCTTTTCTTTAAAAAAAGAGTAGGAAAAATCAAACGTCACAAACCTAAATTAATAACAAATTCATTTCAGGATGAGGCTGACAAAATACGGAAGCGGCTTTGCACCTTATTGAGGATCTTATACTTGTTTATTATTTTCCTTCTTCAACGACACTGTTATCTTTGTCTTAGCTGAACTGCAAGTAAAAGGTAAGCGGTACCATGTCAGAGTTGTTCATCTCACGATCAAGGGCGTGACTCGAGAGACGATATGCTTCTTCACTTTCAACAAAAATCTTCCGTCCGTCTCAGATCCTTCTTTGCGTTGTCCGTTTTAGGACTCGAGAAGAAGAAAAGCTGAAGACACAGGCCCGGTTTGGGCCCAAGGGACCACAGCCGCTGTGATAGATATGACGCGGCTTCAGAGAGTCGAGATGACAATACCGAGAGCACGATGCTTTGGGGGCTCTCGGTGCATCTAGGGCTTGTATCTCTGTAGAGCAGTGCTGCCCTCCCATGCATTTGCTCCTTATGGCCGCTCATTTCGTCTGGTTTCGAGCTTCCATGCCTTGCCGATTGTATCTTGCTTCATCCATCGTACATCAATTTCACAAGCAAAAGTTCCTGTTGTGGCTGATCACGGCCATTCTCGATGGCCACTCAGTCGCTGCCGCACGTCCCTTGCATGAAATACACGCTGGAAGGCTAGGCAGTGCACCTGCAGCATCTACTCGTCTCAACGCAGAATGCAACGAACATGTACACATCGTACACACAACCGCACGCTTCTGCCCATGCAGTGCGTCTTGCGTGACGTTGGATATCCGGTTCCTGGAGGACAATGGTGATTTTTCGACAGGGGCAGAAAGAGGAGGGGGGGTGGCAAGAATCAACAGCCGCAGAGTAGGCTGGGTGCAGGCGCATCTGCATATTTGTGCAGAGATTTCGTTGAAACAGTGCCGCTCTCTGGTTCGGTGTTGCCTATTTTTACGAAACTTCTTTCTTCTTCTGTTTTTCGCAGGTCTCGGCACAGGATGGGGGTGAACAGCCGAACGAGGCGAAGGCGATGCAGCCAGAATCCGGGCCGACGTGAGCACACGAAGGCTGTTGGGACGAAAGCAGACGCCTGCAGGAGGACCAGGCAGGACAATAATGAGATATAAAAACAATTTGCAGCCCGCGCCGCCCGCTCGACATGTGCCGCAAAACCCGCGCCGGTCTCTTGCCTCCCATCCCGCTTGTGGCTGCTGCACAACCCTCTGCTGCACATCCCTGCACCGCTGCCATTTACCCCGTCCTGGGGGCGTGGTTCTGGACCTGGGTCGATGCAACCACAAACAGTCGACAGTTGCGTATTGCGACGCTGCACGGCGACCTCAGGGGCCGCGGCGGCGACCACACTGGCCTTGCCGGCCACAAAGGAGCGCGGCGACCGTGCTGCAGCAGAACGGCTGTCTGGTCGACCGTCTTCCGTCACCTGCTTTTGCCTTCCTGTGGCCCGCCGGCAGACCCAGGCGCAAAACCGCCGGCTGTGTGCCTTGCCCCTCCGCCGAGGACATGGGCTCCTCAGACGCTGCAGGCATCGTAAGAACCACCCTGTTCATCGGTCGGGCAATCTTTGGCCCTGTGAACAACATGCATCGATTTGTGCCGTCAGGCCCTTCATATTCGTCGAGCACTTGCCGAGTTTGCGTGCGCGTGCGCGTGCGCGTGTACGTTTGTGGTACGGAAGTTGGGTTGTTCCTTCCCTGTTGGACAGTCGTTCCTTCTCCCGATGCTGGTGCTGAGTTCCTTCCTTCCTTCCCCAAGTCGATATCTCCCCGACCGTGTCTTCTCTTTTCATCAGGTAAATTGGTTGCGTGTTGTTGCATCGTCTCGCGACGCCCATCGCGCCTTCCCTGTATATCTCCAAAAGAACGACAACTGGGCAGTTTACACAGAATAGTACGGTAAACATCCAAGTGGCTCTTTCCATCAATGAACCAAAAAGAGGCCGACAGAAACGGCCGGGGTTAGCCACAACCCTGTCGACGGGTCGTGCTGCAAATAGCCGCGCAGGTGGGGACCACCGTGTGTCGGTCGACCATTGCCCTGTCCACTAAGAATGCAGCGACCAGAGAGTTTGCATGTTGCATACAGTGACGACACGGCCAACCTATTACAAAACCACGTTCGATCCTTTCGTCTTCTTATGCGCACTAAATAATGGTGTTCAGATAACTGGCCAGGCCTTGTTTACAGCAGCGGTTGACCTAAAAAGTAAAAAGAAATAAAAAGAGAGAACGGGTTCGCGAAACTAATCACTAAACAAATCAAAAACGAGACAGAAGGAACGACGGGAAGCAGACCTTTGTGAGAACCAGGCGGGGGCAGGCATCAGAGGTTTGCACTGCACATGCATACGTCGACGGCCTATGTCCATACTTCGGTTCGACTGGGCGGTCACTTTCCATACAGACTGGTGTGCTGGCCTCGATGAATGGGATGGTGTCACAACATACAGCCTGCATATCAGATGCAGCTTGTCAGATGTGCTCCATCTGCTACCCTGTCAGCTCCGATCTCTGTTCATTTCTCTACTTGTACCCCCCATCATTTCTCTAATTTGCTCGTCTTTCATTTTCGTCGTCTCCATTTCTTCATTTCTCTCTCGCCCGTCGTCTCCCGCCTACCTGCGAAGTTGGGTCGGTTGGTTGTGCCGCGAGCTTGCGGAAGCTGCAAACAAAAGAACACAACGTCAAATCAGCAGACGACATACTGCGAATACTCTCTGCGCAACTGCTCGCTTTTGCAACCCACATGGACAGCAGTCCCTGCGACTCGAGCATATGCACTCGATAGTGCTCCTCTGGAGGCTCTGCTTGGTGCACGCTTGATGGTCGCCTTCGCCACGGTTCCGAAGCACCGAATAAACTGACCCAATAGACAATTCCGTCAAGAAAAGACAACACGGAAACAGACAGCAGAGACAGAACGAATGCACATGCTGCCACTCTGCAGCCCCCGCGCCGCGGAAGCCGACTAGTCCTTCCGTAAATCGTCACTAGCACAAAAACCAACGGCCACGGAAAGAACTGCCTGAAGATCGGTCGATACTCGCAGCGTGCTGTGCTTTTTGTGGCATGTTTGTGCCTTTTTCCTCTTCGTATATTCAAATGTTGGCAACGAAATACATCTCGTCGGTCTTGTTCTGTCTGGGCCCATGATCCACTCATCGCTCGTTCCTCGTTTACCTTTACGAGATGTCCCTCCTTCTCTAGCCACTCCTTCTGTCCCTCTGTCCTGCTGTGTCGCTCCTTCGTCTTCCGCGTCTGGTGTTGTGATCATCGGCTAGTGAAAGGCACTCTCCCCCTCCAATCTGCACCTACCTTCCGCTTCTGCCCCCAAATGATCTGTCTGTGGTCCGCACTACGCAGTGCATGATGTTAGCCCCAACGGCGTACTACGTATGGAGACGGCCCCCTCCCCCTCTCCATTCGGGGCAATATCGTTTCTCTTCTTGTATCGTCTTCGCCGGCCTTTCATCTACTTTGCCGTTTGGTAGGTTGGCTTTGGCGTTCAGCTCTATCCACAATCGTGCCACACTCGCGAGGCTAGACAAGGACAGGGGCAGCAGCGAAAAGACCATTACATGAATCTCTGCGTCCTTCAGCAGACCACCCGTAGAAGAAAACCGCTCAAAACAATCAACAACGACGGACAGACAAGAGCAGCCGAGGGAAATCAGACGAGAGCCGAGAGAATTAAAAAATACCTTACTTTGTCACTGCTGTATCACCCCATTTCTTCTCGTTTCGAAAGGCCGCTCGTGAGGACAAGTGAGGCCAAACATGCGCGGACGTCGAGGCATAAATTCAATCAAGACGCATCTCAACAAATGCGGCAAAAGGCTGTTCGACTGGCTTGTCAAACCAGAGAAATTAAATTATTTGTGGAAGAAAAAGGGGGACATAAACAAGTTACAGACCAAACGTAGACCACACGTCGCTTTGATCTCCGCACGGGACTACGGAATACAAGCTCTCTGCCCCCCAAGCTGTCTGGCCGTCTCTCGACTCGCTGGCGCCGGCCTGGAATGCCTGCAAAGGACGAAAGAGGAATTCGCCCGGTCGTGGATCTTGCCCTCGTACACGGGCCTGTCAGACCTTCTGTGTCGTCTGAGAAAAGTCCAGTCGTTCTCGTACTATTGTCTTTCTGCCGTCTTTCCCCCCCTTCATATGCCGTCCTTTTGTCTCGTACCTTTTACACAAGGGGGGATCACCCGGTCAAAATATCGCCCCGTGCGGGCAACCCCCCCATCAGACTACGGCGCCTATTTTCTGCAAGGCAAGTTAAGCGGGAAAATGGCGGACGAAGCAGAAGCCACGATCCATTCAAAAAAATGGAGATCAAAAACACGAACGACACGCAACAAATGCCGGCGTCCTCCGTATCCTTTCCCTCAAATACCAAACTATCAGCAAGGGGTCAAGGCCGTGCTGTTGTCTTTCTTCGTTTCTGCCTTCTTTCTTTTTCTTGCCTACGCCTCATGTTGTAGATTACGTATTGGCTTTGTCTTGTGTGTCTGTGAAGTCATCCCATTGTACTCGGCAATTTGATGTTAGCGGATGGTTGCACTGTTCAGCTTCTGGGGTAACAATCTGGCAGTGGCCTGTGCGTGCCTTTCCTCTGCCATGTCTTTTTTTTTCTTTTTTCTTCTTTGCTATTTTATTTTCTCCCCCCTGTCAGCCATCATCGTCCCATCTGCTTTACCTTAGTCTCTAAATGTCTCTCCGAGCACTGACAGTCGCAGTCAACTTTCAATACCCCCCACCCCCAACGACATAGACCTACTTCGTAGACGTACGGCGTCTTCATTTCAAAGCCTTCCCAGCCCAACCACAAAGTACGATGTACTACGCCACACCCACTCACACACATGGCCGCCAGAACGGGCCCCTCGTCCGTTGTCTGTCGGGCCATCTCGATGATCTCCCAATTAGCGCACTGTCTCAGCAGCCGTCAAGTTTGTGCAGCCTCCCCTTTGTGTTTTTACTGTGCCATTTTTGCCGCATTTTTACTCCCTGCATTTTCATTATTATTTATTCTGTCATACGTGATTAGACGCCCCATCCCTACACGCTCTCGCGCTAACATGGCTAGCCTGCACCACACTACTACTACATCCTGCTGTTGGTTCTCACGTCCCGTCCAACTGCCTCGCCTCACTGTCGTCCTTGTCGTGCCCGCTTTCTTCATTCTACGAAGTACTTCGCTGGTGCCTGGTTGATGTTTTTGTCTTACTTTTGTTAATGTAATTCGGTTTCATCACAGCCTCCGTACTCTCTCTTTTCTCCGTCACCGATGTCCCCTTACCCGCCATGTCCTCTCACCAGACACGCTGCGTTGATATGGTCCGTTGGTCCTCCGTAGGCCCCTCCCTCCATCTTAGCACGTTGCGTCTACATACAACCGGGTGCGCAGATTGCTTCTCTAAATGGATCCCCTGCTTGCCTCTTCTCGGCTCTGGTCCCCACCATCCCACCCCTGGCTTCCTCTCCCATCTGCCTCTTTTTGGTCTTGGGCTCCCCACCCGTCCTTCGTCCTGGTGGCCCCCCCAAAACCGCTCCGTCAAAGTGTTCGGCTCCGGCGTTTACACAGAGAGATTTGCTGCCAGGGTGCCAATGCAACTGGAGACCCTTGTAGCTGTGCAGGGGCCCATCTGGCGTGGTCTGTGACGAAAGGGAGAGTGGGAAGCAGAAGCAGAAAAACAAATTTCGAGAGAATAAATCAGGGCTGCCATTTTCGAGTCAGACATGTCGTTGAAGAAGGGGAAATGCAAAAATGAAATTAAAAATGAAATAAAGGCAGGCCAATGCATACGACTGTTCGCACATGGGGAGGGCAGGAGCGAGATACGATCCAGGAGGGGCAGAGGTCTTCCGCGAGGACTTCGCCCAAGGTGTGTAAATTCAAGATCGCACCTCCCCTGGCATACGACGTTTAGGAACGATCGGTTGGTAGCAAGTGGAAGGAACCGCAATTGGGGGCCTTTGACGTGAAGAAGTGGAAGGAACGAAGGCCACGGCAGGGCAAGACCAACCGCGCAATATCGCCGCTGGAGAGGAAAGAACGAGCCAAGGTGTGGATGGTGACAGGTAAGAACAATCATCAGAGCTCTGGCATGCATGGCAGTCAGAACGGGCAAGCTGCCCTGGCTTCCTTGTCGACAGGTGCCTCTTGCCACGCGGTGCATCCAGAGCCGCTGCTGTCGCTGTTGGGGGCCACCACAGTTTCTCTCCCGTCCATGGTCGTCCCTTCCTAGTTTGGCGCTTGGCCTCTTTTTTTGGCCGTTTGTCAGTTAAGTCCCCCTTCCCTCCTTCCGCCTTCTACAATGTACGACATACCTCTTTCCTTCTAGCTTTGCCTAGACAGGTGGCTCCTTCCACAAGCCGCATATCGGTCTGTACTACTTGCTCACGCGTCGTGCGTTTCATGCAGCCTCTTCTCGGCTCTCCGATTCCCCGTCTCCATTCTTCTCCCTTCGTAGCATGTTCTTCCACTATTCTATTATTGTTGTTGTTTTCTTCTTCCATCCGCTCTTCGTCGACTTCGCCGATCTCATCCGTCAGCCGTCTCTCAACCTCTCCAGCTCCCCATATCGCCCTGGTCCCTTCACGTCCCTGAAGCGGCAAACACCCCCAACACACTCTCTCCCTCTCAGCACCCCCTCTGCTCTCTCTCCCACACACCCGTGTTTTGTACGCTCGTCTACATGCCCTCACATCATCGGGCCGCCTGTTCTACGGCCCTTTGTATGCCTCTCTTCCCATCACGCCTCCGGTACGCCAACGCCCTGCTCCAAGCTCCAACACATGCTGGCCTCGGATATACCCTATGAACGTGCCTCGTAATTTCGTGGTCTACGTCCCGTTTATTTCTCATCGTCCCACACCCTCCGCTCCTGCTCGTGCTGCCTGTCCCGTTGATAGCTTGACATCCGTAAGGACAACCAAACTACGACGGAGGGGACGAAGAAAAAGGAAGAAAGAGGGCGAGCCGTATTTCTTTTTCTTGTCGAAAACGTAGGACAAAAACTGCATAAAATCGGGCGTCTTTTATCGCTTCTCTTCTGTCCTTCCCTTCCTATCGGGCCCTCATAAAGCTCTCGTCTTCCCGATGGTCTTTATTGATTCAAAAGGAGGCCTTCACGTTTTCAATTTATTTCCTCATCTGTTCTTTTCTCTTCCAGACTCTCGTTCCTCAGCTCATCTGGCACGCCATCCCTGGACAATTTAGACCTCACAAGTTCAACAAGAACACGCCGCTACCACCTTTCATAGTTTCGGTTTTTCTTGCACGCTCGCTTCTGTTGTCTCTTCAGAACCAACAGGCAAATTCAGCTTCTTCGGCTGCAAGTTCGTTTCTAATCGTCGAGTCGGCTGAAACTTGTCCACGACCCTTTGCTGTTTCCCTTGCATCTTTCAAAACTTCTATTCCCCTTTCATCTTTCGCCTACTTGGCCCTTCTCTACATGACCAACATTTATTGATTCCCGACACTTGATGCCATACCTTTCTATTTTTACAATAGACTGCTCCCCAAATATCTTCTGATACCCATATTCAGCCAGTTTGCTGCTTCTATTTTTTGATCCTTTTCTTTCAGCTCGTATTTCACAGCGGTTTGTTGCTTTTCCGTTCTTTTGGTTTTACTTGCAACACCTTGGATTTTGCGTGCATGTTCTATTTTCGCGTATACACTTTTCGGACGTGTTTTCGTTTTCCTTTTTAAGCACTTATTTTCATATATTCGGGTGTGCTATGCTAGCCCAGCCTCACTTCTGACCTGCATTCTTGCAGCTGCCACCTTTTCTGTGCCGGTCGGTTCCTGGCCTCCGCCCCCAACCAACCCACACCTTTATCCCTTCTTCCTAATTTTTCTTCTGTCCGACTGCATCGCACCCTTTGGATGTTACGTCTTTTCTCACCCCCAGTTTTATTTTTGTCCCTGAGATACCTTTATTTTTTTCCGCAGCTTGTTTATTCGCTTCGGCTCATCTTCTTGTCCACCGGCAAGCAGTTTGAACGAGCTGCGTTATTACTTTTTTTTATATCCTATTTTGACAACGACGGTTTAACCACAGCCATCTCGCCGATCTCCTTCCTCTGGTCTCCGATCTGCCTTCATCATGTCGTCACTCAAATATATTCTGGGCGATAACGAGGATGAATACCATCCGCCCACCAACGGTCTGTCTTCCCCGTTTCTATCTTTTCACATCCGCAGTCCTTTTTCTCTCTTGGCCTTTCCTCCCCCTCCCCCCTCGCTTCTCTTCTGTCCCTTCGTGGCTTCGGTTTATTTTTAAACTTTTCATCACCACATCACAACGTCGACTCGTCTTTACCTTCATCGCCTCCCTTTGCGAGGATACAGAAACTAATATAAAGGGTCATCGTCTGCCCTGTCTTCACCAGACTCGCATGACACAGAAGGGACATCTTCGCACGCCAACACTTCGACCCTTGTTTACCGAGGCAGCAGCAACAAGCCAGGCAAGTCGAGCAAGTCCAGTGGTAACAGCGGCAGCTCCTCATCCAAGTCATTCGGCTCCAGTTCAAAGAGCGCCCATCATCATTCCTCCAAGAGCAAGTCCAGCGGCAAAGGCAAGCACAAAGCTGCCGAAGACGACGGTCTTGACGACGTAGACGGCTACGACTACGACCAATCCTCCACCCAGTACACCATGGAATCGGGCGCCGAGTACCGTTCCTCTTCGGAGGGCCAATTCTATCAGCAGTCACATCATGGCCACAGCCACCATGGCCATCACGGCCATCACGGCCATCACGGCCATCACGGAAGCAGCCGAGGTGGCCGCGGCGGCTATTACATGGATCCTAACGTCGGGGCCGATTACGCGCACATGCAGGATACTGCTGTCATGCACAATGCCGGTGTGGCCATGGACGGCTCCTACGAAGTGGCGTCTATCCACCAATACGGCGCCATGCACGGCATGAACTCGTCGTCGATATCGGCGCACGGCGACATTTCGGAGCATTACAGCGGCATGGTTGGGTATGCCGGCCCGGGAGAGGCCTCTATTACACCGGTGACCCGTCGGGAGAGTCGGGCCCTGAAGGGAAAGCCCGTCCACGTCTGTGACAGATGTGAGCCTCGCCGTGTGAGTCTCCCAAAATACCATGTCCGGCTGTCTTCTCGCTCTCTACTAACAGTCGTTTAGACTTTCACGCGAGCCGAGCATTTGCGGCAAGTCCACATAGCCCAACACGCCCCTTTCACGACAGTGGGAACCTGCGCCGTTGACTAACATTCGGAATTCTTTGCAGCCGCCACCAGCTCAGTCACGATGAGCCTCGCCATATGTGCACCTACCCCGGCTGTACTAAAATTTTCTTTCGCACCGATCTGCTGCACCGGCACCAACAGAAACAGTATGTTCCATTCCTTGCCTCCCTCCCCCCTTCCATACTTTTGCGTCTGAATAGCGTGGTTCACGACGAGCTTGATCCTGATATGACAAAGGCATACGAGGAGGATGGCCTCCGTCGGAAGCGGCTCAAACGACAGTACTGACTGGCGCAGTAGCAGTGGGGAAGAGATGCCGCAAGACGCCGACGACGGAGAAGCCGGACCATCAGGTCGTCCAAGTTCGTCCCAAACGAGCGATTCCCCGGGCGGGAGCTGGGCCGCCACAGGAGCGGTACGGAGCACCACCTATTTTCCTTTGTCAAACGGGACCCCGGGAAGCAGGAGTGATAATAACCATGATAGCAGTACTGATCCCGACATGGGAGAGACCCCCGCGGGCCGCCATAGACGCCGTCGGCCATCCAACGTGGGGAGAGGTGGTCCCAAGGGACACACTGGGTATGGTGGGAAACGTACCATTCGATCGGACGGGAAGACGAAGCCAAAGAACCAACAGGACCAGGACCAAGACGACAAGCCAGGTCGAAACGACGACCAAACACTCGGCGGGCAGTCCAACTCGCTGCACAACGTCCGCCCGAAAGATTTCAGCACCCACGACAAAAAGAGGAAGGAAACCAAGGGACAGGAGAGTGGTCGAGACAGAAAAACTAGGACCGTCGGCAAAGTACAAGGCACGGGGCTTCGCAGTGTCCTGGTCAGTGGTGCAACCAGCAGCGCCCAACACCAGGCTTTTCACGATGAAATGGCGCCGGAAACCCACTCGGCGAGCAGTGTTACACCTTTTGCTGGTAACTTGCGAGAGAGTAGCGGAGTCCAAGACAACCTTTACACACAGCCTCGGCACTCCGACCCCTATATGCATGCCCAGCCATTGTTGATTCACGCCGGTAGCTATAGTCGTCACCATCGCAACCACACGGTGCCCGACACATATTACGATGAACAACAGCAGCTCGCGCGCTTCAATCATCAACACCACCACAGCGATCCGTCCCCGGCCATTGGGTGGTCTCCGCCAAGCAGCAACTTGGCGCACGGCAATGCCAGCCATGGCGACACAACTGGACCCATACCGTTGCCTCGCAGCGGTATGACGGCATCGAGCACGATACCAGCCGACGAAACAGAAGGCATTGGTCACTCTCTGCCAGTGACCTATTCCATGGCCTCTGGCGGTATTGCTGTTGCTACCGACGGCAACTGTCTCGGCTCACTGCCGCCGTCTGCTCACGGCTATGACCCGATGCCGACGCACTTTGTGTACGAGCATCCTGCCAGTCCGCCCGCCGACCATACAGCATCGTTTGCTTCGGACAGTGTGCCACCGCCCATGGGTTCCGGACTGCCGCCCGATTATACGTCGCCCAGCAGCAGCTCTAGCCTCCGCCACGTCGACGGCGCCAGCAGCTCGGGTAGTTGGACAACCGCGTATTCACTGCCCTCATCCGTCAGTTCGTCTGCCAGGCACGCTTGTACCACAATTGAGGACATGTAAGAAGGTGGAGATGAGATAATGGGAAGGGGGGCCTCAAGCAAGGTACTACCAGTCCAGAGCTGGTTTGTGCCTTGCATATATTTCACACGCTTGCAGGAGAGAGTAAGTTGGAGGCCAGTTGAACGTTCCGCGAGGACAACTTGGAATGGGAAGGAAGGCTCTTTTATTGACAACCCGAATTTCAGAGCTTGCAGGTCAAGACGTGGATCTCATATGTGTATTGTTTTTATGGTGACGTGGGTGGCTGACCTGACCTGCACGTTGTCGTCCTTTATTTATTTTTTATTTACTTTAATATAGTTGTATGTAGGGGTATTTTAATGGCATGTTTCGGCTCCGCGACTATCTTTGAGTGCTATGCATCGATGCGCGCGGCAAAAGCTTCGGAGGGGAGCCGGTCGGTTTACTGGATTAGCGGCGTCTTAGCGCTGTGTCGTTACTTGCAGGGGCCGTCGAAGAATGGAGGAGACACGAGACCACCTCACACCACCTCATGACGGGGGCAGTCTGTGCGCCGTGCCTGATTCTCGCCCCTGACGCAATTGAGCGGGGGGACAGCGATACGGCGCTTGCGTTTTGTAGGATGGACAGGAGGGCAACAAGGCCTCATCGCACCTTCCACTTGTTGTAAGCTACAATGTATTTCGTCGCACGACCAAAAACGTGCCGAAAGAACGATCCTCGATCGCAATTGCGCCTTCCCACCGGAATCCACTGCCTTGGCCCTGCCCGACCGCCACCGGCGGCGCTAAGCGGGCCTTGACAGGTCGCTCTTTCGTCAGCGAGGTAGGCTTTTGGCCTGGCTGGCCAGGCCAAGGTCCTGCCCTTGCTGCTTTTGATCAGGCTCCGTAATTTGCCATTTGGGTATGGATACTCCGTAGAGGGCAGGCGTGCTCTCGGTGTAGCTTCCTTTTAGCGTCGTTTCCATGGCTATTTTCTTGCGCAGAGCACAAGCGGCCAAGCAGAATGCCCCGGTTTTCGTCTGATTTGATATGCCCCAAGCTCCTGCTTTTCCGCCCAATTTACGACGCCTCCGAGGCCCCCCCCCCCCTCAGGCTATGTAGCAAGAGCGTCTCTCTTTGTTTCGATAGCTTTCCGTGACGCATTGGCAGCGCAGCTTCCCTCTTTGTTTTTCAGTCCTCCTTCCCTCTTTTTCATTCTCGTCGTCCGCACTCACTTCTGCCCTTTTCTGCTTCACTTTTTTATTTTCTTTTTCTCCCCAACAAACAACATCCATCTTCCCGCTCCCAAAGCACCGCCACACAAGCCCGTCTCAGACATCCGGTTGCATTTTAAGCTTTCACGCACCCGATTAGCTTTTCGAATTCTGCCGTTCTCCCGAACCAATTCGACATTCCATTGAAAACAAATCAGAAAAGGTAAGAAAGGCGCCCCCCCCTTCTTCGCAGCTGCACGACGGATGAAGCATTCAGGAAAGCGGTGAGCAGAGAGGCAAGGCAATTCGCCACGTCGATGGAACTCCGAAGATATGCTCGAAGACGGGAAAAGGGAGAAAAACAAAGCTGGTGCGCGTTGGTTGGCACGAGCTTCGAAGCGGAAGGGGGGGAGCTCGGAGAGTGGCCATACCTTCTGCCAGTCAGGAGTTGCGTGGGCAAACACAGTGAGAAGTGAGATCAGGAGCTTTCCCTGCCAGCCGCCTGCTGCAAGCTGCAGACAGGCCCTGCAGGTCCTCATTTCGTTACTCGCTGGCAGATTCCGCCTCCGCTTCGATCCCGGTCACTTTTCCCCTCCTTCTTGTCTTGCTCTTGCAGGCTGTCTCAGCGCACGGTCCAATACTTATATCACTCTCTTTTTCATCTTCAGCTTCGACAGCTAACCAGGCAACCTCGTTCAAACAGAAACCTCACGACGAAGCCGTTGTCGTTCTTCTTGCAGCCTCGGCTGCACACGTCCCTCCCGCTCGTCCTCGTTTCCGCCGCACACGCCGTCCGCTACCGCTGGCCGCTTTCGAACGCATTCGCCGCCTATCCGCCGCTGCCGCTGCAGCGTTTTCGACAATCAACCCGCTGCGCCAACGTCCCAATTCACCAGCGTCGCTACTCCCCGTCCGCTCTCGGCAAACCCATCTGCTGTTCGACACCTACAGTCAACATGGGAAGCTTTGTTTTCATCTGGTACGCATCATGTCGCAAGCCGGGGCGTCCGCGATGGTGGCCGTGAGGGGTGGGCGACTTTGGGAATCTGGCAGCCTAGTGACGAGATTGCTGACGATTTTTTTTGACTCGAACAGGCCCAATGCGGGCAAGGAGGTCTTTGTGACCGGCACGTTCGACAACTGGTCCAAGTCCGTCCAGCTCAACAAGGTTGGCGACGTTTTCCAGAAGTCTGTTGAGCTGAGCAATGTCTCGAAGAAGATTTACTACAAGGTATGCGATTGATGTGCGGCCCCAGCCCGTTTTAAACCCTCCACGCGACATGTTTTTCGCGTTGCGAACGAGTCATCCGTTTCCAACGGTATGGGTCCCTCGCTTGTTGCAGCCCGCCTCCTCCTGCTTTACTGCACTTTCCCCTACCACAGTCCCTTTTGCAGTCACCTGTCTTTTGTTTTCTTGTTTTGTGTGCTGTCAGCCTTTCTTTTTTTGGTGTTACCCTCTGCTCCCCAATTGTCTCCCGAACGGCCTGACCAAGCCGGTCAGCCTTAACTGGTCTTACGTCTCTCACCAAACGAATGCGGTCTTTGTTTTCGCAAAGAGGCCATAACGAGAAGGGCGAGCGGCCTTAGCCAACCAACCTACTTGTCTCACCCGTTTCTTTCTCTTGTGCACCAGAGCGGAGACAATGACGCAAGGTCTGCCAGACTGGCTCGAGCCTAGCGCAGACTGTGGAGGTCAGCGCCCATACAGAGTTGGAGCGAGCCTGCTCGCCTGGCCAGTTCGGCCAATTGACCCCTCTTCCCCGACCTCGTCGCTAAAGGATCACCTGTGACGAGCGTCGATCGATCGGCTCACCAGCCTTTGTATACTTGTCTTGCGACCGGCCGAGAATTACCCTACACTGCCCTTTTTTATCTACTAGCATCCCCCCCTCCTTTCTGTTCTTTCGCTTCCTGTTCTCTTTTGTTGCCGCTTTTTTGGGGTTCCTTTGTCCCGTTGCAATTGCTTCATCGCCGACGTTACCAATCAATCCACTTTCCCTGTGCAACCCACCAAGTTCAACGTACTTACAATCTCTCTCTTCTCCAGTTTGTCGTCGACGGCGAGTGGGTACTTGATCCTGCTGCGCCTAAAGAGAAGGACGAGGAGGGCAACGTCAACAACGTTCTGACCCCCGAGAACATCGTCGCTGCTCCAGCCTCTGCTGCCGTCATCAGCTCTGCCGCTCCTACGTCTACTTCGTCCCAGCTCGCTGCTGGTGTTCCCGTCAAAGACAAGGCTCTTGACGCCCCTGTCTCCATCCTGCCCGTGACCGAGGCGCCTGTTGTGGCTGGCGCAACTCCTGCATTTGCCAGTGCTATCAGCTCCGCCGCTCCCCAGTCCTCTACCGCCCAGCTTGCAGGTGCTGTTCCCCTGGAACCAAAGGCCGTTGACACCCCCTTTGCCGCCCTCCCCGTCAAAGAGGAGCCCGTTGCTTCCAAGGAGACCCCTGCGTCGTCCACCGCCATCAGCTCCGCCGCACCAGCGTCCTCTACGGCTGCTCTCGCTGCCGACGTTCCTTTGGAAAAGAAGGACGAGACTCCTGCGCCCAAGGAGACTTCCACCGCGTCCGATATCGCCGCCCCCGTTACTGCCGCTGCCGCCGGTGTTGCTGCTGTTGGTGCCGCTGTTGTTGCTACCACCAAGGACTCCGCCGAAGACGCAAAGAAGATGTCCGGCTACCAGACTGACGATATCCCGGGGACCTTCCCCGAGACCCCCGCGAACGAGCTTAACAAGGAAATCAAGCTCGTCAACCCCTTGCCTGCCGCCCCTGGCGGTGTGAACCCCGTGAAGCTCGCGCCCGGTGAGAAGATTCCCGAATCGCTGCGGTCTGGTGACATCAACGCCAACGTGAAGCTCGACCCCGAGTCGTACGAGAAGGCCGATGCTGCTGTTGCCGGTGATTACTCTGCCAGCCAGCTGCCCCCCGTCTCCAAGAACCTAATTCCCGAGTCGAGCCTGCCCATCGCCGGCAGCAATGACGTCGCCATCAACTCGGCCGCCCCCGTTGCGACAACCGCTGCGCTGGCTGGCGCCGTCCCCCTGGAGAAGAACAAGGCCGCTGCCTCCGCCCCAGTCAAGGACGAAACCGTCCCTGAGGTCGTCAAGGAGAGCCAGGAGGCTGCTGGTGTCTCTCCGGAGGCCAGCGCCATCCCTGCCGAGGTTAAGGAGAAGCACCAGGTTGAGGACGAGCTGCTGAAGAAGGTCCCCGAGGCCCCCGTCACCTCGGACGGCACCACGACCGCCGACAACAAGTCGTCCCTCTCCCCTACCGCCGTCGTTGGTGGCATCACTGCTGCTGCTGCCGCAATTGGTGCCACCGCCCTCGCCACTGCCACGTCCGCCAAGGACAAGGCCGTCGAGCAAGCCGGCCCCACTGTCCAAAAGGCGACTGCCTCTGCCACCGATGCTGCCGCCAATCTGCCCGTGTCTGTCAAGCAGGTTCTGCCGACGTCCATCCAGGAGCAGCTTGCCACCACGGCGGCCGGCGGCGAGGCCAAGGCGTCGGATGTTCCGGCGGAGGTGAGAGAGTCGATCCAGCAGGCCGGCACCAGCCCCGAAGCTGCCGCCAACCCCACGGCTATCCAGGAGAAGAAGGCTGTTGAGGCCGAGCTGCTGAAGAAGGTTGATTCTGGCGCGCCCGTCGAGGGTGCTTCGGCTGCCGCGCCGGCTGTCAGCTCCTCCGCGGCTGCCCCCGCCTCGGTTTCGACTGCCTCAGGCGCCCCCGCTGCGGCCTCCTCCACCCCTGCCGTGGCTGCTGGTGCCACTTCGGCTGCTGGTGCCGCTGCTGTTGTCGGTGCCACTTCTGCTGGTTCTGCTAGATCCTCTGCTGCCCCTCTCTATTCTGCTGGTCCTGCTGCTTCTGCTGGTCCCGCTACTTCTGCTGGTCTTGCCTCTTCTGCTGGCCCTGCCTCGTCTACTGCTCCTGCTGCTTCTGCTGATCCCGCCACCACCGCTGCACGAGCTGCTGCCACCCAGTCTTCTGCTACCCGCCCCGTTGCCCAAGCTGCTACGGCCGCAAACGGCAAGGACGCCGCACCTGCTGGTGCCGCCACGTCTGGCCCTGCGTTGGTTCCCCAGGTGGCTCCTATCGCCAACCCCAAGGCGGCCGCCATTGGCTCTGCTTCGTCTTCCCAGCCATCCAAGGGCGGCGTTGTCAATGCCGAGAAGAAGAAGAAGAACCGCCTCAGCGGCTTCTTCCACAAGATCCTGGACAAGATCGATGGCGACAAGAAATAGAGCCTCTTCGATTCCCCACAACCGCCCGTCGCTTTTCGCATCCCGTCCCGGTCCCATTCTCGTTTTGGCCATCTACGTGGCCGTGTCTTATTTTCTCCTCATACCAACACGTCATCTGTACAGTTTCCGTCACGCTCTTGGCTAGAAAGGCACCCCATATTTGATTTTGATTTTGATTTTTTTTTGTGTGTGTTGTGGTTGTTTGTTCCTGTCTTTTTTTTTTTGCACTTTTGCACGTTGCATTTCGCATGTTTGCCGTCTCTTTGCGTACTGTCCATACCCCGACGCCAGAACCACTGACTAAAGGTTGATGTATTCCTTCCTTTCAGCTCATCTCTTCCGTCATTTATGGCTTGCGATTGTTTTGTCGTATCTCTTTCTTGATTCCCCGGGGTGTTGCTACTCGACTCGCGTTGTTCTAATTCTGTGCGACAAGGCATTAATTAATTTGAAAAATAGAAGGCACAACGGGGATCGGGCGCCCAGAGGGTGATACTGTGTTGGATACCAATTCAAAGAGAAGAGGGTCGCGGACAAATGGTAATGGGGAGGACGTGGAACCGGCTTGGTGGGTTGGCCATGGTGTCTTGACTTGTTTTGCATTTTGCCATACGTTTCATCATTTTTGTTATTCCGACTTTGAATTTGCAGTAGTGTAGACAAATACAGGACATGTTTTTATCTCAGTGGCCACAATGATCATGATATAGTGCATTGTGTGGGTATGAGATGAGAGTATGTACTCAGAAGTTGAAGCTGCAAAATTGCTATTAGTGGACGTATGGTGTCCAGCAGTCATTGCGCATCACGTGATCGCCCGACAAATAGCGTGGCATTCCGTTTCGCCTTCCGTCCCGAGCGTCATTTTGCCCCGCCTTTCGAGCCTATGACTCGGTCTGCCGCGACTTCCCTGCTTAGATGATTCGCTCCTTCTTTTTTCTGGGCACTATCGACACCACTGTCGTGATTTCTCCCAGCGTTCCCCTCCTCTCCGCACGTCTTCCTCCTCTCTCTATTTCTCCCATTCCAACGCCTGTCGCGTCTTGGACGGCCTCTTTTCCGTTTCGGGTTGTGAACCGACACTTTGTCGTATGCCGACGCGTTCTCGATCATTCTCGATGATTTCCGGCTGCTGATCGTCAATCCCCTAACCGCCCCATCGACAGAATCGACGCCCTCTTCCTTATTCCTCGTCTCCCGTTTCTGCTCCTTTGTTCATGAGGCCAAGACTGGCGTTGCCAACTACAGACAGCGACGAGACCTGCAGGGCGATGACGAGTGGGATGAAGCTCCGATATTATTATCGTCGATAGCGATAGACGTCGGCATATCCACCGGGCCATCTGCTCTCAATCGCATTCGTTTCGAAACATCTCGATAACCGCCACAGTTTTGCCACTCATTGTCCTCCGTACTTCTTTACGGTTGGCACAGCCCAGCACTCAAAGCTCCCATCAGCCTCTCTTTTTTGCAGCGGTCTTCGATCAAACGCCTGTTGGACAATCACCGGCCTCTTTCCACCCCTCTCGCTTTCTCGGAAAATGAGCGTTCCACAGTCGAACCAGGGCAAGTCGTTGTCATCTCCGTCTCCATCCTCACACTCGCCCATCGCCCCAACCGCCGCATCGACTGGCGGCTCAGACTACTCGTCCCGTCGACCGAACCAGCAGACCGGCGGACCTGCTGCGGGCATCTCGGCGGCCCCACGCAAAGGCCAGGCATCACGCAAGCAACACCGGAACCAGAAACGGCCGGGCGCTGCAGGCGGTGGAGCGTCCAGCAGTGGAAACACGGGGCAGAACAAGAACAAGAACTACCGGTTCGAAGACGAGGATGACATGGCGGAAGCCCGCGCTGTGAAGAACGCGTCCAGCCGCCGCGGCCAGACGTCCATCACCCACCTCCTCAACTATGCGGCACCCTCGCGCGCACATCTCGAGCACGCTTTTGGCGGCCACGACTACTACTACGGCAGCCGCTCCCGGCACCATGGAAGCCATCACTACGCCGGTGGTGGCCACCACTCGTACCGCTCCCACCACCACAACAGCTCGGTCGACAAGGCTCGGTTTGTTCACTCCAACTACCGCTTCGTTGTCTCGCCCAAGGGCAACTATGCGACGCAGGCCACGGACGCCGACGGGTACATTGACTGGGACGATGTCCTGCAGATCCTGGCGTCGACCGAGTCGCAGAGCTCGTCGTGTCCCATCTGCCTGTCGGAGCCTGTTGCGCCCCGCATGGCCAAGTGCGGCCACATCTTCTGTCTGCCCTGTCTGATTCGCTTCATGCACGCCATCGATGCCGACGATTCGGCCCGCAATGCGGCCCGTGGTGGTGCCGCACGCACCGTGGTCGGTCTCCCCCCGGCCCTGGATGCAAACGGCGCACTCGCGGCGCCGCCTGCACCCGTGCCAGAAAAGCGAGCCAAGTGGAAGAAGTGCCCCATCTGTGAGGAGAGCGTGTACCTGGGCGAGGTGCGGCCCGTTCGCTTTTATGCAGGACAAGAAAGCCCGTTGCCCCGGCCCGGCGACGATGTTGTGCTGCGCCTCATGATGCGCCCTGCCAACTCGACCGTCGCATTGCCGCGCGAAAGCGCCGCCGATATACTCAACAATGCTGGTGCCAAAGGCGGCCGGGGTGGTGTTTCGATTCCGTGGCACTTTGCGGCCAATGTACTCGACTACGCACGCATCATGAAGGGGACCGGCGACTACATGGTGGAGGAGTTTGGGCGAGAGCTGGAAGATCTTGCGCGCCAAGAAAAAGAGGACGAGCTGCTGTTCCACGAGGACGGTGAGTGGACGCGGCGCGCTATGCGGGCCGTGCGGACGGCACAGGAGAGCTCTCGAGAACTGGGCGGCATCGAGCTCGCACTGCAGGACGGCAGCATTTTCGGTGACAGCAGCAGCAGCAACAGCAGCAACAGCCAGCGACCAGTGAAGCAGCTTCCTGTCGGGGCGGAACCCGCGTCACCGACGGTGGTAACCGCATCACCAGCACCAGCACCAGCACCAACACGGGCTGCGCAAGCGCGGCCAGGCGACGGACCATCCTCCCTGCCACGACCAACGGCCACCTCGTCAGCCGCCACCGCGGCAGCAGCAGCAACCCCGCAAGACTTTTACTTTTACATGTCGCCGCCCCACCTCTATCTCTCTCCGCTCGACATTCGCATCCTCAAGACCAAGTACGGCGCCTTTTCGGCGTTCCCCTCCACCCTCCTACCGCGCGTCGAGCACATCTCCACCGGCCACGTGGTCGACGACGCCATGCGCCGCCGCGCCAAATATCTCGGTCACCTCCCCGCCGGCTGCGTCGTGTCCTTTCTGGAGTGCGACTGGACGGACATTGTGCCGGCCGAGACGCTTGCTACCTTTGCCGAGGATATCGAGCGCCGCCGGAAGCGCAACCGCGACAAGGCCTCCCAGGAAGAGCGCGAAAGGCTGCAAGCCGAGCGCCTTGAAGCCGCCGCACTCCACAGAGGCGCTGGACGGCGCGGCGGCGGCGGTGCCGGTGGCGGCGGTGGAGGCGGAGGCGGTGGTGGTGATGCGCACGGCAGCGATCACGGCCACGACAGCATCTACGATGGCACCGTGCGGCCCATGGACATCAACGAGTTCCAGCCGCTCGGGGGTGGTGGTCGCAGTGACCACGACGGTGGCGGCGGCATCACATCGTCGTCGGCGTCCCCGCCCAACCCGCGCCTCGGCTTTGGCCAGCTGGCGTCCATGTCGACGACCCCGCCGTCATCCTCGTCCAACTCGGCATCGCGCACCGTGTGGGGTACGCGCGCCGTGCCCGTGTCGCCGAGCCTGCAGGCCTATGTGGACCACCGTCAGGCCCCGGACGACGGCTGGCTCAAGGACGACCAGGTGCTGGGCTCGCTCCTCGATACCAGCGGAGCCAACGACGCCGACCTGGTGGCCCAGATCGAGGCCCTGGGCGTGGAGTCGGCCAAGCAGCCCGTCGACGGCGACGCGGACGCTGCCGCTGCGGCTGGCAAGGCCAAGAAGAAGAAGAAGCAAAAGATTACGCTGATGAGCACGGGCGGCCGACGAGGATTCTGATGTAGTCATGACGCGGAACACAATGATTTTTTTGCAGACACCGCGTTCTTTGGTTCTGGCCAGTTCTCCATGTCAGCGCACATAGTACGGCGCTTTCTTTCCGGTTCTGTTTTGGGTTCTGTTTTATTTAAACGACTTACATGCCTTCTCGTTTCGAAGCCAGATATAACAGCGCTCTTGTTTTTTTATATTTCATTTCATTTTCACGCCGCCCGCTCATCACATATCATTTATACAGATGGCAGCATATACAACTACAAAGCAAATAACATATACAACACCTTCTATTTTTTGCATGTTACCACTATACAGGTACAAACAATTGCAAAGACTAAAGCGTCTATATTATTGCTCCGTGTATTTTGTTTCTGTACGAAAGCTAAGAAATACTCTATGTTGTCTTCCCACAGCGCAGAACAGGGAAACCCGCTTGGTTTCGTCCCCAACATCTGCCGTTCAATTCGGGCCGCCTTTTTGTGTGTACTCAATACTGTACTAGGAAAACCAATCCTGCCTGTAAACCGGACCGACGAAAATAAAAAACAAAAATAGCAGGTAAACATAATGCAAATGGAATAATACAGCAAAACGGGGGACGCATCGTCGATGTGTTTTGGGGCCGTTGATGGTGTTTTTGCGGAACCAGGAAGGGAGACGGCGCGAAAGTGGAAAAGGTACGGAATGAAAAGAAGACCAGAAGGAAGAGAGAGAGAGAAAGGGATAAAAACTTGGCGAAAAAAAAAGCGAAGCGAGCATCGATGGCACCAAAACGATGTACCCACACGCTTATGACGCGCGCAGGCTTCGCCGCAGGTCGGACGACGATGCCATGCGCTCGATGCCGTTGCCGTTTCGGGAGCTGCTCGGGCGGCTCTTGGCTTCCTGTGTATTGCTTCCGCTGCCGCTGCCACTGCCGCTGCCCGACGGCTGCTTGTCATCGCTCTCCTCCGAGTCGTCGTCGCTGGCTTGCTGCGACCGCGCGTCGCGGCCGCGCTGCCGGCTCTTGGTCATCCACGACCGCACGCCGCCAATTAGGCCGAGGGCGTAGCCGGCCACAAAATCGTTGGTGCTGCCGACGGGCGACTTGGGTGTCGCGGACGTGTTGATGCTGGGGGACACTGCGCCATTACCGCCGCCCACAGCCTGCTGATGCTGCTGGTGGAGGTTCAGGGCCGAGGTGGGGCTCGTCGGGAGGGGGCCGTCGTTGGCGGTCAGGTATGACGACTGGCCCGCGGGGGAGCCGAGGTGCAGCGAGGGCCGCGGGGCCGGGCTCTGGGGCCGGCTGGCGGGCCAGAACTGGCGCAGCTCCTTGCTGAGCTCCTGGCCGGTCGTGGTCCAGTTGGCACGGATATTGTCACGCAGGTCTTGGACGTGGCGCTTGAGCTCGAGCTCGTTCTTCTTCAGCCAGCTCACGTTGAGCTCCTGGCGGGAGGTGCCGCGCTTCAGTTGGCGGGAGATGTACTTTTCGTAGTCGCGGACGATCTTGGTGATGATGCCCGTCGTGCTGACACCCTCGGTGCGCTGGGTCACCAAAAACTTGCCAGCGGCCTTTATCGGCTGGTAGATGTCGTCGCCTTCGTCGGCGCCGTAGGGGATGTCGTCGTGGGCGACGTAGTCGATCTGGTGCTCCTCGAGGAAGGCGGGCGTAACGATCCACGGGCAGTTTTCGATGACCTCGTCTACCCACTTGCAGTGGCGGACCGTCTCGGCGCGCTCCTTGCCGGACAGCACCGTCAAGCCCTTGCGCTTGTGGGTCTCCTCGTCGCCCGTGACGCCAACAATCAGGTACACGTCAGAGAACGCCTTCTTGGCCTGCTCGAGCTGGCGCATGTGTCTGCTGGGAGTTAGAAACGTGTTGTCCGCGCAGGGAACAATCTGCTATAGAAGAAAAGGGGAGGATGTACCCAAGATGGAACAGATCAAAGACGCCATCGGCATAGACCCGGACCGGCCGGCCCACGGGTGGGGAGTTTGTGCGGTAGCCGTGGCGGTGGATGAGGCCGCCGCCTCCGACCGGCGGTGGCGCCATGGACTCGTCGGACGCGCTCACATCCTCGTTGTCGTCGTCGCTGGTAGAGTTGCTGTTCCGGCGGCCGTCGTCTTCAACGTTCGGCCGCTGCCGCTTGCTGGGCTTCTGTCGCTGGCTCTGGCGCCGCGTAGAAGGCGATGCGTCGGTGGCCTCGTCGTCATGTTCAGACTCAATGTCATCGTCGCCATTCTCCTCGTGATAGTCGTCGTGGGTGTCAACAGCTGTCTCACGGGTGCGCTTGCGTTTGCCGTTGGCACCGGCGGTTGTTGAGCTTGATGGGGGAGGCATTTTGCGTGAGTTGTGTGTGTATGTGCAATAGGGAAAAGAGGTCGAGGAGGTCGGTCAATTGTCTTCAACGGCGACCAAATAAATCGCCAAACAGGGTATTCGATGCAACCGATAAAAGACGGGACGTCGAGGGACAGTTGCTGAGAAAACTGAAGCTTGCCGCGATGAGAAAAAAGGAGGAGAAAGAAAAATCGCGGTTTAAATTGCAGTATTTTCTGAAGGCTGCGTCGGAAAATCGGTTGCCAGAAAAAACGGCTTGGCCAATAGAAACAATCAAGTCAATCGAATGACGACACCCGGCAGCTGTGGCAGCGTCAGAATGCGTTTGCTGTGCCTTGAAGTTGGATTCTGATTTTTGGCGGTGCTGTGGCCGCAATTGGTGTGGACAGGTTCCACGAAAGCCGAGCTGGGCACACGTGTCAAATGCGAAGAGAACGTGGCACAGGCGCGGCCGGATATCATAGGATTCGATCCAACGTAGGTAGAGGTCGAAATAAAGATGGCAGATGCACGAAGCAAGTGAGGAGAGAAGAGAAAAGAGAAGGGTTTGGAAAAGTTGAAAAGGAGAAAGACGGAAAGCTGGCGGACGCAGTGGAAGCTGCAAGAAAGTCACCCTTTCCAAGTGGGCAAAACGATACGCTAACAGCTGTGTAGTATTAAAAGCAGAAGTTACGCCCCAACAGCCCCTATTCTTGACCCTAGCAAGTGAGACACAGCACCAGGAAGGAGCGACGCAAGCCATGGAACGGTAAAAATGACAAGGCAAGAGCAAAATAAGACGTATTTCGGGCGTGCGGCATAAATGCTATCAAGATTAAATGAAAGAAGTGAGGACGGAAAGTGCGACGCGCAAGGAACACGCCCTCGTTGCAGTGCTGACCGCGACTTCCCTGCCACTGTACGCCGGGCATAAAAGTGGCGTCATTTGTCACAACAAGCGGCCTCCTTGCTGGGCGCACCATCGCCCCAATCTCCATCTGACGAAAGAGTCCTTAGTTCGGGTCCTTTAAGTCACGGCTACAAGGACCGCGACATGAGCGCCATAGAGAAAAAAAGCATGACATAGTCGCTCTTCGTATGTCGTACAGCCTTTGTATGTGAGACCTGCCGCCTTTTGTCATCCTCCGTCGTCCGGTCCTATGTTAGTGACGTATATCGGACATCACCAAACTTACTATAAATTCCAAAATAAATCTCGCAGTAAGAAGTGATAATTATTGAAAATTGTCTCGTTTAAGCAGTGTAGCTGTTGGAGTTCCTCAAAATTAAAAAATGCGCGTGCCCGTGGTCCTACTCTTTGCTAGGCATAACGATAAAACTTCATATCCTACAATCAGGTAGCCACATGGTCCTGTCCCTCTGTCCTTCAATGTGATGACACCCAAATAACAAATGACAACTATAACGCCTCGCTAATACCCTGGCCGTTGATTCTGGACGCATCCTCCGCGCTCGGCCACACTATTTAGACATGATACCCGCAATGCGAAAACACGTAGGTCGTAAAACAGAAAGTGATAAAATAATGGTGCGAGAGGAATGATGGTATCATGCACCCCTACGGCACCGGCGTCGACGGCCGTGACTTGGTAACGCGATGCCTGCCGCACCGGTGCGGGTCTTTGGGGTTGCTGAGATAGCAAAACTCCTTGGCGCCTTCGGGAGCGGCCGGTCCGAACCTCTCCCGGACCGTACAGTACTCGTAACCGGGGCCCATCCAGCCCTGTATGTGCTTGTGCAGCTCGCAGCGCGAAACACCGCACTTGCGGCACAGAGCCTGGCCCCGTACGCGCAGCATAGCCAGCGCGTTTGTCGTGGCCTCCAGCGTGGCGGCGTCCGAGTGGCCGCTGTGCATCATCCGGCCGGCCAGATGCCACACCCACTCCATGTCGTTGGGACCCGACCGCCGCACCGACAGAGGCACAGCACCGTGCATGCGGCGGTGGATGTCGTAAAAGTGCTTGTTGGTCAGCCCCAAGCACGTACTGTCGATCGGATCCAGGAAGTCGAAGATGGCGTAGTGCAGCTCGGGGGGCAGGTCGAGTAGGCCGAGATTCTCCGACAGGCGGTGGTGATGTGGCACCGGCTCGTAGTCCATGACCGAGTACGACCGCCGGGGCGGGCCCAGCTTCGGCCGTGTTGCTCTGCCAATCTCCGCCGGCTGGGGCGCAGGTACGGGTGGTACGGCGCCCGACGATGCCAGGCCACTGACGGTCTCCTCGTCAATGGTCGGCGGTCGTCCATGTGCGGCGAGCGTTTTCAGGGCATCTCCGCTTGGTGCCGCCTCCACTGGTGCCGCGGCAGCCGCTTGTGGAATATTGTTGGTGCTGTTCTGGTGGATGAGCACCGTCCTTGACTCGCCCCGCATCAGCGGTGGCGGCGAAGGATAGACATAGTCGTTCGTGGACTGGGCGCGGCGTGGCGGCCGGAAAGGAACACGGCCGTTTCTGCCACTGGCCGAGTTGTCGTTGGGGTTGAACGATTTCGGGTCTACTCCACGAACAAGCGAAGTGTGACTGCCTTGCGACGTGTACAGGCTGTCAAGCATGGTCGTCATCGATGCTGTCATTGTCCAATGGTGATTAAGGTCCGAGTCGGTCGCGTATCGCTGTGGATATTTATTATATTTAGGGCCTGCCGACCGTATCTTGTCTTATAGTTGACAGGCAGCGAAGGATGCGAGAGGGGAAGTCGGGCGCGTCTGGCCGGGGTCTTATAAGTCTTCGGGCAGCGAAGAGGAGACGAGGTTCCAGAGCGGGGTGGGGTAGACGACGAATGAACGTATCGAACGCAACGGATGTGACGAACCGAACGGGTACTGTTACGTGTAAGCAATGCACCTGCGTCCAGTGCTGACGACGGGTGGTGTGCCCAGGTACGGCTTGCGATCCAGAGGCGAGGGAGGCAGAGCGATTCCGATACCCTTCTTCACTAGCAAGCTCATCAGGCGGCACGGCAAGAAGGGTGATGTCGTTATAGTGTCAGAACGTCAGGATACGATAGCGCGATCGTCACGGCGCGACCCTAATATAGAGTAAGGAAAACGCCAGGAAAACGCCCTGCGTCGAGAGGGGGTGGGACGAGAAGCTTCAGAGCGGGAAATGCGACTCGAGATGGAGGGGGTCCAGGGCGGGCAAAAGGTGGTGCGCGGTCCGTCGAAGTCGAAAGAAAGCGCTCTTCTGGGGTGACGAATCGAACAACGGAAACAAAGACCACGATAGATGAGACCGGGGCGGGGCGCAGTTAACTTCGCGGGTGTTCTTTGATAGTTCGGGTCGCGTGGCACCAATGCGAAAGATGCGAGATGGTCGTATGATCAAACGCCAGAAATCAACCGACTGGTGGTGTAGAGACAGGCACTGTACGTCGTATGTTGTACAGTTTGCACGAATCGTAGGTCGCCAGAGCGCCGCCGTCTCTTTTTCAGGCAAACACAGCCAGGAGAGGAGAAGGGAAAACGAAAAGAAAAAACAGCCGGGGAATAAGGCTGGTAATCCGGCAAAGATCGTCGCTTTTGCAAAGCGCTGGACGTCAAAACACGGTCGGCTCGTCACCTCGTGACTGCTTTTTGGTCTGTCGGATGAGGTACGACGTACAGGGACGTCGTTGGTGCAAGGGGGGTTCGAGTCGATGGAAAGCTAAAGAAGGGGGCGGAAGAGGATTTCGTGGAAGATGGAGAAACACGGTATCTACGGAATGGGGGCTAGGAGAAGGATGGGGGGATGCAACTTGTTATATGCAGCCGCATCAGAGCATCAAAGGAAAGCGCAACGCAGGGTGAGATGGATGTGTTGGTCGTCCTTTCCCTTGCTGAAAAATGTTTTTCGCTGTTGACCCAGTTGAAGCAAGTCCTTTGCGCCCACTGTTTTCTCCGAGCATCGCTCCTGCTCCCTCATCCGCCCCTTGACCGACAGCGCTCGCTCAAAGCCTCGGACATATCAAAGGACCCCTTTTGGCTGGAGCCCCGACAGACGGTGTCGAGCCTAACAAATAAGGGTCTATTCCTGGCCACACGCAGGGACTGTCCTCAGTACGGAACACGATCTGCTAACTCATTCACGCCATGTGCCCCCGGCTGCGGACCACGTCCCGCTAGGGTTAAGAACGGTGGCCGCCGGCGTGAGCGACCTGTACTTTCGCCCCCCAAAGTCCCTTTGCCATGGCCATTTCGCCTCTAGTTCTTTGATACGAAATAGCCTTTCCTGGCATTAATCCTATGTGCGTTGCGTCCAAGTTCTGTTTACGAAGAGATTTCGTTTTCTTTTTCTCATCCAATTTATCGCATGTCTTTCTTCACTAGGGTTGCTCTTTCCCTCTTGGTTTAATGCCGAATAGGCCAGGCCAGACCAAGTGGCAAGTCTTGCAGTCTAGGCTCCTCCAAATGCAACACGGCAGGTGCGAACCGTGCTGCCGTGGTCCCTCTCTCAGTGGTGTCGAGCGTGAGTGAGCGCGCCTGCCGTCGGTGCCGTCATAGGTGCTCCACTTTGTTCGTTCTTTCCCTTTCTGTTCGTGCCATTGTGTCATGCAGGTCGTTCCCGGTTTTGGGGCGCCCCATGTATGACAGCAAACAAGGAAGCTGCATTCATTTTTGCATGCAACCTTTTGGATCGTCTGACGTTGGAGGGTTGTCTCTTGCGTGCACACCTCGTGTCAATTTTCATCTCATCTTTCGTGCCTAGACCAAATACCAAATTGTCGTTAATACTGAATCCAGACCGTTTGTGAAAAGTGTCGCGTGACTTTCAATTGGTGTTGGACTGCGACGATATTACAAGACGTTGGCCAATAAAAAAATGTCTTTTAATTCAGCCATCAGAAGTGAGAATCCTTCTTGATTCTGGTCCAGACAGAGGACAAGGACATACGAGTGGATATGCCACAAATGCATTTGTAACATTGCAACGTCAATTGCATTCGATCGGGTCAAGAAAAGAGAGCTACTCGCCAGGCATAATCAAAACTCTTCCATCTTTCAGATCCTTAATGTGTACCTTCACCAAAAGTTGAAAGAGTTACTTCCTCGCCCTATGATGTAAACAATGGGGCCGGTGGATTAATACGGGGACCTGCGATGTGTTGATCAGGTGGGGGATCGAAAAGAAATCGGGATGCATGGCAATCGTGGCCAGCTTCGATGCACGCCACTCTCATATAGAAACTCATCGACCCTTATGGCATTTCCAGGTAGCCAGAGATCAACACGGCCGTGATCATCTGGTCTTCCGCGCAACACCAGTCGGCAACGGAACCGGCAAGAATGGGTTCGGAGTGTACCGACAAACCGGCAACCGGGCGTCTCACGCTGAACAAGCCAGCACGGCATTGAGCATCACGTGGTAGCCTCTCGTCTATGCTTCTTTCTTATGAGTCAATGTCTCTTATGCGGCCTGTCCAGAACTCTTCGCACAATTGTCCATCTGGTTGTGTATTCAACCCAGTAGCCTGCCCGGTAAATCATGACAGATGCATATCCTGCCCGTAAAATGTCTGCTGTTGAAACTTAACAGATAATGGAATTGGCCAATTCCATGACTAGATCATTCCTTGTTCACTCCGTCCTTCTCTCTGCCAACACCACCCTCGTTCCCTCATTCCCTCGTGCCTCTTGGCCTCCCAGCCTGTCAGCCGTTCTTTACGCTCGGTTGCCCGAGTCGTAAGCGATCCACAGGACCATGACAATAATGTCAAAGCCTTTGCCCTCGCCGCCGTCGTACTTGTACGTCCACATGCCGTCCGTCTTCTCGTTCCAGTACGCGGCCTGGGCGCTGTGCATGCCGCGGCGGCCGACGTGCGGCTTGCCGTCCGTGCCCGTAGCAGCCGGCTTGCTGCCCGAGGCGTCGGCCGAGGTGTCGTCGGTACCAGCGGCAGTGTCCGTCCCCCGCGACTTGTTCAGCTGAGATGTCGGGACGAGGTGTTGCACGATGGTGCTGTTGACGGCGAACTTGAAAGCAGGAGCCCCGCTGGTGCCGGTCGCCGACTCGCTGATCAGGGCCTTGAGGATAGAGTTCTGGGGCAGGCGGAAGAGCATTAGCGAGTGTCGAATACCACTCGATTGATCACCCGTGGAGGGGGTGGGGGGGTTACGGGTTCTTCAACGTACAATGATGGTCGTGTTCCAGCTCTCTGTCTTCTCGTGCTCGTAGAACTCGGCAGAGCCGATGGCGCTCTGGCAAGCCTGTCGTTGGGGACCGGGTTAGCATGGCGAGATGCCCTTCTCTAGCTACTACAATCGCTGTGCATCGCTTCGCTACCGGCCGTCGCTTCCGGCTTCGTACTGCGAATGAGGTGCTGTCCAATAAGGCGGGGGATCGAAGGTGGCCGCCCACTTACATCCTCGGTGATCTGCTTAAGGCGCGTCGGCTTGATGGGCTGGAGAGGTAGAAAACAGACGTGTTAGTTAAGGTTATAACAATAGCGGTAGAATATAAGGAGAATAGAAGCTCGGGGAACGAGGCTGGCTGCCTCGGACGCAAACGGATTAAGGGGTAGAGGGGTGGTACGATGCTCTTAAGACAGAGCCACGACGCGTGTCCATAGCGAACTTACCGCGTTTGACGTGGCGTCGGTCATAATTGCGGTTCAGGTATGGTGGGTGGAAGACGGAGACGGGAAAGGGCGGTGATAAGAGGTCGTGATCGAGAGAATTATCCTCTTGTTTGATGCTTCAGAGTAAATAAACAAAAAAGTGCTGTGCAGCAAAGAATGGTCAGCACAGTTGGACAGGGGTTGTGATTGCTTGCCTGCCCAAAGGCGGTGAACAGAATCGGTATGCACAGCAGCTGGGAGGGGCAAGGCTGGCGCTTCTGGGTGCAAGAAAAGGCGGACTGGGTGGGAAGGACGAGGCTGCAGCCAGTGGGGGTGGCTTTCCATCTTACATAGCAGGAAACGTGGACGTCAGTTACATAGTATTCGCGAAGAAAGCGCTTTGGCCTGCAATTCACGGTGTTTTGGATCCGATCGTGCCTGCGTTCCGCTGCTCCTTCCTGATGGCTGAATACCGAAGGACAAGGGGCACAGTATCACGTCGTAGATGCAAGGTCTAACCAGCGCTCTGATTGGCCGCTTGTCTTCTTGCGGACTGCATGGGCTGCAGAAACGGCTCAAGCGTGTGCACGTGATATCCGGATCTGGTTGCTACAGTGAATACTGGCCAATCAAATGGCCCACGTGCTCTCCGCCGCTACTTGTACCCCCAAAAAAACCGTCGTGTAAGCTCCATCAGTGCATTCACAGCTTCCTTTTGGTGGTCTTTTGCTACAGCTCCTGCCCGCAGTGCAAGCTGCGTAGCAATGCCTCGATATTTCTCGCATCGCAAGGTCTCCAATTGAAACTAGTGTCCCATTGCCGAATTCCCTCGTCTTCGTCCTCCTACATCGTACTCTTGTCTTGTTTCCATCAAAGATTGTGATCTTTCCGTGGCCCTCTTTTCGTCGTCACGACCTCTTCTGCAGGCAAATCAGCTCCTTCCTTCTACGAACATTCTTTGTACACTTTTTTTTCCCCTATAGCTGTTATCGGACCGCGATAAGCAAACCAGATCGCTCTGTTGTTTTTTCGCTTCTGGATACGATCGTCATTCACTCCTCGTCCCTCGCATCGGCACACACATTCCCTTGTGTCGCCCTTTCATCCTCAGGAGACAACCGACTTCGCGAGACTCAATTCATCTCTCGTACTGTTGTTTTGTTGCCGACCCTCCCTATCTGAGATACTCGCTTTCCTCGTCGCCTCTCCCACCATCCGCCACAATGTCCAGCCAGCCTCTTCTCCAGACTGCCCCAGGTAAGAATCCATCAAAAGGCGATTCGTTCCACCCGGCCTCGCCCACCTGCTCCCTCGACCACGCTGGCTGACCCTCGTGGCCTCCCCTCAGGCAAGCGTATCGCTCTCCCGACGCGCGTCGAGCCCAAGGTATTCTTCGCCAACGAGCGCACGTTCCTGTCATGGATGAACTTCACCGTCATCCTCGGCGCCCTCGCCATCGGCATGCTCAACTTTGGTGACCGTCCGGCGTTCATTTCCGCCTTTTTGTTCACGGGTGTCGCCCTCGTGACCATGCTGTATGCGCTCTTCACCTACCACTGGCGTGCCAAGTCGATACGGCGGCGCGGCCAGGCCGGTTTCGACGACCGCTTCGGTCCCACGTTCCTGGCCGTCATCCTGGTGCTGGCCATTGTTGTCAACTTTGTCCTGCGCATCGTCTACTCCTCGACGGGTGGCAACCCATAGAGCGCCCTCTGCTGTAGTGGGCGGACGCCGACGGTGAGACGTCCGCCGGAGGCGGGCACAGCGATTTCCTTCCTGTCGCTACGGCCCCGGGTTCGCTTCGCCCGAGTGTGAAAAAGACGAAACAACACCGCAATCCTGGAGCCCGATGGATCCCGACGACGGCGCAACATGTTGACAGGAGCAATACAACAGTCATTCACCAGAGATGGCATGGCTGAGTGGAAGGTACAGACTGCATTGCATAACTAGTATTTGCTTTTTGGGTACTTGGGATTGGATTTATGTGAACAACAGGATACTGCGGTTGACGAACAAATTTACGACCCTGTACGGAGTACTTTTGTAGTTTATGTTAACGGTGATCAGAATCATTTACACAATACATTGTATTTTTATAGCAAGTCATGCAAGTTGCTCGATTGGATTTTGTAGAAAAAGCCTCGTAGGATACCTATATATGTATATTTTTTTTAAAAAAAAAAACCAGCCATATTTTGGGTTTTTTATCTGCATGTAGTTTTCTCGTCTTCTTTTTCTATGAGGTTTTCACATGAAATTAAGCAAAATAAAATAAGAATAAACAACACGAACAAAATAATGAAATTAAATCGTAAAGAGTAAGGGTATCATAATGTAAGCTTCCCAAATTTATAGCCCGAATTCCCATACAATGCATGTTTCCCCAAGATCACCCGCAACTATGCCATATGCCATTCCAGCATGTCCACGCGATAGTCGTTATCATCGTCCCTCTGCGATTCAAGTCCTGGCCATCCACTGCTCAAACTCAACCTCCAACGGGTCCGTGCTGGCCTGGACTGATATTTCGGGGTTCTTCTGCAATTCCAATATGGGTGTCCGTGACAGGACGATGCTCATGTAGGTCGTGACATGTGCCTGCCCCTGCACGGCCTTCTTTCGCGACATGGCTTCTGTGAACCTGTGCATCATAGGTGCAAAGTCGTCATCCTCGCCATCCCCGGCACCAGATGCGGTGTCCGCTGGCCCCGGTGCGGACACAACATCGTAGATCCGGTTGTATTGATACCACGCGACCTTTGACAGCTTTGAACCCTTCTTTCCCTGCTTCTTGGAGGTCCCCGTAGTGTCCGCGCCTCCCGCTACCCGAGAAAAGTAGCCTTCCCGCACCCGCTGCTTGACAATCTCGGCAATGGAGATGAGCTTATTGGCATCAAGGACTCGGCTATGTAAGAGCACAACACCCGGCCGCGGCGTTGGCGGCGATGCCTTTCCTTCTTTTGTGGTAGGGGCGATCGGTCGATCGGCAAGGTGGTTCAGGACCGCCTTAATGCGCTTCTCCATTTTCGACGACGAGATGACGGAGAGCGTGTGGACGTCGTATTTGGAGGCAAGCTCGCGCAATATGGCGGCATGGGGCTCGAGGGGGAGTGTGTTGGGTATGTCCGGCTGCTTTGGCGAATCTTGCTTGGAAGGTCGCTTATTTGATGCCGTCTCTGCTGTCTGTTGTGGTTTCTGCCGCTTTTCTGGCCGGGGCTCTTGGGTCGTTGTTTGTTCTTGTCTGCGTTTCGAAATCGCCTCTACGGCTGCGCCCGGAGTCGCCGGGATAACCGTGCTGGACGCTGTCGTCTTTGCTACCGGCTTTGTAGATTTGGGCGTGTTCAAGATCGTGGAAGGTGTTGTTTTCTGCTTCTTTCGGTTCTGCTGCTGCCCGAAGGGCGCCGACGCCGCGTGTCTCTTGCCGGGCCCCATTACTCGATGCTGCTGTGTGTATTTGATGACCAGTCTCGACACTGACGCCGACGTTGCAGAGCCGTTGAATGGCCGGACGTAAAATGTGCTTGCCAACGAGGTCGGGATAAGGCTTCGTCGGTGCAGCCCTTCGAGGCTGTATGTCTTGATGTGATGCCCGTATTAGAGGGGCCCACCTCGTCTATGTCGAGTCGTCTTTGCGGACAGGACGACCCGTGCGCCGTGGTTCTGCAGTAATGGATGTGGCGTCGTGCCTTCGCGTCGTTTGTTGATGCATGCGGTCGAATCTGGCTCTCAAGCTCTAAAAAATCTTTAAGAATCTACGTCGCGCCGTCCCCCACAAAACGGTGCCTGCCGTTGCAGCAAATAGCTACAGCCAATCACAAGCGCGCCTTCTCCAAGTAGCGTTCTGGAGCTTTGTTCTCCTGCATTTGCTAGTGGTCTGTGCGTTCTTGAAAGGAAAACGGCTGCGCATTTGACAGGAGAATTTCTTCCACGATGTTTGTTTCTTTGGTTCGTTCCCTGGATGAGTGGCAGGTGAATATGCACGCCCCTGGGCCAACATCCACCCCTTCGGCCCAACGGGGTCTAGCTCGGCCGTTCTGGCCTCGCCGACAAACAAAAAATCACGGCGAGAGCGCCATATATTGCGCCTTCACCTGGCTCTGACGGGTCTAATCATAGTCTACACCACTAGGCAGCTGGTGTTGTTATGCTTGGGATTCTCAACAGTGAGGCCGGCCATGAGCGTCGGCCGGTGTGGACGCCGCCCGCCCGGTGCTGTACGGCGTATTTCGTACAACTCGACCAGGTAACAGGACGGCACGACAGCAAGGCCAGGTCCAGTGTCTGGTAGAACCCTCACCTCTCCATGTTTACGAGATAAGATACATGGCCTATGCCGTAAAATACGCAGTGCACGAAATACGACGTGCTTGACAAGACGAAGCTGGGTCATTGTCAGCATCATGCAGGCTCTTCACGCTAGTTCGACGGTGTACAGGCTTGCACTCGGAACTGTGGACAGGTCAAGATCGAACGTCCATAGGCACGAGATGTTGTGGAGGCCGTCTCCTTATATTTATCGTCGGTTGCTGTACGTCGTATGAATCAAGGTACATGCACACTCTATACTTGCTCCTTCCTACTCTAGACGCCAGGCTCGCCGCAGGCAGCTCATGTTTGCATGCAAGGAAGGAAGGGGCCAAAGAGGTCGGGAAACATAAAAACACAAACGCAAATAGAAAGCGGCCCTCGGACCCATGCCTACTATGTATTTATTGGGCAGGGGTCGGCAGATAGCGAGGTACCCGGGGAACGCGCAGTCCTTGCCCGGATGGTGAGAGCAGATGAGCACTCTGCCTGTATTCTGTTAGCGAGCAAACCCCGGCTCGCCCAGGCTGAAACTGGGGCGGAAGGAGCTGCAATAGCCCATGAATACCCACCCAGTGGAATCGCTGCAATCAAACAGTGCACAGGGCAAGTAATACGGCCTGTTGCCATGCAGAAAGGGCAAACAACGGGGATTCAACGAGCAAAACAGGAAAGACAAGGAAACAGCAGCAGGAAATAGATTGCAAGACGCGGCGCGATAACGCGAACGGCCGCAACGGAACAAACAAAACATGGGCTTCAAAACACGCAGGGAAAAACAAACAAGCGAGGGTGTTTCTGTCCTCGGTGCTACAACAGAACCAATATTGAACACATCCTGACATCCTCTCGAGCTTCCCAGGCTTGCATGTGTCGATGATTCCATTTAGGCCGGATTTGCGTCGTCGGTTAGCGCGCAGTGTTGCTGAAGCAGAGCATTATGCGCTAGTCGTGCACTATGCCAGCGAGCTACTCAGCATCTTCAAGTTAAATGTAGCGGTACATAGAGAGCCCGCCAAACTGCAGTATTTGACGCTCCTTATTATGTACCAGTACGTGCACATGGCCGCGACCTGCCGATCCATCTTCGCATCTTGACATGCCATCGCAGTGGATGCTGTCATTCTCGGGGGCCTTGCGTATTGCAATGTTGGAGAAACATAACTCATTACGAGCGCCTTTCGAGCTCTCGTAACGTGTTCAAATACATAAATACATATGCGTAAGTGCAAGACACTGTGTCTTTACGTCGTAACCTACGCCCATCCTTTTCTCGTTATCCCATTCCTCAAGCGTAGGGAGACAAGACGATATCACCCATTCTTCGTCCTCGTCTCTCGTATCTCGCCAGCCAAGCCTGGCCCACACCAATACAGCTTCCCCTAGCGTTGTGCTTGGAGCGCCCCAAAAGTGCTATTTTGGCTAGACCCACGCCTCCCAGTTGCTCCCACTCTAAGCCTCCGCTCCCCTTGCGTCCTGCCCTGTTGCTCGCTGTCGTCTTCGCCGTACGCCGCAGGTCGTTCTTTCTTGTCTCGTCTGGTCTGGTGCTGGCCCCACACCACCTGCGCTGCTCCTTCCACGGAGGCCCAGGCCCCCAGAAATCAAGTGGAAAGCGACGGGGAAACGGCGCATGAATCTGCCCTGCGGTTGCCGTCTCTTCTTGCCCAGGCCACCTGCGCAGCAAACGCCCACGCAGTTACCCCTTCTGCCCTCCTCTGCCTCCTGCTTCGTAGTTTCCTTGCTTCCCTTCGATTTCGCAATCCGTCTCGCCCGTTTCTGTCTCCTTCCCGCCTAGAGAAGCACAACAAAACACACGGCCCAGCGCCCACACCCACCACGCAACGCTCCCTTTCTCCTTTATCTCACATTTGCTCTCACGTCCTGTTTCTCTTCCTTTTCTTCTTTTCTCTCGCCATCTCCAGACGTCGCAGAATTGTCTTCCGCGACAACACAAACAACAACGCATTTTTTTCGACGAGAGCAGCAAATCTTCCCTTTGCAGTCTCTTTCTCGACACTTCTTGTCTTCTCCTGACCTTTACTCTGCGCAGAGGCTTTTGCTAGTGCTCGCGCTGCCACTTTCCCTTCCCTCCAGCAACCGAATTATCGCTTTTGGCCCTGCCACGATCGCTTTCCTCGTCGCTTTTCTCATTTTCCTCTCATTTTCCTCTCTTTTCCCGCTCACTTTCCCTCCTCTCGAGGCCGCTCACGATCTTCCCCCTTTTTGCAGTGCTGTGCTGCATTGTCCTTTGTTCGCTCTTTCCGCCCAGTTTTGGCAGTGTTGCACCTTCCCGCGCATTCCAGGCTGTGCTGATGCCCAGTTTTCGTTGGGTCTGAAGCGGCCACATCATCCACGCCCAGCAGCATTACCCGCGACTCAGCGCCCTCTCCCCGCTATTCCGCCAGCGATTTGCCCCCTATCCCTCCTTGGCTTGTTCCCTCGCCTGCAAGTCGCCCTGTTCCAGCAAAAGTCCTAAGGGACCCACTCTCCACTCACACCAACTCACACGCCCCCCCCCCCCCCGGTACACCTTCTCCCGCAACGAACCAGGCTCCAGTCTGCAAAATACGATAGACCTGCTTTGTCCGTCCTGCTCGGTTACGTCAGCTTGCCTCTGCCCAATCGCCAGCCAATCACGCGCTCTTTGGTGCCGAACTCGCCCCACCCTCTTTGATTCGGTCCCCTTCGCTCCCTGTCACACCTTTCTTGTTTCTTGCCTCTCCCCCTTCTCACACATTTTGCCGTGGCGCTCTTGTCTCACCACGCGGCTGCCTTGCGACTTAGCAAAGCCGCTCAGTTCGAACCACCAGAACCAGTCACTAGTCCTTTCCGCCTCGACCACGACACACAAGACCTGCGATTTTGTGCCTCTTGTTGGTGGACTGTCTTTCTTTCTCTCTTCTTGTCTTTGGACGGTTTTTTATTTATTTATATTTTGTAATCACCCACCCTCGCCGGGCGATCGACACTCCTTTCACGCGCGGCGCGCCTCTTCCCTGCCACCTCGGTGATGTTTCGTTTCTGGTCATCTGAACCAAGGGGATGCGACAGTACTACCGAGACCGTATCACCACCATCTGAAGACTATTTCGGCGCAGTATATAACGCGTATGACGCTTCTGAGATGTCCGCAGCTACCGCTGCTGGCGCGCCGGGGCGGCCGGCACCGCTGACAAAACGCAAGCGCGCATCGGACTCCGAGTCCATGCTGCCGCCTTCTCCCTCGATGGAGTTCGACCCCCCGGCCGACCAGCAGGCGCAGTTCTCCTCGACGAAGCGCGTAAAGACCGAGTGCGGTGAGGCTGCTTGGCCGCAAGCTACGTATGGTTCCCAGGACGGCGCAGCCACCCACGACCGTCTGACCTCACCACCCTCCCCTCCGCTGTCTGTATCGCCGGCTACACAGGACGCTGCCAACATCGAGGCTGTGAAGGATGCCGTGCAGTTCCAGTTCTCGCAGGAGATTTTGATCAAGCACAATGAACTGCGCCTCATCGAGCAAGAGATGGCCAAGTGCCAGATTGCCCTCGAGCAGTTGCGCAGATGCCACCTTATCCCCTACCCGACGGCTTGCCCGACGCCCGCGCAAATGCTGGACATTGCCTCCGGTCGTGGTACCGCTGTGCGTCCCAGGCCGGGTGCTACTGTTCCGAAGTGGTCGTCGCCGTTCGGTGTCGTGGACGGTCCGTATGCGCGTCATTACGCCAAGTGGCTCATTCCCGACCCTGTCTTTGATGGGCCGCTCCCCAACTGGCCCGGCCTTGCACCGCCTGCTCGGTCCTCCAAGAGCAATGCGACTGCCGATGCGAGGTCAACGAGGAACAGCGTCTCTGACACCAGCAAGGCGCGCGCCTCGCGCGGTGTTTCTGGCCAGAGATTGCACTCGTTGTCTAGTGGCTACCCCCAGCCCAAGGACAGGGCTGGCCCTTGCATTCTGAAGCGCTCTGATGGCAAAGTCGTGAAGCTGGTCTGCACCGACTGTCACCGTGACAACTTTTCTAGCACACAGGGCTTCATCAACCACTGCCGTATCGCTCACAAGCGCGACTACAAGAGCCATGACGAGGCTGCGATTCACTGTGGCCATCCCATCGAAGTCGATACCAGTGCACCGCCTGCGGCAGCATCAGCCAAGAAGAACGACGCTGCTGCGGCCACGGCCACCGCTGTTCCCAAGAGTGGTGTTCCTACGAGCATCGCTATGCCGACTGCCTCAACCATGACGTCGGCGTCTTCTGCGTCTTGCTCTGCATCCGCTCTCGCGACCCCGCTCAACCCCAGTGTCTCGGGCACACCTGGCAGCGCTGCCCTTCCCGGTCATGTCTATTCGCTGGCGCGTGCTGATAACAACGCCACTAACTCCGTGTTGGACCGCATTCATTCAACTTACGCGTCGTGCTCGACGTCCACGGCCGCTTCTGGTGCCCACAACCAGGTGAAGAACAAGAAGGCAAAGGCTTCTACAGCTGCCTTTGTTGGTTCGGATAAGACGCCGTTTCTTTCTCGTTTCTTGGAAAAGAAGGAGTTTGGAGGCAACCTTGATGCGTCGGTGGAAGACGCGAAAGAGGTCACTGACATGGACGACATGGCGTGGTATGCCGATGAGGACGACGAGTTCGACCTGAACACTCCGAATGCCGACGCGCCAAACACGTCGACCATCAAGCGTGCCCCCGTGCGGCCGACGCAATCGGCTGCGTCCTCCAAGGGTGCCGATGCTTCGCGGCCCAGCAGCCGCAGCCAAGGCGCATCCACCCCCGCCCACATTCCGTTCGGGGGCCGGATAGTCGACTATGTCGCGGTCGGCGTTGTCGGCGATGCGATGGATGTCGACCTCAGCCCCATCCACTCGGCCAGCAACATCGCGCCTTCGCTTGTCAGCGATGACGGCGAGTATGACGACTCGGACGACGGTTCAGCTTCGGAGACCTCGGACACCGACATGGACTCCGTCTCCGAAGTACCTGAGATCAACACCGACGAGGACGAAGACCACGTGCACAACGCTCCTCGACCTTTACGCCGTCACAGCGGCAGCAGCAGCGTCAAGCTGAAGAAAGATGACCCCAAACATGTCACTTGTTAGCCCCGTGAAAGGGTCCAGCAAGGGCAGACGTAACTAGACTCTCTATTCTGCCACGGCACTTGCTCACACCTACACTCCAACACGCCCGCACACCCACACGCACATTCTATTTTCTTGTACCCCTCTTTGCTTTCCACTGCTACGCATTTAATACCAGCTTGCTTTTGTTTCGTTTTGTTTTATACCGCACTCTCATTGCTGCACATATGGCTTTTATGTGTCAATGACCCTGTTCTTCCCTTTTTTTTTTGTTTCAAACTTCCTCCCTCTTGCTACAGTCAAAATTAGAGTGATAAACCAGTGGGTTGATTTTTTACCGTCTTGCTCGCGGCGACGCAAGGCGGCGGTCTTTGTTCTATGTTCTCGTTTTCTATTTAGTTTTTATTGGTTCAGGTTATCTCCCGGGTCTGTGGTTTCAAGCGCATGGGAATGGCGGGTTCGGGTTTTGCGGTGTTCGTGCGATTCCTTTTTATTCTCTCCGTGTCTTCTTTCCCCGTTGTTTTCCTCGACATTATGTACTTTTTTCTCCCGCGTGCTTCTGTTCTCTGCTTAGGGGAGGAGAAAGCGACTGAACCGTGTACGGAGGTAGATGCCGGAGAATTTTCAGTGATGCCGAACGCCTGAAAGAGGGCGTCGGTTCACTGCCGAACGAGAGCCGTTGTCGAGATGGCCAGCCTTGTTGATAGGTGGCGAGAGCGGTGTTTCTGTCTGCGATTCATTTTTCACGTTGCAGGGCAGATGTTTTACTACCGAACTGTACATACTTGAATCTGAACATAAGATCCATACAAATACATTTAAAGCTTGTCAATGCCTTGCGTCCACGTGCGACTGTCGGAATGCGACGTCGGCTTTGTGTGTGACCCTATTCACAGACACCCACAAGTAGTATGTGTTCAGAACTTACATATTCTCGACTTCTCCCTCCCAATCTGTATTCGTAGTATTGCCCTCGAGGACAGACACCACAGAACAACAAGGTTGTGTTGCGAATGTTATACGACGATCGTGGACGAGATGCGGCTACACAACCGGGGCAGTGCGCCGAATGTCTGTCCCTTGCCCGAAACCACGGACGATGGGCCAGGGAAGAAGGATGCTGTTAACGAGTGTGTGCTAAGGCGTCAATTGCCGCGGCTTTGGGACAGCAAGTGTATACGCACTATCTTGTCGCTACGCCTAGACGTTGCTGCACGTATAGATTTTCATTTATTGATTGAAGTGTATATTTCAAGTCCAATATGCCGTCTCTGCGTTCACACATATTGAGATATCATGGCCTTTCCTGATCCTGCGACCCAAAAATTAGAGATTATATTGTGGACTTTTCTGAAGTATAACGGAAGTGAACAATAGAGCGAAGAAGGCGTGAAAGAATTATATATAAAAAAAATATGGCCGAGTTCCCGTAAAGAAACCTCAACGACGAAAGAGGTGGGTGTGTTATGTTGGTCGAGGGAGAAGAATCAAAAACAACAAGACTGCAAGCTATTCGTCACTGCTTCATGTCTTATTCCAAAGGTGTTCGCTTCACCTCCCTTACAGTAGAGCAGCAGCCATAGCGGCAACGGCGAACAGCATGCTGCCCGACTTGATGGCCAGGTCGGCACCCGAGTGCGACTCGGAGGTGGGCTTCGCGGTGCCGGAAGTGGTGCTCGAGGAAGCGCCGCCCGACGTGCCAGAGCTGGAGCCGGTACCGGTGGCGTCGTTGGTGCCAGTCGCCTTGGTGGCGCTCGTCGTGGCGGTGCCCGTCTTCTTGGGGGCGGTGGGCGTCGACGAGGGGTACTGGCTGGCGTAGCCGCAGAAGATCTGCTGCTGGCCCTTGACGGCGACAACGGCCTGGTCGTTGGGGCAGTTGTTGTAGCAGCTAAAAGAACGGTCAGCGGTGTGTTGCACGACGTTTGTAGTATATAGAACGGTCGGCATTAAAGGGGGGCGAACTCACGTCACCATGGCACCGTAGGCGTTGCACTTGCAGTTCCAGTCGTTGGTGCCGCACGTGTCGAACAGGTTGGTCTCGGTCTCCAAGCAGGCGTCCAGGATGTTCTGGGCGGCGCACGACGAGGTGGACGTGCCGGCGGGAGCGGTGATCGTGGTGGTGGCGGCCGAGACGGAGATGGCCGAGGCCAGGAGAGCGGCGAAGGTGAGGTACTGCATTTTAGCGGTTGTGAGAGGCGTGGTATTACGTTAAAGTAGGAGAGAAATGGTGAAAGACGTGAGATGAAAGTAAAACGAAAGCGAGAGACGGCGACTTGGTCGAAACGAGTGACAAGAATGGAAGCGAGTGAAGGACGTGAAGATCGTGAAAGAAAGATTGATCGTTTTGAAGTAAAGGAGTGAAAGACAGAGAGAGAGAGGGAAAAGAAGAGAAGAAAAGAGGAGTAGAGGAAACAAAAGAGGAGAAATAAAGGATAGCTCTATACACTGCTGGCTGTCAGGAAAGGAGAGGTTTATGGCTGCGACCCACGGACACTCGGTAATACAGTAAACAAAAGGGAAGGAGCGCTGGGCACGAGAAAGTAACCACACACCAGACCACACCAGCGGCAACACAACAAACGCACACCTACGGAGTGCTACGACATGTTGCAGCCTCGCCTAGGAATAGCAACAGTACGACGTAGGATACCTGGCATTACACGACGTTTCTAAGTGAGCAATGCTCCTTGGGCGGTGCCATGGCATGGAGGACGGTGGCCTGGCAGCGAGCCACGGGCGGACGAGATACATCGTACCTTCCTTCTAAAACAGTGCCAACAAAATCCAGGGAAAGAGGCAATAAGAGAGATAGGAAAGAACGGCCGGGGTTTGGTGGACGGTTCGTGTTTTTATTAGGAGTGGAGGGCAGGAGCCACCAAGCGCAAGTAAAAACCCCTTGACCTCGTGATGTTTCCACAACATGGGCAAGACATTGTAGTGCTGTCTCCCCGGTATCGCGGGCCCATTACTCGTAATACGTCGTACTCCGTACACCACGAGCATTCGAAAAAGCCCGACTGTCTGTTTCAAGTAGAACATGTGGGCGTAAGGAGGTGCATACGCAAGATGGTGATGTGCTCAGTGCTCTTTCCTTTTCTCGTGTGTGTTTTCTTTTTGAGGGGACATGGAAGGCACGTCCCACGCTATTGATTTTGTGGGGAGCTCCAATCACCCCTTGAGCCTCGTATTAGCGTGGCAGATTTGATCTCATAACACAAAGAGCCGTTCCCAGGGGGGGCTTCGTAGGTTATTTCCCCTTCCTCTGGCCCCCCGGCAGCTGTGCGCCCTGCGTGATTGGCCAATGCGGATAATGTTAAATTTGAGTGGACTTTAAGTGATAACGCCCGTGACGGCTTGCTCTTTCCCGTTTAACTCCTCCCCTTGGTTCCTTCCTTGCGAGATGGGGTTTGCAGGGGAGAAAGAAAGAGAGGAAGTAACGAGCAAAGGGAAGGAACGCAGATGCTGTGGACAATGTGCACACAGCAAGGCTTTCTTTCCGCGAGCTCGGGGCAGGAGCGACGATTTGTTTACTTCAACGGTCAACGCTCAACACTCCTATTACGTCGCATTTTCACAACGCATCTGCACCTCTCGGCGGCAGATATGCGTTCCTCCGCACGAATACAGCTTATTTTAGCTGGTGCTAGTGCCCGAGAGCATGCATTCCAGGGGTCGATGCAGGCCGACTGCGATCCGCCTGCTAGCGTGTCCCAACGGTACGACGACCTCGACGTCCAAGATGTGGGACTGGGAGAACGACTGGAGACTGGAATAAATGGTGTGGATGACCTGCCGATCCTTCCAGGGAACGAGGGAACTATCGCTCCCAAGACGAGCCGGCGAAGCTAGTAGAGTCAGTGGAGTGGAGACGGAAGTGCATCAATTGAGACGGACACAACGCTGGCTGACATTTACATCGTGCAGGTCTCACTTCTTCTGTGCCAGAGGAATGCAGTCCGTGTCCTGCTGTGTTGCTACACAACAGATGAACAGACAGAGAACAGTCGAATGGCTCGTGACGAGGCTCAATCGTACGTCATTTGAGAGGGCTGCATATCCGGTTGATGGATGCTGCATTGTTACCACGGACTCGAGACAGAGCATTCCGGCGACAAAATTGGGGTAGCTTCAACCTTTTAATATCACACCCCCATTGTGGCCCGGTCTTGCGAGGAAACGGTGTCACGCCTGGCTTGCATGGTTCTCAGAACAGAAACGAAACGAGCCACAGGTGGTCGCTTGGCCGATATACGAGATGCTCCGTCGAAGAAGAAGTCCTGTCGTGACTGTACTCTTCTCGTGTGCTGACGTTTATATCGAGGCAGTGTTGCGACTGCCACGTTCGTTGGCCACGCGTGGTCGATGACAAGAAAGGGAATCGAGGCGTCCGAGATAGTTGGTTTGTGAAGGCCCGTTCTCGTCCAGAAGTGCGGTGGTTTCTGTAAGACCAGCTCGATATTGCCACCAAAATAGCGCGGCAAGTATGAATAGGGGCCAATAGGCGAGAGCCACAACTGCCTCTGGTGCTCGATATACCTGTAGACAGCAACTCCTTGACGCAAAGTCATGACTCGAAAGGACACACTTAAAATGCAGATGTAGAATGAACACAACAAATGGTAGATACAACATGGTGATGGAGCACAAGAAACAAAAAGCAAGCAAATAAACACCGGCCCCGACCTCCTGTAACAAAACCCCCCTCTTTTTCTAGATGAGACATACAAAGGGAACAGCCAGCCAAAAACCGCACCAAAAGAAGAAAGACAGCGAGAAAAAAATCAAAAATCAAAACAAAAACAGACATGACGGACCGTCTGACCTTTTGCTGTCTGTTTTGGCTCCGAGTCTACCGTCTACCGCTTGCGGCCCTTGGCCTTACTCTTGGAGCTCGCCGCCGCTGCTGCCGCCGCCTGCTTGCTCTGAGGCTTTCCCTTCTTGGCGCTGGACGACGCGACGCTCGAAGCCCGCGACGGCGACGCCGAGCTGGCCTTGCTGGCGCCGTTCTTGGCCTTGACATTGTTGAGGGGTTTGTTCTGTGTTTCGCGTTAGTACCGTGTCTGGGTTCACACGTTCAGAACAGCACACGACGTGTGGACTCACCTTGACGCCGTTCTTGGCCTTCTTCTTGGGCGGCGCGCCCAGCACGCTGTCCTCGTCGTTCTCCTCGTCCTCGGGCTCGCGCTTGGGCTTGCCGTTGGCGTGGCCGCCGTGGCCGTTGCTCTTGGCCGTGTTGAGGTCGTCAAACTCCTTGACGATCGTCGTCAGCAGCGTCGTGCACCGGCGGCTCAGCTCGCTGGGCGTGCGGCTCAGAAAGAACCAGTCGAAGCGGAAGAGCGGGCTCTCGCGGATCTCGTCGCGGATCTTCTCGTAGATGCCGTCGGCGTCGACGCCGTGCTTGTCGAGCTGCACCAGCAGGAACCGGTCCTCCTCCTCCGTGTACACCTTCTTGTTGGTCGTCGACACCGAGTAGTTGATGCGCAGCTGCTGCAGCGGCACGCGGTACTGCTGCATCTTCTTGCGCAGCATCTTGCGCTGGTGCTCAATCTTGCGCAGCTTCTCCTCGCCGTCCTCAATCACCTTGATCGCCCGCGGGTAGTCGCTGATCTCCTTGTACCGCTGCCAAAACACCTTGGCGTACTGCTTGACCTCGCCGGCCGTCTTGCTGTCGACCTCCGTGGCGATGTTCTCGTAGTCGGTGCGCCCGTACTTGGCCGAGCCGTTGATGAACTGCTGGTAGTCCCGCCGGTTCCAGTCGCCGAAGCCCATCGTCGACAGCCGCTGCTTCTCCTCCTGCTCCGCCTCCGTCAGCGCCGTCGCGTTGTCAATCTCCTGCTGGTCGATCTGCTGCTCGGCCTCGCGCTCCGCCAGCGTCGCCTCGTCGCCGTCCGCCAGCGGCACCTTGTAGCCAATCTCCTTGCGGTAGTACGCCGTCTCGCGGTCCTGCAGGTCGCGCAGCGCCTCCGGGTAGAACTGGTAGTCCTGGATGTGGATCTGCTTGGGCGCGCGCGGCGCCTTGGGCTTGGCCTCCTTCTGCGCCTGCGCGTGCCCGTACATGGCCTGCCGGTAGTACTGGTCGATGGAGTACACCTGCTCCTTGCGCTCGCGCTTCGCCGGGTTGATCCACGTCAGCCCCACGTCCTTCTTCTTGGCCGCAAAGTTCTCGCCGTTCCAGTCGTACGCCGACTCGGACGTGAACTTTTGCAGGTCGTCGATGCCCAGCTTCTCGTACCGCGCGTTGAGCTCCTGCGTGCGCTTCTCGCCGCTCTGCAGGATCGTGTCAATGTCCTCGTCCGTCATTTCCATGCCTTTCTCGCCCATCGTGCCCGTGCCGCCGCCCTTGGTGTTGAACACCTTCTCCGCGCCGTGCTGGATCATCGACAGGAGCTCGTCCTTGTTGGCCGCCGCCTTGGCCGCAATCTGCGCCCGGCCCTGCTGGATGACCAGCTGGTCGAGCCGCAGCTTCTGCGCCGCGCGCTCCAGCACCTTCTCCTCGATGGCGTTGTCCGTGATGAAGCGGTACACGTACACCTGCTTGGTCTGGCCGATGCGGTGCGCGCGGTCCATGGCCTGCAGATCGGCCTGCGGGTTCCAGTCGCTGTCGTAGAGCACGACGATGTCGGCCGTCGTCAGGTTGATGCCGAGACCGCCGGCGCGCGTCGTCAGCAAGAAGACAAACTTCTCGGACCCGGGCTTGTTGTACTCGTCAATGGCCGCAATGCGGTCCTCGTGCGCCGTGTTGCCGTCAATGCGGCAGTACTGGTACTCGCGGAAGACGCAGTAGTCCTCCAGAATGTCGAGCTGGCGGCTCATCTGCGAGAAAATGAGCACACGGCTGCCCTGGCTCTGCATGCGCTTGAGCAGCTTGTCGAGCACGACCATCTTGCCGGCGTTGAACACAAGATGCTCGTCCGTCGTGTACGGCGGGCCCGGCTCGGCGCCCTCAAACAGGTACGGGTGGTTGCAGCACTTGCGCAGCTGCATGACAATGTTGAGCAGGCGCGTCTTGGACTCGCGCTTGCCGCCCGCGCCGTTGACGGCGTCAATGTCCTTCTCCAGGATCTTCTGGTACCACTTGACCTGCATGTCCGACATGCCAATGTACACGTTGACCTCCTTCTTCGGCAGCAGGCTCTTCTCCACGTCGCTCTTGACGCGCCGCAGCAGAAACGGCCGCAGCACGCGGTGCAGCTGCTGCACGACCGTGTCCTGGTCGCGGCCCTGGCCCGAGAACCACTGGTCGAATGCCTCCGAGTCGCCAAACACGTCGGGCAGCAAAAAGTTGAGCAGCGCCCACAGCTCGTGCAGGTTGTTCTGCAGCGGCGTGCCCGTGATCAGCAGCCGGTTGCGGGAGTTGAACAGGCGGATGACCTGGGCCAGCGACGACTCCTCGTTCTTGATGCGGTGGGCCTCGTCGATGATGATGTACTCCCAGGCAAACTTCTTGAGGTGCGCCTTTTCGCGCAGAATCATCTCGTAGCTGGTGACGCAGACGTCAAAGTTTTCGTCGATCAGGCGCTCGTTGATCAGGTTGTTCCGCTCCTCCTTGGCGCCCTGCAGCACCAGCACGTTGACCTCGGGCGTCCACTTGGCAAACTCGCGCTTCCAGTTGTCGAGCGTCGACTTGGGCACAATGACCAGGTGCGGCCCGGTGATGCCCATAATATGGCGCAGGTACCCCAGGAACGAGATGGTCTGCAGGGTCTTGCCCAGGCCCATTTCGTCGGCGAGGATGCCCGAGATGCCGTTCTCGTGCAGCGAGATCAGCCAGTTGAGGCCCGCCACCTGGTAGTCGCGCATCGTGCCCTGGATGAAGGACGGGGACTCGCGGAAGACGGTCTCGGCTGACCCGCCGTGCTTCTCGTCCCGGAGCAGCTCGGCATCCTCCTCGGCCTCTGTCCGCCGCTGCCGGCCCGTGGCCGCACCGCCCTGGCGTGCCGACTTCTTGGATTTGCTGGCCTCTGCGTTCTGCCGGTCAATCTCCTCGACAACCTCGCGCACCTTGGGGTTCGGGTTTGTGTCGATGAAGTGGCGGAACAGGTCCGTCAGGCCGAGCAGGTACTTGAAGCGTCGAATGGTGTCGTCCTCCTGTAGCAGAGAAAACACTGGTCAGTATGAGCAGAAGTGAGGAGGAGGGATGGCCGACACCGATAGGATGGAAAGGCCACGCACCTTGGACTCGCCAAGACGGTCATGCTTGCGGCCGAATATGCTGCGGCGGAGCTGGTTGGCCTCGGACTTGCGTCTCCGGCTGTCGGGCGCCGCGTCGCCTATGACGCTGCTCGCCGTCGTATTGGGGTTGGTGTCGGAGTCTTCTGTGTAGTCTGGGGTGTCGTCCATCTGCACGAGTTAGTAAAGTGGCATGCCCATGCATCAGGCAGGACGCCGACCGTGGCAGGCAGCACACACCTCGTAGTACTGGGGCCGAGAGGCGGGCGCATCGGCCATGGACGCGTCCGTGTCGTTGCCATCGTCGTGCCGTGAGGCAGCCATGGCGGGCGATCTGGGGGTAAGCGGTCGGTGTTGAAATACTCTTATGCCTGTCTATCGATCGGATGAGCCGTTGGTGCAGCTGCAGGGGCGTCCGGTCAACGGGGGTCGGAAGGCTCGCGATGTCTGCACTTTACGCGTTTAAACGCGCCTCTTTGCAGCTTTTGGCGATGCTTTGGTACACGGCGTGAACGAATCGATTGCGCGCGACAAATGGACGGGAGGGTCGAAGAGCAGGGTCCTAGATGCGAATGCAGTTGAAATGGAGTCACTGGCGCGTGGTGGTCTCACGGTGAGTGGTGTAAAGGTGCGGACCAGAGGGTGTTGAAAAAAGAAGATGCTGATGCCGTTCTCGACAATGGATGCAGGGCGCCTCCTGCTGTTACTTAGCGGGAAGGGGTGCTGTACCGTGCCTTCCTTACGGCGTTGGGTGTTAGTCCCAAAATTTCGAGAATCGAGGCGCGCTCGCGGTCGTTCCTGCCAATCACCGTGCGGCGAGCAGTGCCAGGCAGGGAGACGACTTCTAAGCGTGACGCAACAAAATTTATCCGGATTGTACAGTTTTGTCACGTGATGAGTCATGAGGAACCAGGACCCGTATTTCCTTGTGACGTGGACGGCTGACCAATAATAGGCAACACAGAAAGCGCTATGTGGCGACGGCACCCTTGAGGGACATCCACTGCAATCGTGCGCTATTGATAAGTCACAGGGCAAAAAATCACTACAATTTGCCCAGCAACAAACATCCCCTCTCATCCTTCCCCACTACGGCAACATTTTTCGACAGAGGCCGACCCAATTTCGACACTGACAGCCGTGCAACACAAACGACAGCGCCTGAAATCCATCTCTGGTACATTTTATCACTCCGATCGCGTCGTTGAAAGGCACGCGGTTGGATATTTTCGAGTGATCAGCACGACTATCCAAATCCATCGGTGAGAGTCGGCCCCTGGCATCAACCCATCACACGGTATACCGCCGATACAGGCATCACAGAATGAGCGGCAAGCGGACACCCGGCACAGCAACACAATCTATGCTCGGCCACAGCGCTGAGAGCAGTCCCGAGGAGCTGCTGGACGTCTTCAAGGCGGCAGCGCTCTCGGTGACGAAACTCTACAAGACATCGGCGGCCGTGCAGTCCAAGGCGCGGATCGAGGGCTACCAAGACTGCCTGGAGGACCTGCTGGTGGTTCTGGACAAGGGCGACGCGGACGTGCGGACAATACGCCGATGGATCGTGGAGCGGCTGGATGGCCGCGAGCCGATCCTGCCGACAATCGAGAGCGAGGACGAGGTTGAGAAGACCGAGGGCTCGACGCCGGAACCGCAGCCTGCCGCTGCCAACAGCGCCAACCGCCAAGTACGCGATCACGATTCTACAGCAAGCAACGCCAGCAGCGGCAGCACCAACATGGCCATCCACGGCAACGATATGGCCATGCAAACGGAGGCCGAGGCTGAGGCGGAGGCGGAGGCGGAGATGGAAACAGAGGCGGAGACGCCGCCGCCGTCCAAGAGCCACCGCATAGCAGCATCATCTCCGATGGCCGCGCCTGTGTCGACGAAGAAGACCAAGAACAAGGCGCGAGGCGCCACGACGGCGTCTTCGTCTTCCACGGCATCAGCAGCAACCGCTAGCGACACAGCTGCGGACGCCGACGTGTCCGCCTCCCACGCAGACCACTTCACATTCCGCTCAACGGTGCCCTATCCGACCAACGAGTCATACCTGGAGCTTGCCAACCTCGACCTGTCAGACCGGCGATCGGCGTCCGGCTCCGTCAACGAGGCGTCTGAGCCACCGTCGGCCCCAGCTACGACAGGGTCGACATATGTCTTCAACGGTCCGGCCGGCACGCCACAAGCCGACGGCACGTCGTCCAGCCCGTCGCACACAGCAGGCTCGCGACAGTTTCGCGTACGGCACGCGGCGGGCCGGCCAAACAGCCGCAGCGCTCTGGCGGCACGCTACAACCGCAGCTCCGCCGGCCAAAAGCGCAAGCTCAACTTTGACGAGATCTTTGACTTGGCGAGCCTCGGCTATGGCAAAGACGTGTTTGGGCGCGGCGGCGGCAAGCGGTCTCGGCAAGCATAGGCCAATGGGGCGTTTTTTCTTTCTCCAGCATTACAGCATTTACACTTTGGAATCATCCTATGCCACGGCCAATGCACCGCAGTAGGAACGGTAGACCATAAACAGACGTTTCTACCCACGGCCGCGGCCGGCGGCGTTGTTCCTCGGAGCATCTTGTTTCGGCAGCTGCGGGTATTTTTTCTTTTTTGTTTTTTTGTTCAATCATGTATACGGGGAAGGTATTACTATATCACATTGCATAGCAAAGTTTGGCACCCGGGTGTCTATTATTTCAAACACATTGTTCGGAGTAGGAAATAGAAATGATATCCAAAACCAGAATGTCTCGGCAAGTTCTGAATCGTTGGTAGATGCCCCTATAGATATTGCTATTTCGCTGTGGTGGTTCTTCCACGTGACTACTTTTCTCATTACTGCATCCTCTGCCAACTTTCCCTCTTTTAAGCAGCATCCTTTGCGCGTCGTATTTTGTTAGGTAGACTGTTTTAAAGACACACACACTTGTGCGTATTTTTACAATTTATTACAAACTGCTTTGATCTTGACTACGACGTACATCCATTATCTGTGTCTGTTGTGTGTTTGTGACGATCGCGACTTTATCTCCAGAGTCGCTCCTTCCCTGGGCCCTTTTTGTTCTACATCTTTCCGTTTTAAGGACATTTGGTGTCTTGGCATTCCTCGGCACCACCCGAAACGCCAACTGCCACTCAAACGTTCGGCATCCAAACCATCCAAACATGGCCGACAACCAGCCACTGCTACCTCACCCGGCCCATGCCACCACCCATTCGCACACGGGACATGCTCGGGCCCGCATCCGGCAATGGCGCCGCCGGTCGCAGCACTACCTCGCCTCCAAACAGAAGCACTACCTGATCTTGACCCTCGTCGGCCTCGACGTCGCCGCCATCCTCACCGAGATTTTGGTGTCGCTTGTCACGTGCGAGACCGGCGCCGCGGACCAGCCGTGGGTCGACCCTGTGCTCGAGGCCACCAAGCTGATCGGGCTGGTCATCAGCAGCCTGTTTTTGGGCGAGCTGCTGTCGTCGCTGTGGGCCTTTGGCTCCGGCTTCTTCTCGTCGTCCTGGTTCCACTGCTTCGACGCGTTTGTCATCCTCGTGAGCTTCGTGGTGGACGTGCTGGCCCACGGCGTGCTGGAGGAGATTGCGTCGCTGGTCATTGTGCTGCGTCTGTGGCGTGTGGTCAAGATTGTCGATGAGATGAGTGTGGGCGCGCAAGAGCAGATGGAAGAGCTGGAGGCGCAAGTGGAGAAGCTCGAGAAGGAGAATGCCGAACTGGAACGGCGACTGCGGGCTCTTGAGGCCGGCGATGAGTGAAAGGAGACATCGGGGTCCTGGCGTGACGTGCGCTGTTGAGTGAAGCCAAAGCGACATATATTTCCCAGGACATTTACTTCCACGAGTTTTTTTTTCCAGCATTTGTTTGCCTACGGGTTCACGAGGTTGATGCTTCGTGTTCACGGTAGAATCCCTCTATAGGCTGTCGTATGCCTCGTACCGTCTAGAATATTTTGTAGTCGGCCTATTAGTATTGAAGATAAGACACAAACACCACACGCCGTTGTTGTGCAATTTTGTAATTATGATACAGAGCCGTGTCCTGCACTTTTGCCTCGTCCGCTCTCCCTGAGTTCCTTTAAATACACGCCAGAGATTTGAAAAGCAAAAGGGAAAATAAAAGATAGCAAGAAAACACAGCAACATCGGCCAACAATCCGATCCTGACTCCCTACACACAGCATCCTTAGTCGTCAAAGATGTTGTCGTCAATGTCAAGATCGAGCGACGCAATAATGTCGTCGTCCACGATCGGTTTGTGGAGCACGGGCAGGCCGTTCTTGGCCGTCGCCCGCTGTTGCTGCTGCAGCTTGGCCAGGTGCGGCAGGAGTCCCGAGCCGCTTTTCTGTGCACCCAGGCGCGGTGTTCCGTTGGCCGGTGTGCTCGCACCGCTGCCCGCTTGGCTGCTCGGCTTCCTCTCGGGCGTGGCGCCATTGTCATTGACGTCGTGCACAAACTTGGCCCGCGTCTTGACACGCCGCGACGTGTCCTCGTCGACCTCCTCGCCGTTCTCAATCTTGCGCTCGATCTCGCGCGCCTTCTTGCGCTCGCGCAGCTGCGCTTTGCGCACGGCCTCGGCATTGCGCCGGCGGTTCTCGGCGTTGAGACGGGCGAGGCGCTCCTGCTGCGACGGCTCGCTGCTGGTCTTGGTCGATGCCGTGAGGGACGTGCGGAAGGCAAGGCGGGGCGTCTCGAGGTTGTCGAGCTCCTCCTGCAGCTTCTGTGCGCGCTCGGCGTTGCCGAGGGCCTTGGCCTCTTTGATGGCGGTCTCGAGGCGCAGGCGGTCGACGCCGTTGAAGCGGCTCTTGAGTTCCTGCTGGCGGTCGACTTTTTCGACGAGCTCTTGCTCGGTCCACTTGCGGTTGATCAGCTGGTTGATGTCGTCCGCCTTGTTGAGCAGCAGACCCTTTTTCGGGATGGACACGCCGTCGGCGTGGCACACCTTCTGGTACCGCGACCACTCAGACTGGGGGGTGTTAATATGGAGTTGAAAAAAGACGAAAAAAGAAAGATAAAAGCCACATGGAATGGACACAGTGGGCTGCGTACCTCAGTGAATGGGCTGTCAGAGCAGGCAAGGAAGGGCCATTCTCTCTGGGCCTTTCCGTGTGCGGCGAGGACATACTGGTCCGTGACAATTGTTTGGCCCTGCGGGCCCGAGATGGCGTACGGCTTGCCCTTGGTGAAGCCTGATGCCGTGGTTAGCAGGAAGCCCCTGGTTTTCGGGTCCATAGCTCTGGCCGCACTACATACCCTTGACAAGTGCCATCCGGTAGACAGGCTCGCGCGTCTCCGGATCGGGGCCGATTGATATCCGGACAAAGGTGCCTGTGATGCTTTCCACGAAGCCAGGGTAGAAGCACACCTGGCCAAAGCGGCTGCGGCTGAGACGCACGCGCTCGACGTCCCGCAGCTCGGCCACCTGGCTGACCTTGAGCTCGGGCGACCGCGACGTCTTGGAGGGCTTGGCCCACTCCACGTCGCTGTCGGCGTCGCCCGGTTCGTAGCCATCGTCGTCCTCGTCGTCCTCGCCGCCCGAGCGGCTGCTGTGGCTGCGCCCGCCGCGCGACGACGGCCGGTCTTTCCGCCGCTCGCGGTCCTCCTCGCGCCGCCGGTTGCGCTCGCTCTTCTCGGCGCGCCGGCTCTTGAGCGTGTCCATGGCCGAGTGGGTCTCGCCGACCTTGGTGCCGCCCAGCTTCGTGCGCACGCGCGACGTCTTGCGCTGGCCCTCGTCGAGGTCGGCCGCGCTCGCCGACCGCTTCTTGCGCTGCTCGTCGTTACTCACGAGGCTGCGCAAGAGCTTGTTCTGGTGGATGCGGTCCTTCTCCATGGCGCGCTCGGCCAGGATCTGCTCCCGCTCCACCTCGCGCATGCCCATAATCTCTTCCTTCTCCTCGTGCGTCGCAAAGAGACCGTCGACGGGGTACTTATTCTCGTCGTCGTCGTCGTCATCGGCCACAGCCGCGGCCGCGGCCGCCCGCGCCTTCTTCGTGGTTGTCACGTCGGCATCCGAGTCGGAGTCGGACTCGTCCATGGGTGCCGACTGTTGCGAGCTGGGGGTACCGGGCTGCGACGAGCTGGCCGGGTGGTTAGTTGTTGTTGGCCACGAGACGAGACCGTTTTCCCTATACTTACGCCTCGCCCTCCTCCTCCGAATCGTCGGACTGGGCCCGCCGTCTGGCCTTGCTCGGCTGCTTCACGGACCGGTCGACAGAGCTCGGCGAGTCGTTCCTGCGCGCGGGGCTGTCGTCACCACGGGACACCGGGCGTGCCTCGGACCGGCTCCGGCTGCGGTGTCTGCTCACGGGCGCATCGTCGTCGGGATCTTCGTCGTCGGATGCGGCGGCCGAGCGCCGTTTGCGCTGTGGGGGAACATCCTCGTCCGAAGACTCGCCGCCGCCGGCGAGGGCAAGGAGCTCGTCATCCACGTCGGACATTCTGATCGTATGGGGCACCGGGTGCTTGGGTTTGCAACTCAAAGCAAAATGGAAGCGCGGTGCTGCGATATCGAAGAGACGAAATATCGAGACGTTTGCGCTTTTCGTGCCTCAATACTGGTGCAGAGTATCTGTCGGAGAGACAACCTTGGGACAAGTCGGCGATGAGAATGCGGTGGGCGGATGGTCGAACTTTTGCACAACAACGATGGATGGCCAAAAGAGCAAAAGTTACGGTCCGCCGCAAGGATGAAACTAAATTCGGTTTTATTGACTATTGTTTCCCTTTGCTCACTTTGAGGCCTCGCCCTGGCCACGCCTGTGATTGGCTGGTTTTGTCTTAGCGCGGTAGCCCGCCAGCTGGTGGGCTGGCAGGTGGCAGTAGGAATACAGACGGGATCCACTTGAAGATTTTCTGACCAATAAGGAGCCGTAGTCAACCACGCAGGCGTATCCACCCAAGCTCTTCCGAATGGATCAATGGAGGCTTTTGAAGATTGTTGGACGATCCAGGCCTCGACGGACGACAGCCCTTCTATTGAGGAAGCAATTGCTCTAGAGATTCTTGTTTCTCGTCCGCAAGTCCTCTGCCACGCACCAAATGCTGCCACCGACATCAAGAGCACTGTTTCGTGCGGCCCGCCGGACAGGCGTTTCAGCATCACCACGTTTGTCTTCGCCTTCCTCGGCCTCTCGACCGTGCCCGCAATGCGGCCTGTCGACGGTCCCGGCTCGCCGGCTGGCGGCTGTCGTGAATGACCCAAACCCTGTGTCCGGCTCTGCGCCTGCTTCCGCGCCACCGCCGCCACCGCCGCCACCGCCGCACTCTGCCCGCTCGAGTGACGCCAAGCCGAAGCGCAAGCCGCTGACCCAAGAGCAGAAAGCCTTTCTTTCCTCTGCAGTATGTGCACCACATTGCGTAGTATTGGATGTTTAGCTTTTCGATTTATCGGTCAGCCTGCAATCATGCTAACGCGCGCAGCTCCGTGTGAACCAGACGGGCGAGCTGGCGGCCACTCTCATCTACGCCGCCCAGACGCCGGTGGTTGTGCGCCAGCACCCGCATCTGCGGCCGCTCATGAAGCACATGCACGACCAGGAGGTCGGCCACCTCCAGACGTTCAACAAGCTGATTGCCAAGCACCGCGTGCGGCCCACGGCGCTGTACCCGGTCTGGTCCGTCCTGGCCACCGGTCTCGGCTGGTCGACGGCCATGCTGGGCCGCGAGGCGGCGATGGCGTGCACGGAGGCCGTGGAGACGGAGATTGGCACGCACTACAACGGCCAGATCCGCGAGCTGCTGGAGATGGCAGACGCGTGGAAGGCAGAGGGCTACGAGGTGGGGCCGGAGCTGGAGGAGCTGACGGCGACGCTGCGCCGGGTCCGCGACGAGGAGCTGGAGCACCTGGACCATGCCGTCGACAACGATGCGCAAAAGGCCGAGCCGCACTGGCTGCTGACGGGCGTCATCCGTCTGGGCTGCCGGAGCGCCATCTGGGTCAGCGAGCGAGTGTAAACGTGCGTGGGTGGGTGCGTCTCGCGCCTTGCACTGTACTATATGACTTGGGTCGAAAATATGTAGCACCTCATGTCAAACATTCATCTTTATATGAAAACACACCAGAGAGTATATGGAACATAAACAGTGGACGTATTTTGAGTTCTGAAACCCCGGACCAAAAACACACGAGTAAAAAAGGTTAAATCCCAGAAAACGCCATGAATGCTGCAAGGGCCATTGACGACTCCCACAAACACTCGACCCACACGTTGCATGATGCCAGATGCCGACTGCGCGCCTCTATGCCGCTTTTTTGGTTCCTCCGTCTACCGCCGTCAGAACAAGCCACCTTCCCTGCCACCTACTTCTGCAGAGCCAGCTGGTTCGCCCGTTCCCGCTCCACCTCGTACAGGAAGTCAAAGTAGCCCTTGTCAAACTGGTGCACACGCACGTAACCGTCCTCACCTCCACTCGCGTAGCCCTTGCCGGTAGGATCGACAGCAACGGTGTTCTTGCATATGTTAGCGTTTGTTCAGTAACTTATCGAAAATGTGAAAAGGGGTGGGGAGTCAACGCACCAGAGGGCCAAAGTGGCCACGGACACGGCCAATCTCGTCCTCAAAGATCTTGTGGTAGAAGCGCGCCTCGAACTTGCCCTGGCGGGCCGCCGTCTGCGTGACCTCCATGGCCGCCTGGCCACCGCCCAGAATGACAAAGTCCTTCTTGCGCGTGATGCAGGCGCTGTTGAGCGGCGTGTCGGCCGTGTACGTCTTGAGCACCGTCAGGTCGCGTGCCGACACCAGCTTGGCCGTCTTGTCCTTGGACGCCGTGATGAAGTAGGTGCGGTCGGGCGACCACTGCAGGTCCGTGATGGGCTGGTTCAGGTCGTGGATCGGCACGTTGTAAATCAGCTCGCCCGTCTTGCCGTCGTACTGCGACACCGAGCCGTCCTCGTGGCCCGCGATAATGTACTTGGACAGGTAGCTCCAGCCGGCCACGGTGGCCTTGCTCTCGTCGCAGACAATTGTCAAGGCGCGCTCGTCCGTCTGCTCCGCCTCGACGTCCACCTTGATGTCCAGCACCACAATGGTGCCCAGGTGGCCCATGCGCTTCTCCGTCACGCCCAGCAGCTGCGTGGCGTCCTCGTTGAACTCGACGCGCTTGACGGCCGTCGGGAACTCCCACGTCTTGAGCAGCTTGCCCGTCATGGCGTCCCACAGCCGGATCGTGTTGTCGGCCGAGCCGCTGGCCAGAATCGTCGTCGTCGGGTCGACGTCCACCGTCCAGATGGCGCCCTGGTGGCCCTGGTATGTTCCGAGGCGCTCGCCGTTGTGTGCGTACCAGGCGCAGATGTGCTGATCCTTGGACACGGAGAAGATCAAGTCGCCGTCATAGTTGTATCTAGGAGAGGAAAGGTTAGACGACGGTTCACGGTTCTGTCGGGCAACTCTCTCTCTCTCTCTCTCTCTCTCTCTCTCTCTCTCTCTCTCCCTCTTTCTCCCTCGTTTCTCTTCTTTTCCTTGTGTTTTTAAAAGCGTCGTTCGTCACCTGTCGTTCCTCGAGACCGTCCCCCACCAAGCCTGCCGCATCCGCAGCCCCAAGCCCCAGGCGGTTTCTCCGTGTGTCATTTGGACGCATCCCGTGCATTCTCTTCGAAAAACCATCGCGCATCGATTTCCTCGGCTTTTGTGCCGTTTTCCATCGCTCTGTTCGACTTCGTTTTCGCTCCAGGAAGCGCTCGCGCAAAACTCACCTCACTTGCGTGAGGGCACGCTCGTGCCCAGATAGTAAAATCGGCCGCATGTTGGGTGTTTGTCAAGGATCTGAAATGTCCGCCGTATCGCGAATATGGGTTCGTGGACGCGTGGTGTGGTCGTTCGAGGGGTTGCAGATGGTAGTCTCGTTTCTGCTGCCGGATTTGATAACAATGTCTTCATTTTTTTTCTCACCAAAATGCGAACCAGCAGAGTATTAACTGTGGGGTCTTGTGCGCCGCCGTCTGAAAGGCAAAGGGCGGGGCAAAAAGCCGTCCAGGCAGCATTTAGTACCTTTTGTATGTCGCCGTGCAGAAGAAATACCTTCGACAGGGGTCAAGTGGCATTTGACTCACCACGTGACTCAGAGTCAATTTGGCAGCCTCCTTTTGTAGCGTGTGCTGACGGCCATTCTGATAGTTGCATACCCCTGCATTCACCCACCCCCACCACCTCTTCCCCACGCGACTGTTTTGCGCGGCATCGCGAAGGGTGTCCTAAAACTTGCTGCGCACAACAATGGCTCTGCCGTGGACATCTGGATGCCGCGCCAAACGCAGGGTGACGCTAATGTACCAGTTGACAATTCCTTGACACATCCCGTCTTTTGCAAAGGCATTTGTTTGTCCTGCCGTGGCCTTCGTTGCTGTGGCCAGGCGCATGCCGAGAAACCCCCAAATGACACCAGCTCCGCTTGCGGACGTAGTTGACGGTGTCTTGAACTCGTCGTTTTCTCACGAGCCGTGTCAGAGAAGGCGTGGGAGGTGCCTCATGCACGGCGACTGTACTTTTGTTGAATTCGGACGTGCACTCCGTACGCATCGTCAGCCAACAAAGGGCCTTCTAATTCGCATTTCTATGGCCCGTTCCCCATCTCCCTTACGACGAGCCTGTCGCTCTCCACCGCTTGTCTCGCGTTCGTTCATGACCTTGATGCATCCCGTGCAGTTTATTCGTCTCATTCTCATGGTGTAAGCTCGCTTACTTTCATATATCAACATTCCACCGTCTGCTCACCGAGAGGGAAGGCTCGGACACGCTGCCTATCCGCTGTCTCTTGGCGTTTTGTCCTTGTCATTCCTTCCGCGAACTGTTGCGACAAGCACCTGCCATTCCTGCATCTGAGTCACACGTCGAGGGGAATATTAGGAAGGAGCTGGGAAACGAACAAGGAAAGTAGGCAAGACTGGTTATATTTTCGATTGGATCGTTCCTTCTGCGATTGTTGTGTCATTTGCGGCGCTTTCCCAAGGGGCAAAAGAGCGGTGCCTGGTTGCCGTTTTTGTGAGGCACTTCGCGCTTGGCCCCTTCCCTCACAGTCCCTTTCCCCTTCTGGTACCACATCTGTTTTGCTTCCTGTCATCGTCGGATTTCCCCCCTCGCTTTCCGAACACCCTTATCAAACAGGATCCTGGGCCAGGCAGAGCCATGCCGCCGCCCCTGCACCCGCGCAGAGTGCCTACTTGTGGTGGATTTGCCTATGCATGTAAGCGTCAGGCACCAGCGCCAGCACCAGCAGCACATGCCCCAAGAGCACCTGTCCGGCCGATAGCCCCTCGTATCGCCAGACCCGATTTAAGCCGCCAAACAAAAAATCCGCATTGGCAACCTCCAGCTCCAGAACGATTGCCCTTGCGTTGCACGTCGTCCGTTGGCTGCAGACGCCTGTACAGTACGAGAACCTGCCCGAGAAGCAGAACGAGAACGGCCACGAGCACATGTCCACACACCAGCAGCACCAGTAGCAGTCTCGTCCCTGGCAGCGCCAACTCCCTCCCCCCTATCATCACGACGAACCCCTCATTCTCCTTCGCGTCAGCGGCGCCGGCCCGAGTTGGTCTCCTACGGCTCTCACAGACCGCGTTTGCTAGCCGGAAACCGGCCCTCGCTCGCTTTTACCTTGCTGCTTTTTCTGCAGTTTCTACAGTTTCGACAGCTTCTGCAGGATTCCCCTTTTCTCGCCCCCCTCACTCTCGCTGCAGACCATTCTCCAGCTCCGCCATGGTCGCCGCAAAGATTGACGGCACGGCGCTCGCCAAGAAGATCCGGGAGTCGCTGCGTGCCGACATCGCCGAGCAGCAGAAGTCCAACCCGCGCTTCCAGCCCAGCCTCAAGATCATCCAGGGTACGTGCCCTGGTCCATGAATGACTCCATGACTCAACGTGATCGTCCGGCAGCTCATACTGACTCAATTGCTTCTACAGTCGCCGACCGGTCTGACTCCTGTAAGATACGACCCTCGAAACCGATATCGCCTAGGCGGTGACGCCTTGCCGTTGGCCAGTGCTTTTTTTTTTTTTCTCTTTCTTTTGTTTCTTTTTTCTTGTGTCTGACAATGGTGTGTTGCCTGACTTAGCTACCTATGTTCGCATGAAGCTTAAGGCCGCCGAAGAGGTAAGCTGTGACACACTCCCTCTCTGGGATTGCATGTGACGGGAAACGACATCATGTGGCTAACTCACGCAGGCTGGCATTCTCTGTGAGCTTATCCACCTGCCCGAGTCCATCTCCGAGCCCGAGCTGCTCGGGGAGATCGAGCGCCTCAACAACAACCCCAGCGTCCACGGCATCCTTGTCCAGTTGCCGCTGCCTAAGCACCTCTCTGAGTACAACGTCACGTCGGCTGTCGCTGCCGAGAAGGATGTCGATGGCTTCGGTACCAACAACATTGGCGAGCTCGCCAAGCGCGGCGGCCGCCCGCTCTTCATCCCCTGCACGCCCAAGGGAATCATGGCCCTCCTCAAGGAGACCGGCATCAATCTGCGGGGAAAGAACGCCGTCGTCGTTGGCCGCAGCGATATTGTCGGCAGCCCCGTCGCCTCGCTCCTGCGCCACGCAGATGCCACCGTGACGACGTGCCACTCGCAGACCCAGGGCCTGGTCGACCACATTCAGCAGGCCGATGTTGTTGTCGCCGCCATTGGCCAGCCCGAGTTCATTCTGGGCAGCTGGCTGAAGCCCGGTGCCGTCGTTATTGACGTCGGCACCAACTACATCCCGGACGCGACTAAGAAATCAGGACAGCGCCTCGTCGGCGACGTGAACCACGAGCAGGTCGCGCAGGTTGCGTCGTACCTCACGCCCGTGCCCGGCGGCGTTGGCCCCATGACTGTCGCCATGCTGATGCAGAACGTGGTCGAGGCCGCGACCAACTACTTTGAGGGCCTGAAGAACCGCCACATTGTACCGCTACCCCTGAAGCTGCAGGAGCCCGTCCCGTCGGACATTGCCGTGTCCCGTGCGCAGCGCCCCAAGCAAATCACCCGCGTGGCTTCCGAGATTGGCATCACCACCGCCGAGCTGGAGCCGTACGGCGCCTTCAAGGCCAAGGTCGACCTTGATGTTCTGAAGCGTCTCGAGCACCGCCAGAACGGTCGCTATGTTGTGGTGACTGGCATTACGCCCACGCCGCTGGGTGAGGGCAAGTCGACCACGACCATGGGCCTTGCGCAGGCCCTGGGTGCCCACCTTGGCCGCCTCACGTTTGCCAACGTCCGCCAGCCCAGCCAGGGCCCGACATTCGGCATTAAGGGCGGCGCGGCCGGTGGTGGCTACAGCCAGGTCATCCCCATGGACGAGTTCAACTTGCACCTGACGGGCGACATCCACGCCATATCGGCTGCCAACAACCTGCTGGCGGCTGCCATTGAGACGCGCATTTTCCACGAGAACACCCAGAAGGACGGCCCCCTCTACAAGCGCCTGGTACCAGCCAAGAACGGCAAGCGCACTTTTCAGCCGGTCATGTTCCGTCGCCTGAAGAAGCTCGGCATCGACAAGACCGACCCGGACTCACTGACACCGGAGGAGATCACCAAGTTCGCCCGTCTCGACATCGACCCGGAGACGATCACCTGGAAGCGCGTCCTGGATGTCAACGACCGTCACTTGCGCGGCATCACGGTCGGCACCGCGCCCACCGAAAAGGGGCAGACCCGCGAGACGGGCTTCGACATTTCCGTGGCAAGCGAGTGCATGGCCATCCTGGCCTTGAGCACAAGCCTGTCGGACATGCGTGAGCGGCTCGGCCGCATGGTCGTCGCGACGTCGCGCAGGGGCGACCCTGTGACGTGCGACGACATTGGCGCCGGCGGTGCCCTGGCGGCGCTGATGAAGGACGCGATCAAACCCAACCTGATGCAGTCGCTGGAGGGCACGCCCGTCTTTGTACACGCAGGTCCCTTTGCCAACATTAGCATTGGCAACAGCTCGATTCTGGCGGACAAGCTGGCTCTCAAGCTCGCCGGCACGGAGCCGGACGAAGACCCCAAGACCAAGGCCGGTTTCGTCGTGACCGAGGCCGGATTCGACTTCACCATGGGCGGCGAGCGGTTCTTCAACATCAAGTGTCGCACGTCTGGCCTCGTTCCCGACGTCGTTGTCGTTGTGGCGACGGTCCGTGCCCTTAAGGTGCACGGTGGCGGCCCGCCGATTGCACCAGGCGCGCCGCTCAATGCCGTCTACCGCGAGGAGAACGTCGACATCCTGCGCAAGGGCTGCGTCAATCTGCGCAAGCACATTGCCAATGCCAAGACGTACGGCGTGCCCGTCGTCGTGGCTATCAACAAGTTCTCGACGGACACAGATGCCGAGATTGCCGTGATACGCGAGGAGGCTATTGCCGCCGGAGCCGAGGACGCCATCCTGGCCAACCACTGGGCCGAGGGTGGCAAGGGCGCCGTCGACCTGGCCAACGCCGTCGTTGCCGCCAGCGAGAAGCCCAAGGACTTCCGCCTTCTGTACAGCCTCGAGGGCAGCGTGCAGGAGCGTATTGAGAAGATTGCGCGCGACATGTACGGCGCGGCGGCTGTCGAGTTCAGCGAGCTGGCACAGAAGAAGGTCGACACGTATACTCGCCAAGGCTTTGGCAACCTGCCCATCTGCGTGGCCAAGACGCAGTATTCGCTGTCGCACGACCCAGACCTGAAGGGTGCCCCCACCGGATTCACCGTGCCCATCCGGGACGTGCGCATGGCCGCCGGTGCAGGATACTTGTGAGTTCTGAGCGCATTCTCAGCGTTTCTATACCTTCCTCGAGTCCCTTGTAATACACGTGCTAACAACCATATAGGTACGCTCTTGCTGCTGATATCCAGACCATCCCGGGCCTGCCCACTGCGCCGGGTTATCTCAACGTTGACATCGACGTCGAGACGGGCGAGATCGACGGCCTGTTCTAAGGTCAGGTGCTTGTATACAGGCAGACTGGTCCCTCTACAGGCGCTTTGTCCAGCATAGCAACACTTCAACGGCGTTGCGTCCACACTCTTGTGGCTTGACTTGGAACGAGGAGCGTACGGGCTTTCGAGTGTGGTAGACCGGGCTTGCATTTGATATTCGATTTTTGGAGCATTACGGCGAAACTGTGTTCATTTGCTCCCTCCGAGGAGAAAATATTCGAGCATGAGAGTCATCTTTCAACAAAGGTGCAAATGCAAGCGGGAATCTTATTTGATTTTGAATTTATACATCATACATACCAATGAAATAATAAAAAGATATAACTATATTATATATGGTAGAAGAAGCAATTGACATGATTTTATCCGTATGGGTCGAGACGGTTCTGAAGTCATATCATAAGGCAACAGGTAGCGGCAGACGTACTTGACGGAAAGTCGAAATAAAGGCTCTTTTAAACATCTATACAATGAGCTTCGACGAGATTCTGTCTACATTGAACACAGCATCTTACTCGAACACTACCTACATCACTCTCTTCGGCTAATACAAAATACACTCGCAATATACAGACAAAAAGGAGACAATTCCCGCCTCTCCAACTCGACAAGCCAACGTCCCCCATATAACCAACCTACCTCTCAAAAACACATTTCAACTGCTGCCTAGCCCGCGTGCGACACAATCTCGCTGACCAGCTCGCCCTTTTCGGCGTCAAAGTACGAGCAGATCTGCGACGGCAGCGGCACCTCCTTGTAGTCGCCCTCCTCCTCGTCCGCGCCCAGCTGCTCGGCCGGCGTGACAATGTTGAGGTTGACGCCCTCCGTCTTGCTCATAAACACCTGCGTCGACGTGCTCTCCTTGCTCAGGTACACCTGCGCGCCGTCCACCTGGTCGAGCATCACCGTCGGGATGGTGCCCAGCACCTGCAGCGCAAAGTTCTTGGACTTGACCACGTCCACCGACGACACGAGCGTCTCCACGACCAGCGACAGCCGCTCCGTGTTCTCCACGGTCACGGCATTGCCCTTGCCGCGCACAATCACCGTCGCGTTGGAGCACTTGCTGATGAGGATCGACTGGTTGATGTCGACCGTGATCTCAATGGGCCCGGCCGCCGCTGCATCCTTGTCGTAGTTCTCAATGGTCCACTTGTTGCCGTCCAGCGCCTTCTTGGCCGGCTTCTTGACCCGCATGCTCTCCGGCTTCGGCTTCTTACCCGGAACCGGACTCTTGCCACGCTGGCCGCCGGCTGCTGCCGCTGCTACCGCCGCACCGGTACCGGGCACCGTCGAGCTGGCGCGCAGCTCCGGGTTCTTGTGCGTCATCTGCGACTTGTCGACCTTGCGCAGGCCCTTGGTCACGTCCGAGCCCTTGTTGATCTCCGAGAACACAGCCCCGATCGCCGAGCTGGTGCCGTTGGACTGGGCGGCAGCCGACTCATCCTTGATTTGCAGAACGGGAGGCGGGCCGGGTGGTGGTGGCGGGGGCGGGGGCGGCGCACCGCCTGCCGAGGGACCAGGCGGCGGTGGAGGTGGGGGTGCGGATGCGGACGACGAGGCACCGGATGCTGATGCGGCCACCTCCTTGGCGGCCTCGGCCGCCGGCTTGCCCTTGGGGTTCCACGGAATGCCGTTGTTGACGTACTCCTTTGTGTAATCGGCCAAATCGCGGAAAATCTGGTAGAAGCTCTGCACCCACTCCACCTGCTGGGGATCCCTGTGATGCAATTAGCATGCGTTTCGCAGCGTAGACGACAATACGATGCAGTCACTCACTTGTCCTTGTACTCCTTCAGCACGCGGTTGCCAAAGAACTGGGCGGCGCCCAGCGACTCCTCCACCATCTTGAAGGCCCGGCCGGAGAGCGTGACCCAGGCGAGAACCATGATACCCTCGGACACGGCGCTCAGCTGGTTGAAGTCGGCGGCGCCACGGTTGTTGTCCTTGATGGCGCTGACGGCCATGAGGGCCTCGTTGATGGGCTTCAGCAGGTCCTGGTACACGGTCACATCGGCGCCGTTCACATCGGGCTTCTTGGCCTTGGTCGAGATGAGCAGGAACGTGCGCTGCGCGCGGAAGCCTTCCTCGACCTTGGCGGCCTGCTCGGCCACGAGGCCGCCGCGCTTGTTGCTCAACTCCACAAACTTGGCCACGGCACCATTGAGGAACACGTCAAACTCTTCGACGAGTTCGGGGAGGGGTTCGTCGGGGACTGCTGGCGCTTTCGTAGCGGCAGCAGCAGCAGCAGCAGCACCGGTGGACGCGGAAGGGGCAGCAGAAGGCATCGAAACAGACGAGCCGCCCGCCTCGGGCGACGTGATGGATCGTTGGAGGCCTGGGACGGCTTGGGGGAGCTCGATGGTGGACGACGCAATGTCCTCGAGCCGGGCCGTGGCAGCTTCGAGTCTGGGTGACGGTCAGCCCGGTGGTCAAGCCACGAATGATTCAAGGCCATGCCAACAAGCCAAAAGCCAACTGAGCGACTTTCAAGCAAATCATTGCCAACCTACCTCTTGATGAGCGTCGTCAGGTTGTTCATGTTGTTGGTGGCCATGGCGGGAAACGGTGGGAGCTGGGAGATGGAGCTGCCCGACGAGACGAGAGCGGCGGTGCGACAGAAGCCGACGATGCGACGAAAGGATGCAACGAAAGGAGCGAGACGAGGCAGAAACGCAAGAAAGGCTGCAGTCGGCTGGAAACACCGGATGGCAGAACGAGAAAGCAAAACCCAAGTTATAGCAGCAAGCTAGAACTAGGCAACACGATTGGGAAATGACGAGATTCGAAGGAGCGTGAACGAGAGACCGAAGGGCCCTGGAAAAAGTGCTGCCTGATGAGCACGAGATCGCGAGATGGCAGAATGGCGTTTGAAGTGGTCCCCCGATGGAAAAGTATGGATTAGATTTGCAGCGAGTTTTCCTGCAGTCTTCCGACAGATTTGCGCGATGATGATGGTGCCTCAACCCCTGATTGAATGGAGAAGGCAGGACCCAGCTTGCAATTGCCCGCCGCCTCCTTGGCGAGCGCCTTCCCCGTTGCACAGCGACTTCGAGGAAAGCACGGACTGCTTCCAGGGAGCTTCTGGCGCTAGAGCCACCCCCGCTCCGTTTTTCACGCCCTCTTAGTCATTTTGTGAGGGAAAGAGCGACAAAGCATGGTCCCCAAACAATCCCCAAAACACCTGACTTGGACCGCCCGTAACACATAGTTTACCGCCCGTATTGGTGGGATGCCCGCTACGGAGTATTAATCTGTATTGATTGCGACCCAAGTAGACGCTCACAGCATTGACACTGGTGTGCGAGTACGCTCAGTGGTCCAAAAGCCAGAATCAAGCCTCTTGCGGTGGTTCAGCTCTGCACCGGTCGATCCTTCTACTTCCGTACATAATGCACACGTTGTTGCGTCGGGGCACGTGCGATGCCGCAAGCTGCTCCTCGGGCCTAGTCGTTCTTGCCTGAATGCATTGAAAAGCCCAGCTGGGTACTTTGTACAGCTGTGTTTTGGTATCCATACTGGGCAGGAGCTATTAACCTGAAAGCCAATCAGTCAAGTTCTCACCTTGTTGGGGGGGGGGGGGGGGGGGGCAGGCGAGACCGGCGGTGACTGGTCAGGTCCTTCCTGGCCTTTTTGCACGTTCTGATTCTCACACACTTTCTTCTGCTGTTCTTGGCGCTGGTTCCGCTTCACGTCCACATCCTCCACTCTTCTCGTTCTCGAGATTCTCCCAATTCTTCCACCTTTATAACTTTACCGAAAGACGCTCACTGCCCTCCTCGTCACAATTCGTCACCGTTCGAAATACGAAATCCGCCGTCGCTGCCCGTTCGCTAGCCCGTTCACATTAGCGCCTTCCTGGGCCCCATTGCCAAAGCGGAATATCGATAAGGCCTGGCCAGACGACGAGAAATCAGTCGTCAACGTTGAATCCCTAGCGAAACTTTGCAAGCTACACAAACAGGACGACCGAGGTCTCGTTTCTGGAACGCTGCCGTGCCCGCAGACCTGCCCTGCTGCATGACTCGCGCAAGCTACCCTGTGGGCCGTGCTGTTCTCCTCGAATGGCCCTGTCCGGTCTGGAGCAGCCCCTCGAGAGCGTCGGACTCAACGGCCACTCCAAGACTGTCCTGGAGGGCAGCAAAACGGTCGACATGGGTTCCATAGAGGCTGGCACTGACAGCCCGGCGGATTCGCAATGGGAAGATGAGCCTGAGGAGGCACCGAGCTTCCTTGCCGACTTCGTGACGATGGGCATGTTTATCGTCGGTGAGTACATCGGATGAAACGAGACTCATGTTTAAGCGAGGCCATGGCTACACAAGGATTGTCAGAAAAGGCGACAAAAGTGGCTGACTATTGCAGACGAGATCGAATACTTGCCCCCAAAGCCGCCCGTGCGCGACATTGTTGGTGGTGGCGGCGCCTATGCTGCCCTGGGCGCGCGCCTGTTCTCCCCCGCCCCGGATTTGTCACGGACCGTCGGTTGGGTTGTCGACAAGGGCTCAGACTTCCCCAAACCGATGGGTGACCTCATCGACAGCTGGGAGACAGCCGTCGTCATGCGATCGGACCCAGATCGCTTGACCACGCGGGGTTGGAACGGCTACGACGCCGCCGAGCGCCGAGCGTTTCGCTACACAACGCCCAAAAAGCGCCTGACAGCCGACGATCTGCCGCCCTCGCTTCTGACGGCTCGCGCATTCCACATTCTCAGTTCTGCCTCGCGCTGTCGCGATCTCGTGGCAGACATCAAGTCGCGGCGCCGCAAAGCCATCGCGGCTCTCGGCCCGGATGCGGCGGCTACGGCGGGCATCCTCGCGCTCCCCTACTTCATCTGGGAGCCCGTGCCTGACCGCTGTACGCCCGACGAGCTTCTCGACTGCACCAACACGCTCCCGGTCGTCGACGTCTGCAGTCCGAACCACACAGAACTGGCGAGCTATATGGGAGACCCGCACTGTGGCATGGACCCTGAGACGGGCAAACCATCCAAGGCCGCCGTTGAGCGGGCCTGCGAGCAGCTGCTCTCGGCCATGCCGCTCCAATCCTATGCACTCGTCGTGCGGACTGCCGAGTATGGCTGCTATGTAGCGAAAAACGGAGGCCGGCGGTATCTTCGCTCGGACAAGAACACGGCACCCAAGAAAGAAGCACCGCAGAAGAAGGCGGCGCCCAAGCAAGACCTGCACGGCGGCCTGCGCCCCGATATTGACATGGAGGCTCTGTTTGCTGGCCTCATGCAAGACGAAGAAGGGTCGATTGCCCGCGATGACATAACAATCGACGCCGGCGTTGAGGTCTGGATCCCGGCCGTGTCAGGCGAGGCCGCGGAGGCGGCAGACGGCGACGCCGAGAGGACGCCCGGCAAGACGTCGCTCCAGGTGGTCGACCCGACTGGTGGTGGCAACGCGTTCCTTGGCGGCTTTTCCGTGGCCATTGCGCGCGGCAAGAGTCTCGACGAAGCTGCTGCGTGGGGCAACGTGGCAGCCAGCTTTGCGATCGAGCAGGTCGGTGTGCCTGTGCTGGGCCGCGACGCCGACGGCCAAGAGACGTGGAACGGGGTCCGAGTCGAGGACCGCTATGCAGCATACGCGTCTCTGCTGCGCAAGAGGGGCATTTTGAAGGAATAACCCTCTCGAAACGTAGCTTATCTCGTCAAGGGACACACGGGCACAGGGCAGCCAACAATCTCACCTCATTTCTAGAACAGGAGGCGTTCTTATATCCATTTCCACTTCGTTTCGATTTTTATTTTGACAGCAGGAAAAACAGGGCCACGATACGACGACACGCAATATAGACTTTCTTTTAGACGCGGTTTTTAGAAGACCATATTTGTTGTTCCTGGTGGGGACATGGTTTAATTTGATTTCAATTTTTTGTCCGGCATTCGTCCACTGCTCCATTCACATAAAGTCTCCTCGATTGGATGCATTTCACAAATCATACACATGTACATGGCAGAGACAACAATCAGATACAAGACATGACAAAAACCCGCATTACAAAACACAACATGCCCTTTCTACCCAGATAACGCCGGTCCTCGTCACGAAATCATCCGCATCAATATCCATTTCTTGACCACGTTGGCCATGTTTGACCACTTAGAGGCGGTACACCAGGTTGCCGCCCGTGTACATGATCTGGTTGTCCTTGTCCATCTTCTCCAGCGCCAGAATCGTGTCGGCGCGCGAGAAGGGACCGCCCGCGCTGCTCGGCATCGACGCCACCTTCTCGTTGACGGCGGTGAGGATGTCGTCGACACTGGCCGCGTCGTCCTGGAACAGGTCCGTGCTCTGCAGCTGGCCGAGCAGTCGGCGGAAGGTGTTTATGCGAGCCGGTGCCACGGTCGCCGGTGCCGCCGCCGCAGGCGGTGCGATGCTGAGTGCAGCAGCGCCGCTCGCGAGCTCGTCAGCATCCTCGTCCTCTTCTTCTTCGCCGTCGTCGTCGTCGTCCTCCTCCTCCTGCGTCGCCCGCCATCTCTGCGACTGGGATTGCGACACCAGGCGCGATGAGGGCAGCGACGACGCAAAGGATGTGCTGGACTGGGTACCGGCACCACCCGACCGGGTGGTGCGCGAGGGCGTTGCTGCGCCCAGGTCACTCTCGGCATCTTCGTCGTCATCGTCTTCGTCCGCGGCTGTGTGCTGCCGGCCATTGGTCGCAGCGCCACCGCGGGCCCGCGCCGAGGTGCGGGTGGTCCGTGATCCACCGCTGGGCGTACCGGTGGCCCCGGTCCGACGGAACGTGCCATCAGCGGCATCGTCGCCCTCGTCGCCCGACTCGTCGTCGTCATCGTCGTCGTCGCTGCCCGACTCTGCGTTCTCGGCATCGTCGACCGTCCGCGTCTTTCTCTTCTTGCGGCGCGACTCGTCCTCGACGACTTCCTTGAAGAGGGCGAAGCGCAGGATGGCCTCGGCCGCCAGGGCGTCGCGCTCGTCCACGCGGTTCGACAGACGCGACTTGGCGTGCGCCGTCGCCAGACGGATAATGGTCTCCAGCGTACGGACCGTCATGGGACTGGTGCGGCGCTGGTTGCCCTCCATCTCGTCGTTGCGCAGCGCCACGTAAATGTCGGAGATGCGGTCCGAAGCTTCTTGCGTCAAGACGGGGCGCACACGCGTCTTGGCGTAGTGGATGTACTTCTTGAGGAAGGGGATGGACAGAAGCTCCTTCTTCTTGTTGGCAGCCGGGCGGCCACGACCCGACCCCGTCGTGCCGCTGACACCCGCGTGCAGCATGTCGTTGTGCTTCTCAAAGACGTCCGTCGGCCGCTGCGACGCGCCTCCGTTTGCCTGGCTCTGCATCCCGACCGACAGCGCCTGCTGGCCCTGCTCGCGGACCGGGGCGCCCTCCTCGGTGCCAGGCTGGCGGTAGCGGTGCATGCGCAGGACGTGCTCGGAGATCTGGCGATCGCGCGTGTCTTCAATGTCGTCGGTGACAACAAAGAGCAAATCGAAACGAGAGAGCAGCGAGTCGGGCAGCGCAATGTTCTTGTGCGGGTCCTTGTGCGGGTCGTACTGGCCAAACACGGGGTTGGCGGCCGCGACGACACTGCACCGGGCGTTGAGCGAGGTGTGGATGCCGGCCTTGGCAATGGTGACGGTCTGCTGCTCCATGACTTCGTGGATGGCCACGCGGTCAATGTCGGACATCTTGTCGAACTCGTCGATGCACACCACGCCACGATCGGCCATGACCATGGCACCGGCCTCGAGGCGGCGCTCGCCCGTCTCCTTGTCCGTGGTCACGGCGGCCGTCAGACCCACGCCAGACGAGCCACGGCCCGTCGTGGCAATGGCCAGCGGCGCGGTGTTGAGGACAAAACGCAGCAGCTGCGACTTGGCCGTCGAGGGGTCACCAACCATGAGAATGTTGATGTCACCACGCAAATGGGTGCCGTTCTCCAGATTCTTCTCCATGCCACCGAGCAGCATGAGCAAGACAGCCTTCTTGATGTGGTCGTGGCCGAAGATGCTGGGCGCGAGCGACTGCGAAAGCAGCTCAAACAGATTCTTCTTCTTGGCGATCTTGTTGATGTTGCGCAGGTCGGTGTCGGTAATGTCGACAGCCGAAATGCCGCCACCAGCTTTGGACGACAGCAGCACGACGTTGTTGGCGAGCAGAATCGTCTTGAAGAGGGCGCTGCTGTGGTTGGTGTTGCGGTTGCCGAGCGTGCGGAAGATGCCGACAATCTGCACGCGGTCACCCGGCTTGACATGGTCGACCAAGTCGTCGTCCAGCATGACGTCGACGCCACGCGGCAGCTGGCCGGCCGGAGCCCGCTCGGGCATCTCCTGGATGGAAATGGTCTGGTTGTCGCGGTAGGTGGAGAAGCCATACTCGGTAACGAGCGCGTTGCCGTCGTCGTCCTGCTGCGGGTAGGCGCTGGTTGTGGTGGCGCCGTTGGTCATGGTCTGGTCACGGTACTCGCGATAGTAAAAGGTGTCGTTGGCGGCGCTGTGGTGCACGCTCTTGATGACCTTGGGATGGATCAGCGAGCAGCGTGTGACAATGCCCTCAATGGAGACCATCTGGTTGAGGTGCTGGGACGACAGCGTGCGCGGGTTGCAGGCATGCATACCGAAGCTGCCGGCCCAGGCGCAGTAGTACGGCACGTCGTCGTCGGTCTGGTCGGGACGCGCGTTGGGGATCGCCTTGACAATGTTCTTGAGCGCCTGGTTGAAGGCGAGGGTGAAGTCAAAGGGCTGCGTCAGAAGGCCGTCGGCCATCTCGGGCCGAGTATCGCGAACATGGTCAATGTTGACCACGAGGCGGCGCTGGTTCTTTTGCAGCATCGTGATGATGCTGGGGCGGTAGCTGCGGACATTCTGGTCGTCTGCAAGGAGAGGGAGCAAGTTAGATACCGTTGCGAATAGCGATAACAAAAAAAGAACAGGAAACGTGAAGCAAAAGTCGGATCGTGAACATACTGGGATCGAGGAATTCCTCCGCCTGGCGGACGCGATCACGCGCCGCGTCGTCGCGGAGCAGGATGCTGTCCATTGTGCCCGCGGTCGAGGTGTGGTGACAATCGGTTGCGGTGAGGGACGAGGAGATGGAAAAGGAGGTGGGATTGTTGTTTGTTGAGTTTGAGTTTGAAGTCGACGGAATCAAAAAAAGGAGCGAGCGAGGCAAGAATGCAAAGAAGTATGACAAAAGGCAAGTGCAAGCCGACGGAGCAACAAGAAACAGCAAGGCAGGAAGGAGTTGATTGCAAAATAGCAACGGGGCTCTCTTTCCTGGAGGGGAAAAGGTTTAATGAGGTGCAGCAGGGCAGGAGCGACGCGTCGTGGACGCGTTTTACGCGTTAAGTGGTTTTGGCTGTCGCCGTTTAGGCCAGGGACCAGCCAACCAATTTCGCGCTTGCCCTCGCGCCAGTGCAAATAACGCGAGCGACTTAGGTAATCAATTTATGCATATTTACACATTTGCACATTCACACTGTTTTTATGCACTGCATTGTCAACCTGCAAACTTTCAGAGTACGTACGACAAAGTTCGGACGACAGACAGCCACGACCAGCAAGTGCTCGGCTGGCATGCCCATCCAATCCGTATGATATGTCACCCACCTCGACGCACGTTTCTCATCGACTTTGTGGATACGATAATGCACTTTCGCAGTTAGTGTCGTTTTTATGCAGGTCGAATCACTTCGGGCACCAACCAACGACGCTCGTTTGACCAGGGTGTTGGCGGCGTGGCCGTGTGACAACTTTCCTTCTTGCATCTTTTGGACTTATACGACATACGCCAGGCCATGTTTTTCGTTACTTTATGGTGCCCGCAATGACATACGAATCCTGGACGAGGTCCTGCAATGGCGTGCTACCAACTCCTGTGTTCCGCGTCCACCTTCCATTTTCTACACCGGCCAGAGCCATGAAAATGTTGTGCCTGTCAACGTTGCGCTGACCAAGGTATGGTATACAAGGCCATGAGACTCGGCCTGGTTTTGGCCTTGGTCCGCGGTCTTGATTCACTGCATGTACTGTGTGCCGCTGTTGGCCACGCGGCCTGCTGTCCCTTCGTTCACCACGAGAACGTAGAATAGCCGGTCTTGCTCTGTCGGCAGTATCAGTTGTGTTGTGTGCTGCTTTGACCACGAAATTCACTCGCATCGGGATGCCTAATATAGAAGGCTGTAACGGAGACACCGCTTCCCTTCGCCAACAGACGGCTAGCGAAACGTGGCTCTGTTCGGTTTGCTGTGTGCATTGGGATGTGGCGAGACTAACGGGCGCGTGGCCGAAACAGGGGTGTAGGGAGGGGTGGGAGAAAACAAAACGAAAAGACACCGAAAATACGAGCTGTGAAAGAGATAGAACAGAAAAGACACAGAAGGGTGTCATGATGTCGCATATGGGTTTGCTGTTCCTTGCCTGTTGAGGAGTAGTGGCCATCAAAGGCGCGATGGGCTGGTTGCAGTCTGCCGAGCCGTCCAACAAACGGGCATATTGGCATGCAGCTGCTGGCTTTCACGTGGTACGACAGGATGCAGCATCGAAACCGTCAACTGGTTCGTCTTCAGTATTTTCTTTTGGATCATGAACTTTTTGGTTTGGTGACTGAGGGGACTCGCTTGCTGCTGTGCGATGTGTAAAGCAGCGTGACTGTGGGAACATGTTTGCTTTTCGCGCGTGGGGTGTATCCAGAATTTCTCGAGGATGCTCCTATTTGTGGCTTGTGGCATAGAACGTAGGACATGTACGAGTGGTCAGCGGAAACGGCACCCGCAGACAAACGCGGAAGACATGAGCGAGAGGCATTTTCTGTTCGTATGCCGACTGCGGCAACGAGATGTGTTCTGCGGTGCGACAGACGTACCGAAGCCGCCGACGAACGTGAGCAGATATCCGACGCCGTAGTCGAGACAAAAGAGCGATGGCTGTCGGACGTTGCTGGGACTGTTTGTTATTCACAGTTACGTTACGGATGTGGCATGATATGTATTGGCATTCAGGTCTCGATATCAAATCTCTGAGCGTCCAAAACGATTTCCGACTTGGGCAAAACCAGAGACGACGAGAAATCGGGCTGGGCGTCCGAACGATGCTGAATACTACCCTGGAGCTGCATGTGGAGCATGTGATACGCTCTGTAGACCAAACGCAAACACCACTGCCTCCGCACGGCAGCATGCACTGCGACATAGTGACTAGCAGAAAGGGAGGGACTTTGACGAATCAGGCAGCTTGCCGATAAAGTCGGCCATTTGCAGGATTGAACGAGCCGGTATGTCATTGTCGTCCCGAAGACGCAGGGGGCAGGCATGCGTGGCGTGGGTGGTCATCGCGGTGTTGTGGCTAGGAGCATGGCGGTGCTGGACGACCGCAGAGACGTCTGTATGGAGATAAAATGCAGAAGATCAAAGGGATTGCTGTTGGCGAAGGTTGGAATGAGGCATGAGGCATGCAAGCAAACAAGGGCTGGACAGAAAAGGCAAGAAAGAATGAGAGCCATGTAAGAGGACGGATAAGGAAAGCGCAACTGACAACACACCGACGATGTTGAAATGGGAAGCGGAAAGCGCGGAAGAGAAATAAACACATGGAAGGAGCAAGGGAGATGAGCAGAGAAGCACAGGGGGAGCTCGAATGGGGAAGGAGATAATGGCAAATCACAGAAGAAGGGGAAGAAAGAACCATTACAATGAAATAAAACAAAACAAAAGAAAATCTACCACATACACAACAACAAATTGCCACTGCATCTACCCGTCCGCCGGTTGACTTGGCCAACTCACCGGCTAGCCGCTCTCGACACCATCAGCATCAGGCCCGCGTCGGAGAGCGGTGTATTGTCGACAGTTGGTGTCTGGTTCTTACACGATTTTGGGGCGACGAATTCCGGGTTTCTTCCCTGATTCGACTTTCGTCACAGCCATATCGATTCTGTCAGCCCGTGTCGGCATCCACTGTCCGCACGTATCCGCCGTCATACGACCCCCCTTCTCGACGCCGCCAACGGGCTGCGTGTCTGTTGCTTCGCTTGCCTACCAACCCTGGTGCTGTTTGCTCACAACGACAAAACACAATTGCGAAGTGGAAAAAGAAACAAACGCCATGGTCTTCGATTGGAGCAGGAACTTCCTTGACCGGTTGCTTGCCTGCCCGACCGCTTTTCATGAATCTTGGCGGCTGTTTGCCCATGGCTAGTGCTCTCGTTGGAGTTGGAGAACGTCTGCTGGTTTATGTTGCTCGACTTCAAGGCATCTAGCTCGTTCTTTGATAGTCGGATCCCCCACTTCGGAACTGGGTCGTCGAGCCTAGTCAGGTCGGCACTTCCCGTGACTTTGCTATATCTACACATAGTGCGTCCTTTGTTCCAGGACGAATTTCGTTTTCTTTCACACAACTGACCACACTTCATCCCGTAAACAGTAACGATTTCTCTCAGCTAGTGTACCTGTCCTCTCATCTGCCCTCCTGTTTGCAGCTCAGTGACACAGATCCCCTCAGCATGCAGGACACGAGCCGGGGTGAGTCCGTTGCCACCCGGGCGCCGACCACTGGCGTCGTTGAGTCTATCTCTGCGCCTCCTGCTGCCGCATCGGCTGTTCTACATCGCCAGATCCACCACGAGTTTCCGTCTATTGTCCGCGGCGAGGGCAGCTACCTCGTCCTGGACGATGGCCGGCGCATTCTGGACGCCTCCGGCGGTGCAGCCGTCGCTTGCATTGGCCACGGTGACGGCCGCGTGGCCGACTCTGCCGTTGCGCAGATGCGGTCCGCAGCCTACTGTGCCACGATCTTTTACACGAACACGGCCTGCGAGCAGCTGTGCCGCTACCTCGTGGACTCAACCGACGGCCACATGGCCCGAGCCTACATTGTTTGCTCCGGCTCCGAGGCCATGGAGGCCGCTTTGAAGCTAGCCCGCCAGTACTACCTGGAAAAGGCACAGCCGGAGCCGCGGCGCACGCGTTTCATCGCCCGTGACCAGTCGTACCACGGCATCACGCTTGGTGCGCTGGCGGTGGGTGGCCACAAGACACGGCGCCAGCTTTTCGAGCCGCTGATGCCGACCAACATCTCGCATGTCTCCCCGTGTTTTGCCTACCGCGGCAAGACGGCTGACGAGTCGGACGCTGCCTACGTGGCCCGCTTGGCCGACGAGCTGGATGCCGAGTTCCAGCGCGTGGGGCCAGACACAGTCTGTGCCTTTGTGGCCGAGCCCGTCGTCGGTGCAGTATGTCCTTTCGTTCTCCTTCTCCTAGTCACTCTGCCATCCTTCCTGAGACGCGTACTGACCGTGGTCTATTTTCTTTAGGCTCTAGGATCCGTGCCATCCGTGCCTGGATACTTCAAGGCCATCCAAGCCGTATGCCGCAAGCACGGTTCCCTGTTGATTTTCGACGAAGTCATGTGCGGTATGGGGCGCACCGGCACTCTGCACGCCTGGCAGCAGGAGGGCATCGCACCGGATATCCAGACGATTGGCAAGTGCCTAGGTGGCGGATATCAGCCCATTGCCGGCGTCCTGGCTAGCCACGGTATTATTGATGTCCTCAGCAAAGGCACCGGGTGAGTCTCGCCTCTTCCCTCTCCCCCCTCGTGCTTCGAGCTCACTCCACGTTCTGACCATATTCAGCGCCTTCGTCCATGGACACACCTACCAGGGCCATCCCGTCGCCTGTGCTGCCGCCCTCGCCGTGCAGCGCATTATTGCCGAGGAGGACCTGTTGGCCAACGTGCGCACACTCGCCCCCGTCCTCTCCGGTCTGCTGGCCCAGCGGCTGGGCGACCATCCCAACGTCGGCGACATCCGCGGCCGCGGCTTCTTCTGGGGTATCGAGTTCGTCCAAGACAAGGCCGCCGCGCGGCCGTTCCCTGCCGCGGACCATGTGGCCATGGAGATTGCCGAGCTGGGCGTCGCCGCTGCCGACTACGCTGTTGCCGTCTATCCCGGGTCAGGCACGGCCGACGGCATGTCAGGCGACCACATCATCATTTCGCCGCCGTACAACACGACGAGGGCGGAGATCCACACGATTGTCGACCGGGTGGCGCGCTTGGTCGAAGACTATTTCGCGGCGAAGAAAGCGGGCGGGCCTGTGGATGCCAAGCTATGAGGAGTGGTTTCCGAGCAGAGGCACATGGATACTGTATGAATGGGACAGTGAAACAAGCGGCGTCTACCCATAAAGTACCGTCCGTTTGAGGAGAGCGAGGGATGGTCGGATAAAAAGAACTTGTTGAGCCACAGACGGGTTTGACAGCAGTGTTGTCGGCAAATAGATGGGTATAATCCGAATCTCAATATGGTTACGTATGGTACTTTGGTATGTGCCCTGCCGCTCGCGGATGATCGTAAATTAAACAGCCACTTCGCATCGTCATCCTCAAACTGGTGTCGAGTTGTGCCCATCTGTCGAGTGATGTCGTTACAGTTGGCTGGTTGCCCTCGTTTCGTCGCTGGACTTTTGCGCCGCTCAGCTCTCAGTACACCACTGAAACCCCGCTTTCGCTCCAATTCAGCAGGCCCTCCGGAGCGCTGTAATTCCGGGGAAGCATGGCGAACTACAGTGGGTCGACGTCCTGGCGAGACGCCAGCTATGGCAACAGCACCTCGCTCGCAGCCTCGCTCGCGCCTGCCTCCCCGTCTCCCACGCTCCCAAAACGCTCGTCCGCAACGGCAGCCTCAGCCGCATCCGCGACTTCCCCATTGCCGTCGCCCCGCTCCCCCTATTCGACGACACGCTCCTTTTCTGATTCTCCCAACGACCGATTCAGCTCGCCCTCCCTCACCGCTGCGTCGCGCCGCACGTCGTACCTCTCGTCGCGCATCCGCATGATGGCCGTCGGCCTCATTTCCAGCGGCACCACGGCCAGCCTGGGCCAGCGCCACGCCGCCGAAGAAGAGGCCCGCGCCGAGGTCGATGTGCTGAGCTCGCGCCTCGAGAAGACGTCGCAGCTGACCAAGAAGATCGAGGCCTGCCTCAACCGCCTCGATGCCACGGGCAAGAGCGTGCGCGAGGTGGCTGGGCCGCTGAGCGGCGAGACCAAGCGGCTCCAAACCTTGGGGAACAGTAGGCCCCCTCCACCCCCCTGTCCTCCAAAGACATGCATCTATCTCTGTGAGGTATTACGAGAGATACTAATGGCTCCTGTCCAGACATTGAAAGCGTCATTGCGGCAATTGAACGGCTGCGCCAGCCCGCCGAGAACAAGAACGAAGAGGAGCTCATCATCCGCGCCGGCCCCGAAAAGGCCGGCCTGTCCAAGTACCTCTCGTCCGTACAGCGCCTCGACCGCTCGCTCAACGAAATGAAGGCCTCCAACATCCGCTCGACGCAGCAGACGATTGGCGAACTGCAGCGCATCACCTCGTCCGCCAATGCCCAGCTCGAGAGCTACTTTGACCAGCTGCTGCGTGTCGAGACCCCGCCCGAGATCGAGCCGCTGCACTTTGCCACCAAGAACAAGCCCTTTCCGCTGTTGACCCAGTACACGACATCGCGTCTCGGCCTGATCAATGCCCACCTGACCGCCTCGACGCGGAACGATGGTGCTGGCGCGGGTGGCCCGGCTGGTTCCTCTATGCTGTCTGTCAGTTCCGCCAACCAAGACTCGCCCGTGGCCCGCATCTATGCCGACATCCGCGGACCCTACCTCGCCAACACGCTCAAGAATCTGGCCGCCGCCAGCGTCAGTACGACCAAGAAGAAGACCGCCGACGCCATCTACCGCTCCGGCACCAGCGGCATCGGCATGTACGCCCAGTCCATGGAGGGCATGTTTTTGGCCGAGCACGAAAACATTTGCAGCATCTTTACGCGCGACGACTGGGCCCCCGTCTTCCAGGGCACCTGCCAGAACGCACTGAACGAACTCGCCCGCACGCTGCGCGAGCTCAACAGCCACATCAAGGCCCACCCGCAGACCGACTGCTACCTGGCCTACGAGGTCGTCGAGATCATCTCGGGCCTGTCCAACAAGCTCGAGACTCGGACCGGCGAGCTCAAGTCGGCCCTGGCCGCCTCCCTCAAGCCCGTCCGCGACACGGCCAAGTCGTCGCTGGGTGAGCTGCTCGAAGACACCAAGCGCCGCGTCACCGCACTGCCGACGCTGCCGCTGGACGGCGGACCTGTGCCCATTGTCTCCGAGACCATGCAGCGCCTGCAGACCATGGTGGATTTCCTGCGGCCCATCTCCAGCATCATGATCTCGCTGGGCGACGGTGGGTGGCGGGCGGGTGCCGCGCCACGGGGCGGCGGCGGCGGAGGCGGCGGTGCGTCGGATGCCATCCCCAGCCTGGCCTCCTTTGACGTCGGCGCCGACGGCCGCGAGATCTTTGCACACTACTGTACCGACACCATCGACGGACTGCTGTCGGCGCTCGACGCCCGCGCTCGCGCGTCCCAGGGCCGCAAGCCTGTCGTGGGCGTGTTCCTCGCCAACAGCATCGCCATTGTCGAGCGCATGATCCGCGACTCGGACCTCACGTCCCTCTTGGAGACGCGCCAGGCCGCCGTGCTGGAGCCGTGGCGGAAAAAGGCCACGGCTCTGTACACCGAGACCTGCAAGGACGTGTCGATGCACCTCTTTGACGTGATCCACACAAACCGTGCCGGCGGCGGCGGCGGCGGGGGTGGCGGCGGCGGCGGCGGGCGGCCTGCGTCGGGGCAAAACGGCGTGGACTCGTCGTCGATTGTGCGCGGCCTGTCGTCCAAGGACAAGGAGAACATCAAGGGCAAGTTCACGGCGTTCAACCTGGCCTTTGACGACATGGTGGCCAAGCACCGCTCGTTTAGCATGGAGCGCGAGGTGCGGCAGGCGTTTGCCCGCGACATTCAGCAGATGCTCGAGCCGCTGTACAACCGGTTCTGGGACCGCTATCACGAAATCGACAAGGGCAAGGGCAAATATGTCAAGTACGACAAGGCGAGCATCTCGGCTGTGTTTGTGAGCCTGTACTAGTCCCCCGAAGCTTGGGTTCCTTGTGGTCTTGTCTTCCACGGAGAGAGCCTCCTCAAGACGCTGAACTGCTTGGGGCCCTTTGCCTTTTTCTCGCCTCTACGTCCCTCGTTTCCCTTAATTTTCACAAGCTCATAAAGAGCGCATCATCTCACAATACAGACCTGGTGCAGCCGACGGTCGATTAGGCAACAACGATTCGGTGAGAGAGGGGTCAACGAGGTTGACATGTCAACGAGGTTGACAAAGAAAAAAAGGTTGGAAAGGATCAGAGGCTGCAGGAAAAAATGCATGATTTTCAGTGCATCTGCGCCCTGTGCTGCTGCACTGCCTTTCTCTCGTACCCACCGTGCGTCAAGCTGCAGGAGGGCAAGGCGCCAAATTCGCTGCATGAGAACAGACATACCGACGTTCGTTGCCCGTCCCGCCTCTTCCGTTTTTTTTTTTTTTTTTTCGTTCTCACCCCCGTTGCATTTTGGACGCAATAGTGCTCGCTGCGGTGGAGGGGCGTGTGCATCTTTATTGTTGATTCTTTGCGCCCGCGATCGACCTCCTCACCTCTTGCTCACCACACTCTTGTCGGCTTCTTCTTGCTTCTTCCAGCACCACGCATGAGGCATGCAGCAGAGCACATGCGGAGTTCCACTTTCGAACCACACCGACACAATCCAGGGCGGAGCCGAAACAGAAAAATAAAGAAAATAGGAGCAAGTGCCGGGACAGCAGGGATGACCGAAACCGTGCTGTTGGGATAGTAAGAGGTAGTGGGAAACACGCACAGCTGTGTGGGCAAGCGACGTGAGCACTTGTGGACAAGGCTGTGATATGGCTGGCTTTCGTTTTTTGTGTGAACCTCAAGGCTCACTTTTGTCCTCCCTTTCTGTCTACGGCGTCGGGCACGTATTGGCTAGGGAAAACAAGTTGGCCTCACTGCATCTCGCCGCTGCATATGTCGCCCTTTGTTGTGCATAGCGTTCTAATGCACGGAAAAGATGTGCAGCACGCCGAGATGCAAACCTTGCAAAAAAGAGACCAAAATCCAAAACAGCTATGACCTTCTCATTCTTATTCCATTACATTGGTCCATGACAGAGAGGAACCGCGTCGAGAGGGGATCGCTCTGGTACGTTGCAATTGGTTACCAGATGGTGCAGAGAGGGCACATCCAAAAGTAATTGGTGACAGGGCTGGTGTCCCCTCAGGCGCACGTGCTCACAAAAGAACCAAGACGGCAGAAAGGCAAAAAGGCACAGTTCTCAATTGAGAAAGGCGCTGCAGCTGGTGCAGCAAGGCGAGCAGTTATGAGCATGGACAGGGGGGGCGAAGGAAGGATTTGCAGGGCTACATGCTTTCTCTCGCTCTCGGGCCCGAGGAGAGACTATGGCCTGCATATTTCATGGCGAGAATCACTTTCGAGGAGTGTGAGGTGTGTGAGTCGTTTTTTCTTTTCTTTCTTTTCTGTTGGGACGTTTGGGAGCCAAGTTGCAGTTATGCAGTGTCCTTTTATTTTGGGTTTCGTTTGGTCGTCGTCTTATGTCTTTTTCATACCCATTCATGTTAGGTTTCGTCAGCTCAATTCCCGTCATAATAAAACACGATTTCGGGCAACAGTTGCATGAACAAAAAAAACTTACCAAAATCCTACGTCAAGATGCGTGAATTGTGTGAGCGGTGACCGCACTCGTGACAGCTCAGCTTCAGAGGTTCAAAAGGAGGGACCCATATCCGTACTTTCCTGCAGCTTGCCCGCCTTGTTTGCGATGGGCATTGCTCCTTTGAGCTACTCGTATGATGCGCGTAACGCCAGCCTTTCGTTACCGATGATCAATGCCAGATAAAGAACAATCATGAAGTTGGAAGTTCGACTCTGGTGTCTGTCTTTGCTGTCACCCAAACTAGAGCCTAAAGGGCGTTTTTTTGGATATCATATCCAAAGCCAAGACTGAAATTGAGCTGGTGAAGTGGCCGGAGCAGGGCAGCAGCACGTGTGCATCTCTCTTGGAGAATATGGCGAGAAACGGCCTCGTTTGGGTGAGCAACCCCGGCGTGATCAGCGCAAGGTGTTCATTTCGATATGCAGGTCGGCTCATAAGGCGTTAGTTAAGACAAAAGGCCGCAGGGCCACAGCGACATGTACCAGGCTTTCAAGGCGGCCGACGACGTTATCACTGCCCATTTGCTGTCTTTCGTTTTTGTGGTTGGTGGAGAGCGCGAGACAGCAGTGCGTGGGTGAGGTGGGAGTACATTGTGGCCTAGAACGGCCGTGCAGAGCTTGATGATATGCAGGCCGCAGACTCCGGGTAGGGTAGACAATGCACAATGCCATTTTGAAGCGACTGGGACTGGGTCGAGATGGAAGGCAGAAGATGCAAGGCGACTTGACAATGGCAGCCTGGTGCATGACGAGAAAATACCAAAAGCGAAGAGGGAGCAAAAAAAGACAAAGGTTGCACCATAGCAAAGTGGTAAAGGCGGTCAAATTGGTCACCATCTCCGGTTCAAGACCGTGGGTGGTCGTATCCGGATACCAATGTGGTAAAAATGTGACAAAAATACAAACAGGTGCCCGACAATGAGATTCGCAAAATATAACCCTGCAGAAAGAGCCCAAGTACTCCACATTCACCGTCCACCATTGCAAAAATTCGAAAAGCAAATCCAAAACAAAAAGCGAGTGTCCAATATGTCCAATATATCCCTCGAGACGCCCAAGATCGTCAACAGAATTGCCCAAAGGTATTCCAAAATAATAGCCATCCAAAAACTCCCCAACACGGATGTGCCCCATGACACCTTCCTGTATGAATTGCAGATCAAAGGAGCAATACATAATAAGCAAAAAAAAGCAAATATCGCAGCCCTCCGTAGACGGTGTTGAAGATGAAAACTCCCGGAAACAATACAGAAAGTTAGGTAATACAGGAAATCATCATTTCGTTACATAAATCAAGGGGAGGGTGATGAGGGGGCAACAGTTGAAGAAAAGAAAAGGACTGCAGCGCCAGGCGCAGGATGCATGCAAAGTGTGCCGGTGAGGATGAGATTTACATGCCGTGGCATACTCTGCTCCTGCATCGCATCTGCTGAAGCTGTGACCGGGTCAGTCTGCTGCATGCAATGTGCATCCGACCCCACACTGCCATGTTGCAGGGGTAGGGAACATCCAATGTCACAGCCTGGACTTGGACAAGACGTGGCTGGAAAGGAGAGGTAATCGGCACAAAGAGGAAGAGGCCCGGGCGTGAGAAGGTGTGAAAAAACAACAGTGACGAGAGTAAAAGAGAAGATGGGGAACAACAATATGCGAGACGAAAGGGGTGTATCACGGAAAAGAAAATGATAAAAAGAAAATAAGCAATGAAGGACGGTGACCGGAGGCCTGGAAAGCGAAAGCGGCGTCAACGCGGCGCGACCGGACCAGTCGCAATCACTCGGTGAGATTCCGCAGTTCTGTTGGCTGGCTTGGGCTGGGCTTGGGTGAGTCACGGTGTGGCCGTCAAGCCCGTTTCAAGGGTTGATTGGCCCAGGTAATGTGCTGCCCGAGCAGGCTGAGAATGAGACGAAAGAGGGCAAAGGAGCGCACCAGAGGAGGCCACCCAAAAGAGGCGCATGGCATGCAGACATGTAACCAAATGGAGGTACGAGTCTGGAGGTAAACCGAGGATGTGGTCGAATTGATTGGTTCACCCCCTAAGCTGCGACCTACATGATGCGTAGGACGTGTGTCGGCCTGCTCGGACACCTGGAAGCACCTGGGGTCCATGGGGGGTTGTAAGGCCTCGATTTGGACATGTCGACTAAACCAAAAAGATGGAAAATGGAAATAAAGGAGCACAGGCTCAGCTGATGTTCGAAGTGGACGAACGCAGAAAGCTTGAGAGCTTCGGTGAGAAGTCGTCAAGAGGTGCAGACAGCGACGATGCGCCAGAAAGCCACGACGCTCGGTTTATAAGTGGCGTCCCTTAGTCTGAAGGGCAGCGATGGCAGTTCTTGCTGCCTCCGCAGTAATCGTGTGTGCCAAAGTCGACCGCGCGGCAGCAGTACGTGCAGCACTGGTTAACAAGGGCGATGATTTCCTTGCAGTCCATTGTGGAAGTTGACGTAGCTGCAACCGCGAGAGATGAAGAGCAATGTCTGGCAGACAGAGTGACACTTGAAAAAGCAAGGTATCAAAAATATGATGAAGTGATGAGTGAGGTAAGAGGTGAAGTTGACTGTTGGCTGTTGGCTGTTGTTTCTGGCGATTGTGTTTTTGTCAGGAGGTTGTGAGATGTTTGTTGAGCTGTTGAGGAGGAGATGGAGGGAAGAGACCAGAGGCTAATCCAAGGAAGGAAGGGTTCAGGGTTTATATAGGAAGGAGCCGACGAGGAGGCTATGACGAAAATCGTCGTGCAAATGCCCACGGCAATGATGTGAGAAAAACGTGGCCGTGGCAGGAGGGGCTGGAGGGAAGGAGCGGCGAAGAGAAAGAAGGGACGGTGCGACTGAGGTTGAACGAACCCAAGTCTGAAGGCCACAAGGCACAGCAAGTGCAGGAACAAGGCCGGACGCGGACAAGGCCAAGAAAACGGAAAGTGCACAAAGGCCAGCGCCAAGCGTCGCCCCCAAAACGGGCAACCATGTCATTCTCTCCTTCCCTCTTTTTTTTTTCGTGTTTCTGGGTTGGCCCTTCCGCGCAAACACAGCTCATCGTTAGTGGTGGTTGTCTCTTGCTAGTGCCGGTCGTGACTTTGCGCCCAGTCTGCTAGAAGCATTGACGCAAGAGTGAGAAGAGGGGACGCTGGAGGAAGGAGATACCGAGGGGGGGTGGTCACTTTTTCCGTAAGGCGGCGGTTTGGGGGCGTGGCTTGTGGGCCGATGACCAACGTGGAGGTAATAAACAATAGAGGGACCATTCAAATGGGAGTCGTTTAAAGTGTTACGATGCTGCAGGGGGGAAAATACAAAAATAGCAAATATCAAGAGAGACCCTGTTGGCTTCATGTCGATGTCTGAGCTGTAAATAGGGAGTATATTGACGTGAAGTAAATGTGGGTTCGAATGCACAATGACCGCGTGCACCAGAGAGTGAGATAAACATAAACACGGGACTCAGGATGAGGACAAAAGGAAGACACAAAGAACCATTGAAGGCGTCCGCTAGGCAGGCATCGAACGATATCCAGGGCTGAGCAGGGGTCATTCATGTTTTGCTTGGTTTCTGCATCTCTGACGAGCGCGCCCCTCTTTGTGCCTCTCTTTTCCTCGTTCGCTCCTTCTCGTTCGCTCCTTCCTAGTCGTTGGTACTTGGCGGTGTAATACTACGAAAATGAAAAAGGGGGGTGAAATGGGGTCACGAGGATGGACTGATGACTTCACATCTTGTCTATAGTTGCCAAGCCAGCATGCCAGGAAAGAACGGATGAAACAGGGAACGGAAAGCAAGAGAGAGAAAAGAGTGCCATAAAAAACGGAAAGAGAGAGACTTCAAACGTAAACCATAGTATAGGAAGGTGGAGGGGGGCAAGAAGGGGGGAAGACGCGCGTGGGCGAAATAAGAGATGGAAAGCGCGGATGGCGGAGGAAGAGGGGAAGAGAGAAACAAAAGGATTGCCAAACACGGAAAGGCCCCCCCTGCACGCTGTTTCCATTTTAGTCGTGTAAGTCGTCGTCCCAGGCAGTCCCAATCCCACACATGGGATCCTGCAACAGAGGATGACGATAGCTGTTGGCCCTATCTCCTTCGTATGATGCAACAGGGCGCAACGCCCTCGCGCTGTCTTCTCTTTCCAATCCCCATCCACATCCGTGTGTTTTGCTTTGCCGCTACTGTAGCGACACTACGACACCACACGACGATGTGCAAGACACACGTCACAAAACGGTCCCCTGCAACACATCATCACCACATATCGCCCGTTTTCGTCCATTTTACCGCCTTCGTATTTTACTGGCTTGCACTGCTCTGCCTCTGCCCCTAGGCCCTTTGTCTCCTCAGTCCAACCACTGCTCAGTACAATACCGCCAAGAATCGCCTGTTTTTTTCTCCCTCTGTCAATGTCTTTCGCTGTCTCTCTCAGTCCCTATTTAGACACTCCTTGCTCCGAATTTCCTCACATTTGTCACCTGCACGCCCGCCCGAATCCTTCCCTCTTGTTTGTTTCCTGATTTGGCAGCAAGAGCCACTGGCTGTGCATAGGTATAATACAGCTATATAGTTTGGAAGGTCGCTCACAGAACAGGTAGCCTTTGGGCCAAATGCACGCTCGTTGGTATTTTTATCTCGACTGGTCGTAGTGGGAGCACCCGTCTGCCAAGCATTTCGCGTCCGCAGTCAACCGCACCCTTGCCTTTGTCTGTCTTTGGTTTGCGTCAGTTTTTGTTGGCTTTGTAAGGTATCCGCCTGCGCCTTGCTACCTTGCGCCCTGAACGACTGTAGCAGAGGGCTGTTATGAGGGACAGCTTCTTCAAAATCTTGACACGAAAAGTATTGTCGGCCCTGTCGGTTGTAAACAAACATCGTGACGACCGCCAGTACCACGCCCATCCCCCGCTCTTTCACTCTCCTTTCTCTCCGATTGCTCTCCCAGCTCACTTTCCTCTCGTCGTTTCTACATATAAGACGTACAAGACGGCTTCGCCGGCAGGTCGTGGTACAATCACCTGCGTGCGAGGGGATAAAATAACAGTATTCTGCTGCGCACAAACACATCATCTCGATCTCCTTTTCGTTGCTTTGCTGGCGTGGTCTGTTGGTTATGCCTGCCCGGCTGGCATTGCACCTTGCTGGCTCAAAGCAGGCAGGCCCTCGTCATCCTTGAGCGCGTTGGCCATGTGGTTGGCTGCGCCTTTTGCCTTCCGCAAATATCCGTCGTTGAGCTGTCCAATAGCAATGTTTATATGTTTCCGATCTCGATGCGCCACCAGGTTTCCTTTTATTTTATTTTATTTATTTTATTTTATAAAAGTCTCGCCGTAAGGCGCAGAGAGGGGAAAGTGGGAGACAGTAGAAGGCAGGCGGGAGGGGTGTCTGACCCAGAAGGGCGGTGAGGGGGTGTACACGGAACGAACGACGAGAGAAGGATATCCAACGGGCGACGACCTGGACAGCCAATCGTGTTACGCTGACGGGCATGGAAGGCCAAAGGAACGCCACGAGATGTCCACGAGCTGCGGTTTGGGAGAACAGCGTGGAATGATGGGATTGTGCGAATGGAAAGAACGAACGCCGCCAGGGCCCACGCCAGCCGCTCCTTCTAGTCAGGGACAACTCCACAGGGACAATACGAGGAAAGAGCGTTGACGGGAGCCGCCAGATAAGAAAGGAAAGATGGGGGTGTGAGAGACTGCCGTTTTCGCAACCGTCGAGTTGAAACGAGGTAATGTGACCGGCCATAGATAGACCAAAGCGCTCGAAACGAGACGAAAGGCAAGAGCAACCTTGGGGGCCACTTGCCCCGGCTCGCTCGATGGGCGCAGCGGATGTGATAGTTCCTTGCTTATTTCCCACCCCTTGTCCCCTCTCTTTATTCACACAAATCACAATCGAACGCGAGGCCCGAATGACCACATTCAAAAGTGACACGGGCGGAAGCGGACAGGCGGACTGAGCAAACGACAAACGCAGCGCTCACAGCATCACCAACAGCAAATCCGAGGCGGATCCGCAGAACCGCCGAGCGTGGGACACACTTCTCGACGAAAGGACAGGCCTCCCCTTTCGAGGACCTTTGCATTCTTACTGCTTTCCACTGTTCTCCGTCTGTCGTCCGTCGTCTCTTCTCCTCATCCCACCTGTGCCCCATCCCACACCCCGTTTCATCTTGATTGATGCCCGGGTGATGCCGCCAAAGGTTGGAGCACAGAAGAATGCCCGGGCATAGAGTATCTGGCAGACCGATGTTTATCCCAGTGGATATTCTTGCTCACGAGGACAGATGGGGCAACACGCATGCATTTTGCCTTGGTAGCCGGCGCTGCTAGAGGGTGTGATCATACGCAAAAGAACCCCATCCTCTCCATGTATCTTGATTGCGCTTCGATTTTATCACTTTGTTCTCCTCGTTCACTTCTCAGGCTTCTCCATTCTTAGCTACGTCCAAGTTACCTTCCTGCTTCTATTGCCCAGCGATCATAGTTGATCCGGACGGTGATTGGATGCCGTCGGGCCATCCCATTTTGACGAGCATTGCCATCGAGATCGATCGAGGTGTCGACAAAGTTAGCCGGAAGCTTACGTTCCACGTTTCCCTTTTTCAATCTGGACAGTGCATGATCCGCCTCACTGTCGCCTCTGCCAGTTGTTGCAAATCAGGTCCCCTCGTGCCACCATCTCGACCTTGTCTCTTCCTGCTGTGGGCCTGCTCTTCCTTGGTCCTTTCCCGCCCCTTGCGCCTCTTTGTTGTTTGAAAAGGCGAGAGAAAAAGGGAACACAGCAGCGTCAAAGAGTGCATAGCGTCGGCAACATCCCAGTGGTCGGCAAACATGGGCATCTCTTCTCGCATCTTGCAACTCGCGCCTCACGTTTACTCTTGTCAGAACGAAGACTCGGGCCAGCGCCCTTCGCACGGGCGTGGACCGCAAGTACATGAGGTGATGAGCGAAAAGAGTCACTGGCAACACAAGGACACGAGACCGGGATCGAATGCAGAAGGTACAGACTGAGGCGGAGACGACGAAAATTGAGTGGCCCATCTTGAGAACGAGACTGCAGCCACGGCGTCCGAAGGCGCACATCGATCCAGTGCTCCTCGTACGTTGGCCAAAGGAGTACAGGGTGTTCGGCTTCTGGGTCCCATGTAAGAAAAACAAAAGGAACTCTGGCAAGGGCCTCAGTCGTCCGACTTCACCGGCAGTTGCTGCTTTTTGTTCGCTTCCGGCGGCTTTTCGGGTTTTGTCTTGCCCTTTTTCCTTCCCATTCTGATGCTACACTGCCATGTTGTGCAACCACCCTTTCCTGGCTTGGAAAGGCGAAGAACAACGTGTCCCAGGGGGGATCATGCTGTTTTCGCAAAGCGCACGTCACGCCAGGCGAAGCGTCGTCTCATCTGTGCAACAGAACCGCTGAAGACGATATCGGTGTCGACCCGTTTGGGCGCTCAACCCTGGTCCAACTCTTGGACCCCAAACTTCCGTTGTCATCCTTCCTTTGCTTCCTCTGTCTCCAAAGGTGGCTTGGTGGCTTTGTGTGACCATGCCATACGCCTGACGCACGGTGGCCTGATCAGTCCGTGACCAAACGGGAGAGCGCCTTGCTGCGATACGGCCCGTTGGAAATGGATCTTGTTCGCTGCTGTGGGGGCATTGGCACTCTCGTCTCGTCCTGCCACGTCGTCCTGCCCGTCGGATAAGAGGCAAGAGCAGACGGCATCGTGGGTCGGCCCTCATCCGACATGGAAATCGTCACGGTTTTCTTGCTATTGCCGCTGTTGCCGCGTTTAATTCGGGTGGGAATGTGCACGTGCTCCTTGCAGGGCCACGACGTGGCTTGTATTAATTTATTTTTGATTCCATCGGCCGAGTTGTCTTACTTCAGTGAGGTCCAACGGCCATGGCACGGCCAATGGAGCCTCTATGAAGTATGAGAGATGAAAGGGTTTTCTGGTCAACAGGTACTAAACAAACGATGATCATAAAAATAGATAAAAATAAGGAGATGATCATTGGTTTTAACATCAGTATCAGCGTCACCTTGCATAGCTACGATACAGAAATTCTACTTGTGCAAATATTTGTTAAATGACACGTGCTAAAACTGAGTCATATATATGCATAAACCAAATCAGATGGTCTTTGATGGCTGCTGAGGTGAGAGGATGTAGGTTTGTGAGGATGATGTGAGTTAAATAGTGAGGTTTAATTCATTAAGCACATACAAACGTGAAATTGAAATGAGACTCGCTCAAATTATCCACGTCGCTATTTTCGTGGTTTCGCTTTAGCACAAATATAAAAAATCATCACTACCTCCGAAAGTATTATTGGTATTACTTTGATTTTATATAAGTTGTTAGTATCATATACCTTTATACATGATATATATTTTTCAGTCTAATTATATCACAATGATCAGCCGCCACTTCTATCATCAGTACCTCACTCACGCTTTACTTGTACTCAACAACTGTAAACGCATCATCCTCGGCGACCGAAGCTGCAGTTTTAAACCCCACAACTGCGTTGCAGGCGTGTAGCCTTGAGCGGTTCTTTACCTCGCCATCTGTTTGTTTTCCATTTCACGCTCATCACACAATTATCTCATGGCACAGCATAGATTGCTTGTTCGCGGTGATATGCGGGACGGCTTGTTGATCCGCAAGACTGGCACCACCGACGGCCGGGGATCGTCTCCCGGTGGCGTCACCAGAGGCTTGGCCACAGGCTTTGTGGCTTGTTCGCCGGGTTCCTCGGCGTATGTCGAAGCGAGGACGCCTTGCTCGGTAGTAGCTGTGCGTGCGCGTGTACATGTACGGAATACAAACAATTATGGGGCTCATCGTCGACCTTACCTACGCGCTATAACAAACTTCATCGCGGACCAAATCCGCACTTTGTACATGGTAGTTTTTCTTTTACATTGATCGACGGTCAACCGCAGGCCCTTGCCCTCGCATGAGATCATACCGCACCCGGCTGGCAATGTTCTGGGGAGCTGTTGCGTGCGAACGTATTTACTCGCCTCTTGCTGGGTGCCAATCGTGTCTTGTTGTCGTTGACATGTGAAAGGGGCTCCATTTTTGCCACCCCTCTTTAACTGTCTACTCCGTACTACGTCCCGCGGAGGTAGATCGCCGCACGTCAAACTAAAAAAAAAAAAATGATTTGCGACCTAGCTTTTTCGATAGCGTACAAAACTTTTGTGTTCTGGATCCCGTATTCCGCTCCCTTGGCAACACAATTTAGAGGAAATTCGTTCGTGGTCAGTGAGCTCTTTCTCACTCGCTGGCGAGTAAATTGTAGGTAACGTTATATTGGAAATATGGTATGCAGGAGGACTCGTCCTCCCCCGGGGCAAAAGCGCTCGCTTCCTTTCGGTCGTGTCATGGCTGCCCATGGCGAGGGACAAACCAGTTTCCAATGGCCTTCTTGAATGTCTTGTGTCTCAAACCAGGCGAGGTCGTTGCTCTGTAGTTTGGCTCGCCACTTGCAGCTTTGCTCAGCCCATTGTGCCCCCCCGATCTTATGTTGTATTGTGCATCGGCCACTTTGGATGTGTTATCAAATCTGCACCGTTCTCTACGCCTTGCCGAGCATAATGTGTGCCTGTCACGGGCAGACAGCCGGCAGCGAGGCTACGTTGGTCGATTTGCTAGTGCGCATCGTAGGTATGTCGTACATAGTATTGCATACACGTCCTTTGAGCCTCGAACGATATCATACCTTTTTGGCTTCCTAGAGAAGCCAAAAGCATGTGCCAGGAGGACCCTTGTTCCTTCCGAGCGATGGTGCCTTTCGGATCTAGCGTCATGCCGAACCCAAGGCTCCATTCGATACTAGGGCCTTTCTCCGAGGAACAGTGGGCTTTTACCCTGGCGTCGTATTCCGCATCCATAGGCACTGAAAGTAGCAGCAAGCAGAAAACAACGACAAACCGGGTGCATCGTGAAGATGGCAATTCAAGTTTGAGGGATTCTCCTCTATTGCTGAAGGAAGGGGGACGGCCACAAATGTCGTTCCCTTGTGGCTGACATGCCAACACGCGATAATGAGCCATCTGTCTGAGGGATGACCCCCACGACGGTCGAAGATGCCTCCAGCTCACATGATATGACCGAGAAAAGGCTCGGAATACCGGAGAATGCGCAGCCACCACCAGAGAGGATCCAGGAGACATCCATCTTGGCCCCTTGATGGCAAAGATAGGCGGAGCATTCACAAGTCAGCGGGGATTGTCGTGGGCAGTTCCAACATGTCTCAGCCAGGCGCCTGTCTTGGCTGAGAGGTTCGGAGAACCAGGGACCAGATAATAAAAGAACCAGGGAGCTGGTTACACAACATTCTTCTTTTCTGCTTCCTTTTGGCCAAGGGATGCATTTCATTTCGGCTAGAATGTCGACACGACACCCACGTAAACAGCAGAGGCATTCGAACACAACAAATCGTTAGCCATGGTGGAAAAGGGAATACACAAAACGGTGCCCACCGAAGTACGACAATAATACACCACATATGCATATTGGGCGGGCGAAGAGGTGTGATAACATAACATACGATGCGGGGCCTGGACGGTGTGAAGAGTTGCATTGCAGCAGCACAAGACTGCAGCATGGAAAGCCGTTGCAGATCGCGGTGTCGAAGTATCGATGTACAAAGTCGCGATGTATCGTATTGCGCCAGCGGTTTTTGGTGGTGATGTCACTTCGCATGTGGAACACGACATACGATCGTACCGAGTCGTATTGGGAAAGAGCAATGTATCTTAGGTAATGGAGCCACCACAGAGCGCGCGTACTTTGCAACGGCAGAGAGGACAAGGAAAGAACGTGATAGCGAGGTCCAAGCCGTATTGAAAGAGCAAGACCGACCGACATGCCACGGCATGGCAAATTCGGGCCGCACTCTTTCCGAAGATTGCCTCTTTCTACGCCCCCTTTGTCCATGGCCGTTCTTATCATTGGCATGCTTTTTCTTCGCTTCGCCCTCTGCAGGCCCTGCCTTGGGCCTCGTTTACCATTTGTGATCGGTTGTTACCGGCTTGCGCATTCACTCTTTGCCCTCTCGTCGTTCTCCCCTTGCCATTTTGCGACTATGTTGCGACTGACATGGTGGCGACACAAGGCCAGTGCAGGGGGGATAGAAGCGCTTGTTATGGCTCCGTAATCCGCCTGGAGGGATAGTGTATTTTGACGGAGAATACGGCGAGCAAAGGGCAGCAGGGCAGCAGGGCAGGCACTCGAAGACGCACGGACCAGCGCCGTTCACATGCCAGACCTTGACACAATCACACACCACGGTACGAAATAATGCAGTGCAAGCAATCCATGCACACGCTTCTGCCTCAATGCAGGCCGTCCAATGATGGCTCGAGGTTGCCCTTGCACTGCGTAAGACCGTTTGGAAAACAATGTATCCTCGACATGTCGTTTCTGGATAGAGAGGTACCGGTGGTGAAGGTGTTTTGCTCGAGTTGCGCAGAGATAAGAAACGAGCCATCTCAATGGAAGGTGCGACCTGTAGCTAACGCACGCTAACGTAGCTTGGATGCGTACTCGAACACCTTTTTTATCTTTTTTTTTTTTTTTTTTTTTTAGGAAATGGAGACCGTTGCCGCTGTAAAGTCTGGGAAGGAGCCACCACAGACACCAGCCCAGTAAGCCTTGCATTGGCAGGCATCCACTTTAAAGCTCAAATGGCAAAGGATGGCAAATGGAAGGCAAAAGAGTGAAGCACATGCCAAAAAGTTGGGCGACCACAAAGTACGCGCCGCAGAAAACGATACAGACGCGCATCATGTCACAGCGGCAGAGGCAAGTTTGGCGAGACACGTATTAAATGCAAGAAAAAACAAGCAAGACACAAGGCGCAAGACAAAATAGAACAACATAGAACAAAGTATGACCAACTGCAAGGCCGGGCTGCTTGGCTACATCAACTGCGCCAAAAGCCTCTGATTGTCTGTCGCCACACAGCGTTTGGTGCCAAGGTGGGTGGTGTTGGAGGGAGCACGCAAAATGGCGACTGTCTCTCGCCGTCGTTCTATGTAATACGTAAATACGTACCTGCCAGCATTTGACCGAGCCTTTCTGCAGAAAACAAAAGCTCGCCATTTGCTCTTTCCTTTCGTACATCTTCTCTCTTTCCTCCCTGTCTTTGTTTGCTCTTCTCTCTCTTCTTTCTCTTTCCTCGCTTCTCTTTCATCTCTCTCTTCTCTCTTCTTCCCAAACATCAACACATCGCCTCGACAGCCACTCAAAAAAGAATACATTGTAAGATTCCACCCCCCTCTGACTCCAACGTCTCACACCACGGTGTGGTAATCGCCCTGGCGCCTTCACCTGCATTCTTTGTCCCCCCCTTTGTGTCTCAACCGTCTCACTCAGGAGCCTCCTGCCCCCCCGTCCTCGTTTCTTTTTTTCGACTCGTTCTCTTTTGGTTGGACTCTTTCTTACGCGCCCGCGTTTCTAGGCCTCTTAATTGCGTCGTCCGCACACAACCTCACACAACCTCGACTTTCCATCCTCGTTCCGTTTCTCCCAGCGGTCGTGCACGAACAAACCATCCGTCAACTCGTTTGCCCACCAAACACGCCTACACATTCTGCAATGGCTTCTTCTCAGGTCAACGGCGTCAGCCCGCAGTCGGCTTTCCTGGAGGTGAGTGTCCCATCGTCGCCGCTGCCAGTGCCCGTCATCCATCGCACCTCACCACTAACAGACACAACCCAGCACCTCCTCCAGTACCCGCTCGTCTCCGACAGCGTCTCCACCGTCAAGGAGAACAAGTACGGCCAGCAGACGCTTGCCCTGAGCTCCTCCGCCTACGAGACGCTCGCCAAGCCCGTCCTCCCCTACCTGTCCAAGCCCTACGGCTACGTCTCGCCCTACGTCAAGAAGGCCGACTCCCTCGGCGACCGCACCCTCGACTCGCTCGACCAGCGCTTCCCCGTCGTCCGCAAGCCCACCGCCGAGGTCTACCAGGAGACCAAGGACTTTGTCTGGTACCCGGTCCGCAAGGCCACCGAAGGCCGCGACCACGTCTTCAGTGTCTACTCGGGCGAGCGCAAGCAGGTCGGCGGCGACGGCGTCCTGCCCGCGGGCAAGGCGGTCGCCCTGACGGCCATCACCGTCACGTCGGAGACGCTGGCCTGGGTGCGCAACTACCTGTCGGCGGCCAAGAAGCAGGCTGATGCAACCATTAGCGAGAAGACGCCCAACGGCACGAACTAAAAGAGAGGAAACAAACTGTCTTTTAGCTGCCGTTTCTGCACGATAAGGACCACTAAGTGGGGTACACTATTGGTGCAAATCACAGGAGATCGCTTCTCCTCGACTTGGGCCATGCACCCACGCATCTTACTTGGAATGGTCTCTCTGCTGAGATGACTCTTTTACTTCGCCACACCTTGCTCACCTTGCCCTGTTCCCTCTCTCACCTGCGGGAATGCCTCCTCACCCCCCTTTTTGGGGTTTGTCCTCAAGATATTGCTTTTCTCTCGTACGCCCAACCGATAAAACGACTTTTTACTTGATTCCCACGTTTACTTGCGCCTTTCTCTTCTCCTTCTTTCCCCTTCTTACCCGTGTGTCATATTTCTTTTTTGTTTGTTCTTCCATGTTTCTTGTTTTCGTTTTCTCCAGGCTAGACTAGGGACGTTTTTATATACATATGGTTACCGGAACTAAAGTACTGCGAAAAAAAAAAGGCTTTCATAATACTACAAGTACCGCCGGGACGTGCGGGCCTGACAGATGCAGCGATAAATTGACCGACGAACAATGATAACCACATCCCCGCGTCTCGTGTGCAATTGTCTGCTAATATATCCATAGGGCGTAATACTTGCTATCAACAGTAGGTTGTACGATGTACAACGGAGAGACCCATACCGAAAGGATGAGAAAAGACAGGCGTTTCTCGCCACAGATAACGGTCGTTTTCCGGAACTGCCGTTTGAAACACAGAAAGAGGGGAACGCTGAAGAGGAGCAGGTAAGACAGGGGGAACATGGCGCAAAACGCATCTCACTCTACATTCAGCCAAAGTACCGGCAACATGGTATATTCTCGCCGTTGGGTTGTTTTGATGGTCCAGGCCACCTTTGTCACCCACACCATTACGAGGAGGGTGTGGGCAAGCAGGGAGCCAGGGAAGCAGGGCATGTTGGCTGTCGACGCTCTGCCTCGTTCTTATCAATGGTCGCTTCATTGGGCGAGCCTGACTTACAACGCAGTGCACGGCTCATGTGGATTACGAGCTAGCGTGTCATTGGCGGGGACTGTGGAGCTGTCTATCCAGCCTACATCAAAAATTCAGGAGCGTGACATATCACGTGCAATTCTAGAATCAGCCACAGACGACAAGCCACAGTCAGCTTCTCGTCAGAATGAGCTAAACGTCCAAAACAGGCTAGACCATATCCACTCTCTTACACGCCTGTGCCTGACAAACGGTTACATCAGCGTTGTCCGCGCCGTTTTGGCTTTCCGGCTTTGTCATGGCTGAATCAACGTCGCTGGCGGGGCTGTTGCTTGTAATTTGTCGGCGTTTTGGCACAGCACTCTCGCTGTAAGCAGTTGGCGACCATGACGAATCCTTAGGCGAGCAGCTGTGAGCTTGCGGGGAAAGAGCGGCCAGCGGGAGCTGGGAAGATTCGCGATCATTCCCATATTTCAAGAAGGACCTTCACCTGGACGCCGAACGCGAAACAACAAAAGCTTCTCCTGTGTTCTTTCTCGTCATTGCATGCTTCTCTCCCGTCGTCAAGCACTCTTCCCTCATCTATAAAAGCGATCGCCCCAATCCACCTTGGCCCGATGAAGCTTCTTTCGATTCTGCTCTCCATCCTCACAGGCATCTTCTCGATCTTCTTGTTCAGAAGCAGCTTTCCAGACACCTTCGACACAACTCTCAACCACATTCACAGCTTGGTCCAATCGCTCGTGAACAACAGCACGAGCACCCCTACCACCACGACCAACAACATCACTTTCTACAACACCGCCGACACCCCCATTTCCTCCACAATGACTTTCCCGCGTCACATCCGCAAGGTCTTTACCGCTCTCGAGCAGGCAGAAGGTGCCGGCGCCCGCGTCCGCCGGTCCATTGGCACGCCCGCGCTCCGCAACTTCTCGCCCTTCCTGATGCTCGACCACTTTTCCATCAAGCCCGGCGCAGGCTTTCCCGACCACCCGCACCGCGGCCAGGAGACCATTACCTACCTGCTGAACGGCGGCGTCGACCACGAGGACTTTGCCGGCAACCGGGGCACCATCAACTCGGGCGACCTGCAGTTCATGACGGCGGGCAAGGGCATCATGCACGCCGAGATGCCGCGCCAGAACCCGGACGGCTCCGCCAACGTCGGCCTGCAGCTCTGGGTCGACCTGCCCCAGCACCTCAAGAACTGCGAGCCGCGCTACCGCGACCTGCGCGCCGCCGAGATCCCCACCGTCGACGTCGACGACGGCAAGGTCCACATCAAGGTCATCTCCGGCGAGAGCCACGGCATCGACAGCGTCAAGGACCTGGCCTACACCCCCGTGTGGATCCTCGACGTGACCGTCCAGCCCGGCGGCAAGGTCGCCCAGCCGCTGCCGGCCAACTGGAACGCCTTCGCCTACGTCCTCGAGGGCAGCGTCCACGTCTCCAACGGCGAGGAGGCGGCCACGACCAAGGCCGACCAGTACAGCTTTGTGGTGTTTGGCCCCGAGGGCGACGGCGTCACGCTGAGCGTGGACGCGTCGGCCCCGGCGCCCGCGCGGCTGGTGCTGGTGGCCGGCACGCCGCTGGACCAGCCGATTGTGCAGTACGGGCCCTTTGTGGTCAACTCCAAGGAGGAGGTCTACAAGGCGCTGATGGACTACCAGACGCACACCAACGGCTTTGAGCGGGCCGAGGGCTGGCAGAGCGAGATTGGCAAGTCCATGGAACACTGAACGCTGCGACAGCGGCTGTGGCGCTCGGTCCGGCTGCCCATGTCTGCGATCGTGGCGGCCGCCGTCTTGACTGCGGCCACTTATGGTCTTGTTCATGTTTTGTTTTCTGCTTTGGCATCGCGTCCCTTCCTTGCGTCCTATGACGGCAAGCAATGATGGCATTTTCTTTGTATATTTTTTTACCTCTTCACGATCGTCATGTATACTACCAAAATCTGGCGTCTTGGTTTTTAGATATGTGCTTTTTTGGGCACCCTTCTTCACGTTTCTTGTTTTCATGAGATTTTTCTGTATCTAGACAGTTGACTATCAAATGCATATTTACCACCACATTGTTCCAATGTCATAATTTTCGTAGACCTAAGCAATCGTAATGTCCAATTCGTAACAGATACTGCGAAAAGCCACAGGGAGTCGCAGGACGAACCAGGCTGCCGTGAATGTCCGTTGAACATCCGCCTCCGTCGCGGACCGTAAGGTGTGTGTGTACGCCGTGGTGTGTAGTGTGTAGAGTGATCAAACTGAATGAATTCGATGGCACGGCGTATGACGGAGCGAGACCAAGCAAGCATTGCCTCTTTTTATTCTGGTGCCTAATACCTTGGGGCGCTAATAAGTACAGTTTCACACTAATTTGGTGGAGAGGTACATATAAACTCTGCCCTCCCAAACGGTCCAAACACAGCCCCTTTCTGCCCTGGCAGACGTCAAGTAACGCGCCAATGGCACAGCGCTAGTGTGTAAGTGAACCTGTGTCAGAAGTCCCAGCCTCGACTATGGCCGCCGCAGATCGAGTGACGTTGGACAGGACGCGTTGGCCATGCAAGGCACCGGGATAAAACGAAGTTGAAGATCAAAATAGACGATCACGGTGAAAGATAAATAAAGCCAGTGCCTGGCATTTTTATGAGATACAATTGTGAAATGGGAAGACAAAGCAACAAATCCAACCACAAACCTTCAAATACCGTCACATTCAACTCGTTCACCCCCCTCATTCAGTATATTTTACAACCCCCTTTGTCCTGCCATCATGACCAAAGTCGAAGCCACCGGCGAGCCGGCCGACCCCGAGTCCTATTACGCGCAGTACGCACAGCAGTACCAGGCCGAGCCTCAGCGGCATCAGACGAGCCATTCTGTTCCTTACTATGACCCCCGAGTCAACGACAACGGCCACAGTGGCGACAACAGCGGCACCTCCGGCAGCACCCCGATAATGACCAACGCCGCACACTATCGCTCCGGCCTCGCCAGCCGGCTGGCTGCCATTGGCGCCCGCGCCGCCTCGCCCATCAACATGCTTGCCAACCGCGTGGGCTCTGAAGGGTTCTTGCCGGAGACCATGTACAAAGAGTGCGAGAAAGCAGCCCGCATTCTTCAGGGATTTTCGGATGTGCCGCCCCTGACCCGCATGTCGTCCGCCTCGTCGTCGGCGTCTGCCCACTCCAAGAATGGGACGAAGGAGCAGCACGTGCCACGACGCTCCCTCATCCACATCCCCCCCTCGGTCCTCCAGCGCGCCGTCGGCCTTGCCGTTTTCACCACTGGCCGCATCGGCATGCACGTCTCCGGTGCCACGGGCTCGGGTGTCCTCATCGCCCGCCGGCCCGACGGCAGCTGGTCCCCGCCATCGGGCATCCAGATCCATGCTGTGGGCGCCGGCGTCATCTTCGGCGCCGACATTTACGACTGCGTGCTCGTGCTCAACACGCAGGAGGCCCTCGACGCGTTTTGCAGAAACACGCGGCTGTCGCTGGGATCGAGTCTGAGTGTGGCAGCGGGGCCCTACGGTGTCGGCGGTGGCTTCAATGTGGCGACGGCGCCCGCTTCGGATTCCTCTGGTTCCCCCGGTTCCTCTGGCTCCTCTGGCTTCAACGGCGCAAAGAACACGCTCCGCCAGACCATGGACCGCGCCGCCTACTCGTACATCAAGTCCCGCGGCATCTACGCCGGCATCAAGGTCGACGGCACCGTCGTGACGTCGCGGCAATCGGCCAACGCGTCCTTTTACGGCGCGCCCGTGACCGTGCGCCAAATCTTGCGCGGGGACGTACCTGCTGGCCAGTGGCAGGCTGCAGCTCAGGTTCTGCTGGACGCCGTGCGCGTGGCCGAAACGCAAGCCCAGCCGCCGGCCAGCCACCGCGGCCGCAGCAGCCGCATTATCCCCAGCAATATCCACAGCAGCCTGGCCAAGCATACCCTCAACAGTGGTATGCCCCAGAGCCGCCGGCCTCGTGGACTGCGCAGTCTGCACAGCTGCCTGCCGTGCCGTCGTCAGCTGTCCAGATAAGCGAGGCCGCTGGTACGCCAGTCGTGTCGCCTGTTACACCAGCGACACCAGCAGCACCAGCGGCACCAGTGACACCAGTGACACCGGCAACACCAGATGCCCGTACCAAAGAGCAGCAGGAAGCCGATGGAGCGACGGCGTTTGCGGCCGTTCCGCCACCGACATACTTTACGGTCGACGGGCCGTCATCGCGGCATATCGTGTCGCCCATAGCCGCCGATGAGGATGTGCCGCCTGCATATGCTGACGATGGCCAGGTGCATCCTGGTGCTGGTGACTCCAAGGGGGAGCATTAGTGTAACGCAAGAAGGCTCGTGGTCGGATATGGATCGCGTGTGGTGACTGAGCATAGCTGGCGTTTCTGGAGTTGGTAGTTTTGTAGTTTTGTTCGTCTTTTGGTTTCATAGTGACGCATTGTATTGATAGACCTCATTGAAACTGGCTGCGATGATCTGATTTGGAAAGATGGCACATGTGACATGATGCAACACGTTGCGATTAGGTCGTGCCTTCCGTAGACAATTCGTCGCTCACCTTTTCACAATTAAGGAAAGTCCGTCGTGAGGCAAGTGCGCCTGCACGCTGTAGCTCCTTCTCTTTTGCACCAAAACAACCACTTCATCACCGTAACTTCCCCAACAAAGTCCTTGACTGTTTACCCCTTTAAATTGGGACATTTTGAACTAAAACATCACATCAAAAACATCGTCATCACTCCGACCGACCACTTCCTGCGTCTCATCGTCACCCGCACTGGCGTCAATCGCTACACCATGGGACCGTCCAGATGTCAGCCCTGTAAGACTGCTGAGTGGGGCCACTGCAACCCCAACTGCACACCGGACATATCGGCGGAATTTGCTCTCATAGTCGGACAACGCTGCATCGATGAGCTTCCTGCATATGAAACCGCACAGCTTAATCTCCTTCCTATTTACGCGTTGGCCTACCATGGCAGACCGTGTTGCTCTCTTCCTAGATAGAGTGCGTCTCGCGACACAGCAACCACATGCCACCACGCGCAAAGCGACCTTCACGGTCAACGGTCTTCGGAGAGGGAGACGTGATTGGGGTGAGGCCTGCGAGAACAGGAGCAGGAATGGCGACCGTGACCATAAATACGGCAACGAAGCGTGTGCGGGCGGGCGCGGCTGCAAGCGCTCCACAACTTGCCGGTTCGGGCATGGGGGCCATCTCGACGAACGCCGCCAACAGCACGAACGCGAGTCGGCCACGATCCTCCGATGACAGCTCATATTCTGACGTGCAAGCCACCGCCTCGCTCGTCAAGCGCCGCAAGCTGCGCAAAGGCACCTTTAGCTGCATCGAGTGCAAGCGGCGCAAAGTCCGCTGTCGGTTTGCTGAGGGCGAGGCTGCAGCTCCCGACAGCGACGGTGACCGCCCATCTCATGCTGGCCCCTGCCTTTCATGCCAACGACACGGCACGTCGTGCGTCGGCCAAGAGTATGCCGCCCCCTCGCCGTCGCCACGCCGCTCGCCCGACCCGCTTCAGCAGCGGCAGTACAACGATGTGGGAAAGCGGATCGCCGAGGTAGAGGCTTTGGTCGGCGAGCTGGTCCGGCGGCGTGTCAACGAAGGCCACGCCACCAGCGACAGCATTCTAGGAGGCGGCGACGCCATGGGTGATCTCGCTCGCAGTCCCTCTGACCCCACAGCCGATCTGCTAGACCAGGAGCTTGAGTCTGTCCTCCAGCAGGACGCCAACTGCTTCTCGCTCTGGCTGCGCGACCGCTTTATATCGGCTCAATCGCCACACTTCGGTGCACGGTCGACGTCAAGGTCGCGATCCGTCTCAGCCGCGCCGGCGACAACCTCGCCAAACATGCACCGGCTTCCCGGCAAACCGGACCCGAATACCGACACCGACACCACCAGCCGCTCCGCCGGCCTCTCTACCGGCCGCGATACTAATGTCCCTGCCGACATATCCCCACCCGTCGACTTCCACTCCAAGCGGCAGCTGCGCATCCGGCTCCAACAACTTGAGCAGGAACTCATTTCCAACCGTGTATTATTCCCCACCGGGCCAAGCATTTACACGGGGCCTCTCGAACACCAAACACTCAGCAAGCACCTACAATCCGTGCTGCCGACCGTTAACGATGCCCTGCGCATCATGGACGAAGGTGCGTTGTTCACATTACGACGCTATCGCGCCTCTCTCGCCGCAGACGTCGAGGTCGGACACGCCGTCCATCCCCTCGAGAAGCGCGACACGGGCCACCCTGTGCTGCTAGCCCGCGAGCTCATTCAGCTCGCCGTCTGTCTACAGTTGATGCACAAGGACAGCAAGCTGAGTGATTTTGGTATGTCCGGCAGTGTGTCGCCCTGGGAGACTGCCGACCGCTACTTTGAAGTCGCTTCAAGTCTCGTTACCTCGCAAGACGCCATGGTCTCGTCTCAAGAGGGGCTTGAGAGTCTCCTGCTCCAAGCCTTTTTCATGGTGAACAAGGGCGATCTTCGGGCAGGCTGGATGACGGTGCGCCGCGCCCTCGGCATTGCCGCGATCATTGGCCTCCCTCCACGGTCCTGGCACAACCAGCCACTCTCTCTCCACTTTGTCTGGACCCGTTTGCTGTTCGCTGAGCGCTTCATGTCCCTCATGCTCGGCCTGCCGTCGTTCAGCGTCAAAGACCAATATCGCTCGTCCCTTGCGCGGCACGCTGCGACGAGGAAACTGTTGACCTCCCGCGACTGGTCCAATCATGTGGAGTACTTGGCCCTAGACCTCGAGCGACTGAGCGCTCACATCATCCCGCGGATCACCGCCCGCAACGAACGCCTCAACCAGCTCGCCAACGCGCACTATATATACTCTCGCACTGACTATGCGCATCATATGACGATACTGAACGACGACTACCGCGACACGCGCGATATCGACTATACCTTCTGCCGGGCCGCTCAGAGCCTGCCGACAAAATGGTGGGCCATTCCCGATCTCCTGGGCGGCAAGAAAGCTGACGGTCGCCGTATGGAGAGGGCTGAGCAGATTGAGGAGTCGATGCGCCTCATGTCCCAGGCCAAGCACTATCACCTGTTGGTGTTGCTGCACCTACCGTACCTGACGGACCGGCGACCAGGCATCATGCCGGCGAAAGCGGCGGCGCCACCGTCTGAAGCGGGTGCGCAGCGGTTGAGGGACGGGACGGGTAACGTCTATTTTCGAGAGTTTAGCACGGCGGCCGACACGGAAGCCGCTTCACGGCCGGTGGCCGACGACGGTGCTTTTGCATTGGGTCCTAATGTACGAACCCAGGGGCAGACCGTGACAGTAGCAACAGAAGAAGGCTCGAGGTCCAGTCAGAGACAGCAGCCCGCACTGCCATCACCACCGTCCAGCTGGTCCGCCACACCGGCCGCTACAATGCGCTGGACCAGCGAGGTTATCAACACCACGACCACATCTGTCCTGCTCACACCACCCGATACGACCTTTAGCCGCCTCGGCGCCTTGGGGGCCGCCCGTGAAGTCCTGTCCCGTTTCATGGTCTTCCGGAAATTCACTAGCGCCAATCCCGGCTGCCACGCCTTTGATTTTGAAGGCTTTGTCGCCGCCGTGGCCATTTTACTCGCCCATATGGACGCTCACGTCCGTGGCGGCGACTATGTGAACCACTGCCAGCGGCCCTCGGATATGAATGCCGTCGACAAGGCCATGGCCCTCATGGTCCAGCTGCAGGACATTGCAAAGGAGCCTGTCAATAAAGACAGGTTGGCGATACTGCGGCGACTGATGGCCATTGAAAACGACGCTGCGGCAGGCGGCAAGTACGAGGTCTGGACCGAAGACGGGACACTGGGCCGCGGCGACGGGCGGCTGACGGCGGACCCGGACAGTGCGGTGCAAACCATGTCCGTGCCATACTATGGAACCATCCACATCTGGCGCTTGGACGGCTACAGCCGAGACAGGGCAGACGGTATCACCACTGTCGGCGCCAATGAAGTGTTTTCCTGCTAGGGCAGTTGAAGAGGCTAACGGTGCGGTGTACTGTTTTGATTTGATTCCGACTTTGGGACGCTGTTTTGGAATATGTTAATCGTACGAGGACATTGAGCATTGGATACTGGATCACATATTGGTACAAAGAATGCATGTGGCTAGTCGGCCAAGCGCCTTTGAGTGAAATACATGTTTTATTTTGGATACTGAATTCTTGGGTCTCCTCTGGGGGGTATCATCATCGTACAAAAGCTTGCTAACAACAGGAAGAAACACAGGGAAGAAAAAATATCAGAGGTAAAAAAGACAACAGGAGAAGTAGAAAGTGGATCACCTCGTCACATAACCGGCACATCGTTACGTCTCGAACGCGGCATTGCTCTTCCGCCCGCCACCCCGCAGCAGCAACGCATACTCGGACCGTTTGCGGATAATGAACGCCAGACTCAGCATGTAGTCCGTGTGGTACTGGCCGCCGTCCAACTGCATCAGCGGCCGCATCACGCGGCCTGCCAGCCGCTCTGCCGTCATGTCGTTGCGGTCCGCCGCGTCGGCAATGTCGCCCCAGAGATTGAGGAGCAGCTTCAAGAGACTGCGCGCCGGTCCCCGCACACCGCCCAGCGCCTCTTCCCAAAAGTCAATGCACTGGTCCAGCCGCTTGGCGTACGAACCCGTGATGGTGGCCTGGCGCGACAACGTCACCCAGCGGCGCGCGACGGAGTCCGGAACGAGCGGCCGCGGCAGCGCCTCCAGGTACTGCAGGATCACGGCGGCCGCGTCGTGGCGGCTGTACGCGGCGGCCATGGCGGCGTCGTCGAGGTCCATGCCATACAAGGGCCCCGTCGAAAAGCGCTCCCGCAGCGCGCGCACGCGGTCAAAGTTCACCACGTCAAACGAGTCGGCGTCCACGCCGGGCACGCCGCCGCCGAACAGGTCGGGCGTCTCCAGGCCGCCGTCCGACCGGATGAACGTGTAGCACCGGAACACGCACAAGGGGAACTCGCGCCGCGACGCGCCGTGGCCGCCCGAGTGGTGCGTGCGCGCCGATGCGCCGGCGATGTGGATGCTCTTGCGCAGGGAGACGCCAAAGACGGCGTCGGGCTCGTCGTCGCCCCACGCGGCGCCGCGCTTTCTGTCTTTCTTGGCGGCAGGGGAGGACGTTGACGCTGCGGCCGCACCGCCACCACCGCCGCCCTCAATGGTGGTCGTCACGGCCCAGGGCGCACGGAACGAGGCGGAGAAGCGGCGGCTGGTCCGGCGCTCGATGCCGTTGTTGTTGCCGTTGCCGTTGCCGCCATCACTACCGCTGCTCCCGCTCTGCCCACTGCTGCTGTTGCTGCTGGCAATGTTGGTGAGCGGCGTGGGGGCGATGGACAGGCTCGACAGGTCGACCGCGCCCGCGCCTGTTGCCGTTGCCGGCCGCTTGTTCATCTCGGCCGTCGTGGTCGCCGAGGTGCTGCGGATGTGGCGCAGGAAGCGTCCAAAGCGGTTGTTGGAGGTCGACGGCGGGTAGGCCGTCGTGGCGGAGGGGGTCGTCGTGGAGGCCGTGGTCGGGACCGTAAAGTTGCCGCTGCTGGCGCTGTGGTTGAGAGCAGCAATGTATCGGCTGTTGCCGATGTTGTTGCTTCTGTCGCTACCAAGGTAGTCGACCTCGCCCGGCCGGAAGCTCATGGCACTGCTGCCTCGGGCTACCGCTTTGGGGGGTGGCGTGGGCGGCCGGCTGGGCAGCTCGTCGCGCAGCTCATCCATCAGGTTGTCAATCTCGCTGGGTGGCAGCAGCGCCGGGCCGCGGGCCGTGTCGCGCGGTGGAGGCGGCGGGGGCGGCGGCAGGGATGGCGAGGACGGTCTCCGCTGACGTGAAGGAGATGGTTGCTGGGAGCTGTACACAGACGAGCCGGCCCCGGGCGGCGCATCGATGCCAAGGGTGCGGGGTATGGGCAGACTGCTGCTGCTCTGGCCCTTGTCGGCCGCCTCATCGTCGAATATCTCGACGGCGCTGTCGGGGGCTTTGCCAATGGGCGAGGCGACGGCTTCGTCGCGGAACTGGAGGGCGGGTGGGTCGAGGTGCAGGTCGACGCTGTCGTGGTTGCGGTGGTCAAGGTCAGCGGAAGCATGGGTGAGAATGGTGTCTTCCTCGCGCTCGCGCTCTGGTTCTGATTCCGGTTCTGGCTCCGGCTCCAGTGTCTGCTCCGCCCCAGGGACCCGCTTCGCGTCTTCTGCTTCGGCCGATGTGGCATGCCGTTGCAAGACGTTGAGGTAGTTGAGCAGGATGAAGGCGGCATCGGCGTCGTCCAGATCGCTGTGCACGCGCGTGCGCAGGTGGCTTATCTCCGCCTGTAGGGGGGCCATGTCCTTGGCGTTGGCATCGGGAGCGTTGGCGGTGTCGACTGTGTCCGAGTCTGCGGTGTGTGTGTTTTGTGTTCTGCCGCGGTCAGTTCAGTACTGTTACCAAAATTACAACGGCCCGGCATCCGAACAAGGACGGACTCACAATGCCACCAGGTCCAGAGCCAGCCCAAGGACGAGGCGGTACACTTCGAGGACGGCGCGCGACTCCGCAATGTGCGGGCGCAGGGTCAGCCAGCGCGCCCGTTTCTCCTGGGGTGAGACGGACGACGACGGCAAGGGATCGTCGTCGCTGTCGCCGCTACCACCACTGCCATCGGAAAAGATGGCGTCCAGGTCTGCCACGACCGCGCCGCTCCCGGCAACGACAGCTGGTGTCTGCAGAGCCAGGTCGGCCGGAAAGCTCACGGAGGCGGCATCGTCTTTGAGCAGGTCGAGCACACCGTCCAGGGCGTGCAGCTCGGCGGACAACGGGGCGAGGTCGGCACGGGACTCGCGGACGTCGCGCACGAAGCGGTGGAGATCGCTGGCGGTTTTGGCGATGGCGTTGCTGACGGCGAAGCAGCCGGTGGTGGTGGATCTGTTTATTTTTTTGTGAGCGGGCGAAACGAGAGACGGCGATGAGCCCAACTACTTACATCCAGTCCATGATGAGTGGTGCTGGTCGGCGAGAAGCGATCGCAGGCGCAGACACAAACGCAGATGTCCCAGGCGCAGGCTATCTTTGACCGTTGACGGGAACCGGGACAGCTGAGATATTTGAGGTGTCTCCTTTTCTTTGTCTTTTTTTCCTTGACCTCGTTGTTCCTCCTCTCTCGTCTCACTCCGCTCGCTAATTTTCTGTTGACGGGTTCACTGTCGCTTCACTGGTTCACGGCCCGGCAAGCTGCACCCATGTGCCACTTTATCTTTTGTTGTCTGGACCACACGAACAGGGGTCGGGCCAGCTTGTGTTGCGGTGTCGGTGTTGCAGCCGTTTCTTTTCGTCTAGCGCATCTTTTGTCTTTTGCTGGGAGGGTAGTAAGTCACTGTGTTTGACGGAATATGTTGGCGCAGGAGCCCTTGTTGTTCCAAAAGGAATACGTTGAGCGAGCTGGCTTTCCGTCTTTGTCGCTTTGTTCCACATTCACTGCGACATTGGACATGGACAGGCTCAGGGACTGAAGAAGAGAGCGTTGGTGGGAGCTGCAAAGCGAGGATAGCGACAAAAAATGCAGGGGAGGATGAGAGAAAAAGGAAAGGTTGAGTGACCGAAGTCAAAGACAGTCCGGGTGGGAGGATTTTGAAGTCAGCGTTCAAAGGTGAGCTTCCTCTTTCCTCCTTTCTCGTTTTGATTTCTGTTCTCGTTTTTCTGGTCAACGAGGTGGGATACAGAGCAGGATGGAGTACGGACTATTACGGACTACTTTGATGTGACTAGGGCCATTGAAGGGGGAAAGGTGTGAGGCGGCGGCGATGCGACTGGTTTACCATAAAGAGGGGAAACAGGATCAAGAAGGAGGAAGAGAATGCGGAGAAGGGTCGACCACCGGCCACGAGCAGCGCACGAGCGACAGTCGCGCCACAATCGAGCAACAATCGAGCAACAATCGAGCGCTACCATGAGCAACACCACGAGTGATAAACCGACCAGAGCAAGGACCGCGCAGGATTGGTACTCGTCGAAAAATCACCTTTATTTTTAGTTGCGTTGCCCCCAGCTTCCAGTGCTCCATTTGAGTGCTAGCAGATGCGACCCCTGCTCCAGGCGAGCCAGGTGCAAAAGATCGTCGGCAGCTCGTGGGGAGACATCCCCTCGGCTTTCCCTGCTTATTTTCGTGGGCAAAAAACCCGCCAGATGGTGTTTGGAGCGAGGATGAACCGCCTAGGAAGTCCTATTGGTCCAAAACTGCAGATCATGGATGGACACCGATTCTTTGTTTGCTGGAAGGCTGTCCAATATACAGTGTCTTGGCAATGTATGTGCATCAATTACTTCGCACGGGTTCAGCTGATTCTCTGTACCACTGGTAAGTGCGCGCAAAGGATTCGTCAACAGTGATACAGTGAGTGGCAATACTTGGCGTGCAGGATTGCTGGGCAAGAGGGAAGGAAACGGACGACATGGACGACGACATGGACGACGACATGGACGACGACATGGACGACGACATGGACGACGACATGGACGACGACATGGACGACGAC
>WNLO01000001.1:574778-632733 GCA_021398005.1 Sporothrix luriei
ACGACATGGACGGACTGAGATATGACAGACTCTCTCGCACATCGACGACTCGATTTGACAACCAGCCACAAGTCAAACTAAGAGGTGGGAAGCGGCCGTTGCTTTGCTTGTATTGAAAGCCTGTGAGAACCTGCTCGCAAGACAACGCTCGGACGTAGACAACGGTCTCGGACAACAAACAGCGGAGGAGGTGGCCATGCCGCCGTGGGAGTCGAGTGCGTGCACCAACAACGTGCCCAAGCTGGCTGCGACATCGTGGGAGCAAGCACACGCGTGAGCTCTGTGCGTTTCAGCGTGACTGTTCTCGACGGAGGGCCCTCAATTGCCTCGTCCCTTTCACTTTTTCCTCTTCTCCGCATGATGGTCGTGGACACTATCGTCATAGCGCCCCCTTCTGTCGTCCGAGGAGAGCAAAGATCGCTGGGCGCCGGCGCCGTCGTGTACTATTTCCCCGTAGTGGGCTGGTGGGATGGTTGCTCGGGTGGGATGGCGGCAATCGCACGACTGAACTCACCTCTTCAGGTTTGAAGAAGCTAATTCAATCCCCCCAAAACGCAAACCATCACATCCTGCTCGTTTCAGCGCGACAAAAGCAGCAAGATCTGTCAGACGGGTAAGGCAGTATGGATGCGACAAGGGACAAGGCTCTGGGAAACAAAACGAGAGGGAGGGGGACCTTGAGCGCACAAAAGTACGGACCGTTACGGTTTTGTGCTTTTATTTTATTTCGTTTCTAAATTTGTGATGAAACATTTCGTAAGATTGGAGGTGAGGTGCAGGGGCCCGTCACCTATTCTTACTGTAATAATACCAAGCGCGACGCACGCATGTAAGCTAAACAATCAGGAATTGCTCCGCAAGCTGTGTGACCAGCTTCCAGCATGCCCGCATACGGCGGTGGTGGACCGTTCTTTCTCGGCGGTCGTTCTTGCCGTTATCATCTGGCCGGACACTCCCGTCGCCCCTTCCCTCCATCCGCTCGGAAATAGCCGTCATTGCCACGGGCCGGTTTGCAGTACAAAACCGGTGCCCGAAAAATGAAAGACAAAAGAAAATCATTTGCACGTAACTCACCCCCAAAGCACAATCGCCCCCTACAGCTCGTCGTGTGGTGCACCTCCTCCTCCGGGCGTCCAAGGCGGAATCGCACCCTGGATAATGTCGAGCAAGAAGCGCTCGACGACCGCTGCGGCCGGTGGGCCATGGCCCCCGCTGCCGCCGCTGCTGCTGCTGCCCGTCGATGGAAAGGGAAACACGTCGCCGTTGCTCGGGTTCTGCACGGCCAGCAGCGGCCCTGCCTTGTGGGCGGCGCTCGCCCGCAGACCAAGGGCCGCGACCATCTCGTCCCCGTACTCGCCGAGGTCGACGGTCGTAAACGCCAAGTACTCGCTGTACGTCTTGGCCAGCGGCCGGATGGCTTTTGTGTACGCGCGTCGCTCGTGCACGGAGGCGTACAGGTAGTGCACGAGGCTCTTGCCCTGGCCCAGGTAGTGCAGCTCGTTGCGGCGGGTGAGGTCGACGACGAGGGGCGCCGTGCAGAGCTCCAGAAAGGCGTCGAGCGCGGTGGTCGATGCGGCGAGATCGGCGGCTGTTCTGGTCAACTCGCCGTGGGCGCGGTAGCACGTCAATGACGACAAGGACACATCCTCTGTCGAGACAGCAAAGGTGTGCCGGTCGGCATAGGTGTGGGCCAGCTGGCTGAAGCGCGAGGGGAGCGTGTCGTCTTCGCGACTCGCGTCCTTTCCATAGCGCGCCACAAAGACGACGTCGTCGTCTCCCAGTAGCATCGTCACATTCGCATCGTCCACGGCCGAGAGGATGGGGCGAGCCGAGCGGCGCAGAAACGCTAGCAGGTCTGGTGCCTCGCGAGCGCCTCGGTAGCGCTGTACGCCACGCGAGGGATCCCGGTGGAATAGGCGGATCGCCGGGTAGGACGACACATCGAGCTCGTCGCAGAGCCGAATGTCCTGTGTGCAGTCGATGCTGACGACGGCGGCGCTTGCTGCTTCGCGGACGACCAAGGCCCACTCGGGGTCAAGCCGTTTACAGGATTCTCTGTGTCGGTTAGTCGGCGGCGCAGTACACACTCGAGGACACGACGTGTTCTTACAATGATGGCTAAGCTGTTAGTATGTGCGCATGCCGGTTTGAAGTCGACAGTAAAGAACGTACCTCGACAACTGTGAACAAAATAGAAACACAGTCTATGTTAGCCCCACGACCATGCTCGTTTTCAGGCCACATCTTCTCTTCCGTGCTTACACGCAACAAGAGTACGCTCCTGGTTTTCAAGGGCCTGCCGAAAGTTGGCTTCTGATGTGTGCTTCCATGCTGCGGCGGGCGATACAGCGAGGGTAGTAACGAGAAGTGTTGTGCTAGCGAGTCTCATTTTGTCGTGTGATGATGAAAGTCGGCGATTTCAACGGGCGAACAAAAAGTTTGGCCAAGATTCTAGGAATACTTGCTCGTCTCTAATGTCCCGCGCGGCGTTGTCTGCCGTCGGATGCCTACAGTCGTCTTGTCGGATCCACGGCAGGCCCCTGTGGATGGCGATCTGTGCGCCCCAATTCACAACTCTCGACGTTTCATGACGGCATATCGACGTACCGAGGGGGGGAGGGGGAGGTTAAGCAAACCAGAAGAAAGAAATTGAAAAGCGACGAAAAAAGGAGAAGAAGACAAAAACGAAAAAGAAGACAAAATCAGAAGAAGAGTCTAGTTGATTTAGATTGCGCATCTCAAATACCCAAAATTGATGCCAATATCAACACCATTGCTGGCTGTCAAAATGCCTACTCGACGAAAGCACTCAATTGCTGCCCTCGGTGCGCTGCTTTCGTTGCTGCGCCTGTCCCAAGCCGCGTCCCAGTCGGTCCTCACAGACGCCACCCGGGACGCCGCCGCCTACGTCTGCCACCATCCACCATACGAGGTCCACCTCGTCTCCTCGTCGCCCCTCGTTGTCTACCTCGCCGGGTTTGTCACGCCCGAGGAGTGTGCCCACTTGACGGCCGCAACGCACGATACGTTTGCGCAGTCGGCCGTGGCGGACCGAGAACAGGCCGACGGCCGCACCGTTCTCGACACGGTGCGCACGTCGCAGTCGACGAATGTGCCGCGGGACCACGTTGTGCGGTGCATCGAGGAGCGTGCCCTGCGCTTTCAGGGTCGTCTCGACGACGGCCCCTCGTCGTCCCGCCGCCTCGAGCCGCTGCAGCTGGTCAAGTACGGCCGCGGCGAGCACTACCACTACCACACCGACTGGTTTACCGACCCCGTGCACGCCACGGCGGCGCAGGGCGGCAACCGGGTGTCGAGCTTCTTTGCGTATGTGCACGTGTCCAACGGGACGACAACAGATGGCGCACGGGGACCGGCGGGCCGCCTCCGCGGCGGCGGCACCAACTTCCCGCTCGTCGACGCGCCCCCGCCCACCGACCCGTGGTGCGCGTACACGGACTGCGACGAGCCGTGGGAGCGCGGCGTGACGTTCCGCCCCGTGCAGGGCAACGCCGTCTACTGGGACAACCTGCTGCCGCGCACGCAAGGCCAGGACACGCGCACCGGCGATCCACGGACGCTGCACGCGGGGTTGCCGGTCGTGGCGGGCGAGAAGATTGGGATGAACATCTGGACGCGCGAAGGGATTGTGCCGGCAGCCATTCGCGGGGAGGACGACAGATAACACAAAGACCAATAGTTTGAAAGGGGTAAAAAATGCACTCTATTTAACTGCTTTTGATGTCGTGGTATCGTAACACGTTGACACAGGGGCCAACGACAGCCCGCGGGCAATGCCTCGTTCTTATAAGAGGGCCGCGCCAACGACGGCGGCCACGGCCAGGTTCTTGACGGCGTGGGCTGCCCGCCCGACCGACGCGGCATTCGTGCTCGCCGAGGTCGGCGTGGATGCCGTTGTTGATGTCGCCACCGAACCGCCCTTGGCGCCCACATCGCTGCCCGTGTCGCTGTTGGACGCGGCCGTCGCCGATGTCTTGGATGAGGTCGAGGCCTTTGTCGCCGTCGCTTTCGTTGCGCTACTCCGCTGGGCCGCCGTATTCGACGGCAGCGGTTTTCCCTTGGCGCCGCCCGCTTTCTGGTATGGTGCCAGCACGCACTCGCTGAAGAGCGTGTTGTCCTTGTAGCTGCCGTCCGGCTGCAGCGTGGGCGTCAGGCTCAGCACGTACGTCTCGTCAAACTGCCCGGCGGCCCACGACACGTAGCCAATGTAGACGTCGGCGTTCTCGTTGATAAAGGCGTTTTGCGCGCAAAAGTCCGTCATGCACGAGGCGTCGCTGGACGCGCCCGTCTCGCTAATCAAGCCCTGGCGCTTCTTCTCGCGCAGGTAGCTCGCCAGCATCGTGAAGTTGCCAATGTTGTCCGTCGTGCACTCGGCGTTCTGGCCCGAGTTGTTGTTGTCGAGGTACTTGTGGATGTCCAGGTACAGTCCGTCGGTCGAGCCGTCCGGGTTCGTAATGGCCAGCAGCGCGTCAGCGCTGCCCGTCGAGACCAGCGTCGCGGCGCTGGCAAAGTTCGTGCCCGGCAGCAAGATCATCTGCGTCTTGGCGCCAGCATTGCGTATGCCGTTGACGACCTTTTGGCACGTGGCCGCCCATTTCTGTATATCCAGGTCGTGCGGCTCGTTGGTGATTTCAAAGACGACCTTGGGCTCGTCGGCGTACATTTTGGCAAGAGCCGCCCAGATCGCGACGAACATGTCGTCTGACGGCCCGCCCTGTCCGACGATGCCGCCGTTGAACCGAGCAAAGTTGTGCACGTCGATCATGCAATAGGCCCCGGTCGCGAGACATGCCTGCATGAACTGGTCGTAGCGGCCGGCATTGGTCGGGTCCAACGTGTCGCTGACTTCTTTGTCGTTCTTGATGAGGAACTGCCACGACGTTGCTAGTGGACGAAGCGGTTAGTGCCGTGGACTTGTTACAGCAATTACACCATAGAAGAGGAAAAAGGAAAAAGGAACATACGCAGCCGGAACATGTTCACGCCGTCATCCTCGACGAAATGCTTCATCTGGCCGCCACCGTCACCATGGCCCAGCTCCGTTAACGGGAGGGTCGCCGTCGAGAGTGGACAGGAGCCCTGCAGTCTCATGTTAGCTTGACTTGCACTGCAGGCATTCTCGTATTTCAGGGTCTCCGTATATCCGTATTAGTGCGCTTTTGTTGGAATGACGGGAATTTGATGGGTGGAATTGGCAGCTGGGATAGTGTGGATGGGCGGGGCGGTCCAGCAAATCGTGGCTTGGCTTACATCGATGTCACACCCAAAGTCGCCGCCAGCAATGGCAACGCCCTGAAAAGAAGGGGGAAAGTCAGTATTTTGGTCGAAGTAGAGGCCAAACGCGTCAAAGTAGCCACGCTTCAAAATGGAAGAAAACTCACCAGAAACTGGACGGCAGCCTGAGCATGGCCGAGGAGGCCCAAAAGGACGAGGGAAGGAAAATACGATGACAACAACATTGTGAGCCGAGGAAAGCAAAGAATGACGAGGTGGACAGGACAACAATCGCAAATAAAAGGGACGAGACTTCGGGGAAGGACAAGCAAAAGAAATATTAAAAATAATAGGGTAAATAAATACAGCCTTGAAGAGGAACGACCGTGGTGAAGAGAAGCGGCGAAGACGATGTAGATGAACGACGAGATCGAGAAAGGCAACTTCGAAGGAAAACAACGCGAAACCGAGACAGAACGACCGGACCGGCTGAAGGGAGCCGTTTAATAAAAAAAAAGAGAGAGTCGACGCGATGTGCTGAACTTAGGACGACGATGTACGACGTAGGAGATGCGAAACAAAGAAAGACGAAAAGGAAAAGAAAAGAAAGATAGATATGCACAGCAATGCTGTGTATTGATAATAAGGTGACAGGAAAAGAAAGAAGAAAAGCAAAAGACAGTACAAAGCGCTAGAAATCAAATGGGCAAAAATAGAACATGGAAAATAGGATGTCAGCGAGGACCACAAAAAAGGCAGACTCAACGCCGCAGACCCAGAATACGAGCGTGCCGGCGACGTTCGAAATAAGAAAATAAAAATAAAATAGGAAATTTTCCGTGTTCGAAGGACCCTGACAACCCATCGAAACCTAAAACCTAACGGTTGCGGCCAAGAAGGCCCTCCACAAGAGCGGCCAAGGACCCCCACAAGAAACGGCGCACGGTTTAGGGGCTTAGGGGGGCGAAATGAGGGCGTCAGGACACGAGCGCCTACACGGACGACGGAGTCGAAAGGAGCAGAGCTGCAAATTGGGCGTTCCTAGCGTATGTGCTGGTTGGTGGCGAGCGTCGACAAGGTCGGCAGGTTGACAGCGCGGCTGAGACCTTGCGTGCCGGGCACAACGGTAAGCACACCATCAGGAACCGAGTCTGGCCAACAGTGCGAGCCCGTCTTTCCAAAGTAAACCCAGTCGAGTGCCTGTCGAGAAGAGCGAATTCACAAATAAGAGAACATAAATACGAGCCGTAGAAGATGCAAACCAGGAGAACACGAGGGAAGAAAACATGGCACCGATACGACAGGGCAACATGTCAACGCATGAATGACAAGCTCGACAAAAGGTGAGGCGGCCATTGGGCACGGCCACTGGGGACGGCCGGGCCTGGCCACTGGGCTGAGCCTCCAAAACGACCCCTATTCCGTTTCCATTTCCTTGCCGTCGATCACTGGGCCCAGCGCGGTGGACCAGGGACGCGATGGTGGGTATTGGCGAGAAATGTACGAAGTATGTTTGCGTGTGTGGTGTGCGTCGTAAGATGCAATCATAGCAATTGCGACAAAATGCAATTCGCGCGGCGATCGAACGACACAGGTTTCAGGCCTCTCGCCAAGCCTTTACTCGTCCCGGAAAATGCGCACCTGCACGTCGCCGGCATCGTCGATCCACGCCCGGAACATGCCGCCGCTGTTGTAGTCCTGGATCACGGCGGTGCGGACCTCCCGGACACGGCCACGGCCATCGTGCACGACCGCACTCTCAACACCAATGATGCCGCCCTCGCCCTCGCCGGCGCGGCCCCAGCGGTCGCCCGCACTCTGCTGCAACAGTCCGCCCGGGCCAGCCACGGCCGACAGCGCGGCAGCCGACGACAGCGGCTTGAACTGCGCCATGGCCGCGACCGTGTGGGCCGCACTGATGCGCAAAAAGGAGTCGCCGTTGCCCGTGCCAGACAGGCCGATGGAGCGTGTTGTCGTTGCGGACGAAGATGGTGTCCACGGCAGTCGGTCGTAGAAAAGGGGGGTCGGCGAGGGAATCGGAAGACAGTCGGCCAGCAGGTTGCAGAGAGCCCGGGACAGCTCGACAACCGGGCGTGCTGTCTGCACGCCCCGTGCTGCTGGCGCTACCGCGTCCGCCCACCCGGTCGGATCGCCGTCCTCGGCCCACGTGCCCGCCCACGAGCCTGCACCCACGACCGGCGTGTCGCCCACGCGGCCCGTCAGCTTGTTCGTCAGGCCGCCCGTGCTCGTCGCGCAGCACACCACCCCCTCCGCGTCCAGGGCCACCGCGCCGCACGTGCCTTGTGGGAGGTACTCGCTGGCCGACCAGGTGCCCGTGGCCGCCCGCCCCTGTTTCTCGGCCTCGAGAGCGCGTACGTGCTCGTCCCACCGCTGCTGCGTGAAAAAGTAGGACGGGTCGACGAGCGGCAGCCCGTAGCGCTCGGCCAGCGCCTCGGCGGCGGCTCCGTAAATCTGTGTGTGGCCTTGGGCGCCCGAGTCAATGTTGGGTCCGTGCACGTCGTCGTTGTCCTGGCGGCGTGCGCTGCTGCTCGGTCGCCCGCCTCTCCCCCCACCCAGATCAGCATCGCCGTGCTCGAGCATCCGTCGGGCCAGCCGAATCGGGTTCCGCACCCGTCGCAGTCCCATCACGCCCACCCCCCGCTTGGTTCGGCCCCGTGATACCATAATGCCCGCCTCCAGCTCGTTGATCCCGTCGCGTGAAAACACGGCGCCGTGGCCGCTGTTGAAGAGCGGGCAGTCCTCGAGCAAAACGACGGCGAACGTGGCCGTCTCAAGCGCCGTCGGCCTCGACGGAGGCGAAGCCGGCACTTTCACATCGCTCGGTCCATGTCCCTTCGCGGTGGCCGACGAGTCCGACGGCGCCGTACTACCCGATGCCATGTATTCATTGGTGCGTGTAATCTATCGGTCAGTCTTGATAGGGTGTCATTCGTAGGGGACAGTCGGCCGAATCTGGAGTAAACAGTAAACGCACAATCTCCTTCAGGGCGGCTCGGTAAGCGCTCCGCCGTTCGGGTGTCAACGTCGTCCGCGAGATGTTGCCGGCGCCGCCATGGATGATGATGCGCGGTTGGATTGGCACGTGCTGCCGGTGGCTGGACTTGTCCAAGAGGCTGTTCATGTTGGCGGTGTCAGGCGTTTGTTGTAGAAGTTATTGTCGTATACGAAATAGCTTCTTTCAAACTCAGGGGTTACTCGTAATTGTGGCCGTCGGCCCCTTCCCGCAATGGACAATTGGCTGGTGATTTGAGTCGATCGTAGTTTCCCTCTCGCCGATAAATCGGAGGGGAAATGTCGTCAGTTGTGTCGCGATCTTTCCCCTCGCGGACTGCGTTTCTGCTAGGCGAAATAGGAAGGCGCCCGATTGGCCTCGGGGCTAAACGGCGACCGTTACAGTGCGGTGTGGAGACATCGCCCTGTAAGTTACTGAACGACGGCCTACGACAGCCTGATAAGTCGTCTTTGCGGCCTCTTGCGATAACGACAAGGAGTACGACGGTCAACAAGACACGCTACAGTACACAACTTGTTTCAGTACCGAGGATCGCACTCATGTGGTATTCCTGGCACACATGGTGACAATACCATTGAATGGCGCTTCAAAGGGAGAAGATGGTGGAATAGGTTGACTCGATCTTGGCTTTGTACTCGGAGAAAAGAAAAACAGATAAACGAATTGACTTTATCCCCTCTCCTTGGCTCATCTTGAACATTCTCCTTCGTACTTCTGCCAGCGATCTACAATCTATGCCATCGCGATATCCGTTGCGAACCGGACTACACGCTTCCTCTTGACTCACGTTAAGTAGCACCCACCACGTTTGAAATACAGCAGTCACACCTGCTTCGTCACCACGCGGCGAGGACTACTCGACACAGCGCCTCGCACAACGCTCCCGCTTCGGAACTGTTGACAAGGACGTCTTCTTGCTGGGCGCAGTCGGCCGCGGTGCGTCTGGAGTCTGTGCAGCGGCGAGGGCAATGATGTGGTGCCCCGTATCGAAAACGGGACCGCCGCCGTACCGTGCTGTTACGTAAGGGTCTGGCGGCTACTCTGTGAAGTATGGCGCCGCTTCACCGGAGGTTCTCGTTCTTGTCTGTAAGGCGGACATCACTTCACTTCCCGGGACAGCGCAAGAGTGGCACGGCGTCGAAGTACGCAAAGGCACCGTTCCTCTGGTTTCTCGGACTGCGCGAGGGCGGTTTGTGAAGACACAGCCATCCAGTCGCCCAAGAAGCGGCTGCCTTTGCTCGACTCCGGGACGGGTACCGCCGTGCACTGCCAAGGGGACAACACGCTGAGCCTGTGCCTCTGTGCCTGGTCCAAGAGGTGGAAGCCGCTTTGCAGGACACATCTTGAGGTAGGCGGGTCGATTCATGGGTTGGGTGTGCTCAGTTTGAGGTCATCAGATCCGCTTCTGCCTTTTCAGTCGTTTGTTAGCGAATCCAACAACGCTTTCCAAAGGGTCCTCTTCTCCAACGCGACCATCGACTGAGGCGCCCTTGGCGCACTTGGCATCCCTGAAGACAAGCATGCCACGCCACACGAAGCTTAAAAGAGAGCGGGAGCATTCCAAAGCGGATGGAAGCCATGGCAAAGCTTTGGAAACGCCTCAAAGCTTCTTTGGAATTGGCACTCTTGGGACGAATCTGGGCTTGTGAGCTTGTGACTGCTGTCGACGCTCCAGTCCCCATACGGCGTCCATGCTGCCTGTTGTGCGCGGGCGGTCGCGTTGCTTCTAAAAGAGAGCAGCCTGTCGGCTTGCTGCAAAGTGTTTGATGCATGTGCAAAATGCGACGTCATTTGAACGGCCATGGGATATACAGAGAACATAGAACACAGTCTCTCCTTCCGTTTGAAGGAGGTAGCCAACTGCTCATATATCGGAGGAAGCAGCGACGAGCAGCAACGGGCAGCAACGAGCAGCAACCGCAACTGCCTATTTTGGACAATTGGAAGCCACACGCAAAGCCACGCTTTCGTTCCTTCCTCCACAACCGCAACCACGTTTTTGCACTTTTCGAGGGCGATCATTTAGGTCGACCGGGAATATGCGTCGAGAAGTCGTTAATTTTGTATTGACCCATTCGAGAAGAAAAGACCTACATCGCAATAGGAACGGTTCACGCTGGCGGGGAACATGGGTTTGTGTCTGTGTACTCCGTACAAGTACATGTACGACGTAGTCCAGATCGACGCGGTCGGTCACTGAGTCGGGTGGACCCACATCCACCAACAATTGGCCAATACGGCAACCGCACCAGCACCACGTGTAAGTCGACTTGGCACCAAAGGAAGAAGGCACGAGGGATCGACAGTACCAAGGACCAGGAACATGAGGACAAATGCACACTCGAAGGTGCATCACCAGTCTTTTTTCCATAAGCTTTGCTGTACGGAGTACTCTACTGTATCCGCAGCGTACTGTCGCTTACGACGTTCCGGGGCTATCCAGGACCCGCTTGGCCTGTCATCTCGCTGTTCGCTTTGCTGTTCGCTTTCTCTTTTCTCTTGGCTGACATTCTGCAGTCATACAAGATGCTGTCTTGACGTTATTTCCAGGCGTCTTCCATCCCACTTCCTACTTTGGGAGACCGAACGGCCTTTTCATGTTTAGCCTGGATGTTCTGCTCCTGCCCCCACACCGTGCCTTGCCCATGTGGGCAACTCACAAGTCAACGAGAAGCGACAAAACGAAATTGAAGAGAGAACCGGGGAGGCCAATAGTGCCAATCTGCTGAGTAGCACGAGCAGGTAGTCAACAACGAATAGCTGGTCCAGCATTGCAAACCCCAGTGGCCACGCCCACGTTCTTCGACAACAAACTCTCAAGGCCGCTTGCACCTACGATGTAATACGGAATATACCAGCCGGGTTTTCCGATATACGAAGTAGCTAGTTAGTGCTCGGTATGTTCTTTGAGGTACGACTAAACCTTTACATCTACGAGGAAATGTGCCATGGGCCGCCTAGAGTGTTTGGCCCAACTCAAGCAACGCAGTGACACAATTCCCCCAATGCGAGTGCAGTTTTCGAGTTGTCTGGACTCAGTTTCCTACTAAACATGTTTCTGCCAGTCACGAAGAAAGCAGCTTCAGCCATGGCACGTCGTAAACTACGTCGTATCTTGAGGAATACCTACGGTAACTTACACGACGTCAAGGTGGAATAAAAGAAATTGCCCCATGCACCCAAGGCGGACGAGAAACGCTGCAAAACCGCTGGCCAATGAGCCGCGTGCTTATTCCACATGCGCGGTCCTGTCCTTGACAATAATAAGGTACATAGCGCTAGACGAAGCTCAGCAAAGCTCAAGGAACAGGGCCACGCACAGAAACTCTTGGCAGCGTGCCAGGAAACCACTCGCAAGGCGACGCATGCACGACAGGGCCTGGGGGCGTGGCCGTGTCCGACTCTGGAACCCACTTTTTGTCTTGCCGTCTTGCCTTTCTGTCTTGTCGGTCGGTGTCGATTCGAGCAAAACCCGATTTCTGTTTTCTGTTTTCTGGGGACCCAATATGCGATCGCAGCTGCTGTCGCCGAACCGAACCCAGGACACCGGACGATGGGCGAACACGCTGTCGACAGAACCGGGGTCATCCTAGCACGACATACGACATACGTCCGTTGTGCTGAAGTAGCAGCAGTCCACTTCGTCCTTGAGGACCTGTTTGTGATGTGCAACGCGGGCGATCGGCACCCCCAGAGGTCCTCTTCCCACCCATATCCTGCCCGTGCCTGGTCCACTGCTGCTGCGACTTTTGTATAAACTCGTGGCAGCCCGCTCAGAAGATCGGCACGCTCTCTTTGCCTTTTCTCCCTCTCTTCACCACCCACCCTCGTTTTTTTTTATTCCTCTTCTCCGTTCCTTCTGTTGTTCGTCACCTTTGCTCTCCGCACGACTGCAAGATGATGTACACGTCTGCCCTCCTCCTGGCGGCGGCCTCGTCCGTCGCCGCCGTCGCCGTCTCCCTGGAGAACACCGCCACGGCCACGGCCGATGTCATTGCCGCCCAGGCCACGGCCAACTCGCGCAGCCCCGTCACCCACGTCAAGGGCAAGGCCTTTGACCGTCTGGCCATCATCTGGCTCGAGAACACCGACTACACCCTTGCGGCCGGTGATCGTGAGTCCTCTCCTCTTCCGTCGACGACGACTATGTCCCGTGTCGGATGTTCTAATGTCCACTAACCGTCCCCGTCCAGCCAACCTGGCCTTCTTTGCCGAGAAGGGCATCAAGCTGACCAACAACTTCGGCGTCACGCACCCGTCCGAGCCCAACTACGCGGCGGCCATCGGCGGCGACTACTTTGGCATGGACAACGACAACTTCAACTTCATCGACGCCAACATCAGCTCCGTCATCGACCTGCTCGAGGGCGCCGGCATCAGCTGGGGCGAGTACCAGGAGGACATGCCGTACGCCGGCTTCGAGGGCTTCGCCTGGGTCAACCAGGAGACGCAGGCCAACGACTACGTGCGCAAGCACAACCCGGCCGTGCTCTACGACCAGAACACCAAGCAGCAGAAGCGCCTGGAGCAGATGAAGAACCTGACGGGCTTCTACGAGGACCTGGCCGCCGGCACCCTGCCCCAGTGGCTGTTCATCACCCCCAACATGACCTCGGACGGCCACGACACCTCCGTCACCGTCGCCGGCACCTGGACCCGCACGTTCCTCGAGCCCCTGCTGTCCGACAGCCGCTTCATGGACAACACCCTGGTCCTCATCACCTTTGACGAGAACTCGAGCTACAGCATCCAGAACAAGATCCTCGGCATTCTCATCGGCGACGCCGTCCCCGCCGAGCTCGTCGGCACCGAGGACGACAGCTTCTACAACCACTACAGCGAGATCGCCACCGTCGAGGCCAACTGGGGGCTGCCCACCCTCGGCCGCTGGGACGTCGGCGCCAACGTCTACAAGGTCGTCGCCGACAAGACCGGCGACACGCTGCGCGCCTTTGACGCCGACAAGCTCGCCCAGCACTACTTCAACGCCTCGTACGACGGCGTCTTCCACTCCAAGCCCGCCTTCCCCGTCTACCCCAAGCCCAACCTCTGCCTCGAGCACAACGGCCGCAAGGTCGCCCAGAGCGTCCAGCGCACCTGGTACGGCAACAAGAGCCCCTCGTACTACAAGGACACCGTCGAGGTCAACGACGGCCTCAACCCCCCTGCCAAGTACGGCTTCGGCAAGTAGATGGGGAAGGGTTGCCTTGTGGTGAAAAATGGATGGTGTCGAAGCGTGTGTGAAACGGTGGAGCCTGGGACGGAGGCTGAATGTGGCAGTGACGCGGAGTCACAGTCAAATGGTCGAGCAGTATACTCTGTACTTCCGTACCAAACCATAATATATAATGCAAGTCGATGACCGTCTTCTGGGTCGACTCTAAACACTCTCTTCAAACTGTCCGCTTCTGTGATGTGAGGAGGTGCCCCAGAAGGAGGACGAGTTGCCGCTTGGGGGGAACGACAGTCAGTTATGAGTAGATAGAATCCGTAGCTTGTACTAACGTATCAACAACCGACTAGTGCACAACTGATGCATCAGGCTGCAAAGTGCTGGATGCAGTCAACGCATAATTCCAGGCCTATCATTTTTTGCTTGCAGAAAGTCCATAGGTCGTGCCAGTTGGTTGGTTCGCGGGAAGGTTTGTTTTCGTTTCATTTTTGTGATCGTAAACGCGGCCGAGAGAATTGAAAGAAGTGAAGGAAAGGAGAGAATGGAGGGCAGAAGAATATGTATTTCAATTTAATTTCAAGGACAGAGAGTTGTCAGATGCTGTTACGAGGCAAGCAGGTTTGCCTTCTATGGTAACGTGACCACACGTGATCATACACGGGCCAGCGCCTTCCGCCGCAACCACTCAACGCGTGCCTGCCCGCCATGGACGCGTCGCGATTTGCGCAGTAGCGGCTGCGAGGCTCCAGCGACTTTCGGACCACTTCGTTTCAACATCACAACGACAACGACAACACCGTCGACGTCAAGCTGACCTTCCCTACCTCTCTCCACGACTCATCTGCCTGACCTCGCTTGCCTCACCCCTCGACTCTCTTCGACTTCTCCACCCATCGATCGTGCCCCGCTCCACCACAATGTCCGACGTCGAAGACATGGACGTGGATCCGCCACGCAACGACATCACGTTCTCCGCCGACAACAGCAGCAGCAAGGGCAAGCGCAGCACGGCGGCCAACCTGCCGGTGGAGGCCGAGGACACGCTGCCGTGGGTGGAAAAGTACCGCCCCGTGTCGCTCGCGGACGTGTCGGGCCACCAGGACATCCTGGCGACGATCAACAAGTTTGTCGACGCGAACCGGCTGCCGCACCTGTTGCTGTACGGGCCGCCCGGCACGGGCAAGACGTCGACCATCCTGGCGCTGGCGCGGCGGATCTACGGCGCGGCCAATGTGCGGCAGATGGTGCTGGAGCTCAACGCGTCGGACGACCGCGGCATCGACGTGGTGCGGGAGCAGATCAAGACGTTTGCGTCGACGAAGCAGATTTTTGCGGCCAGGGGTGGGGGTGGTGCTGGTGTGGGCGGCGGCGAACACGCCGGGGCCCGCGACGGCAGCGGCGACGGCCCCAGCCTCGCCACGTTCAAGCTCATCATCCTCGACGAGGCCGACGCCATGACCAACACGGCGCAGATGGCGCTGCGCCGCATCATGGAAAAGTACACGTCCAACACGCGGTTCTGCATCATTGCCAACTACGCGCACAAGCTGTCGCCCGCGCTGCTGTCGCGCTGCACGCGCTTCCGCTTCAGCCCGCTCAAGGAGGCCGACATCCGGTTGCTCGTCGACCGCGTCATCGACGAGGAGGGCGTGTCCATCCTGCCCGCGGCGGCCGACGCGCTCGTCACGCTGAGCCGCGGCGACATGCGGCGCGCGCTCAACGTGCTGCAGGCGTGCCACGCGTCGAGCACGCCGTTGCGGGGGGAGGAGGACGACAAAGACGCACCCGTGGTCCGCGACACGATTACCACCGAGACCATCTACAACTGCATTGCGGCGCCGCCGCCCGACGCGATCCGCGCCATCCTGCAGTCGCTGCTGACGACGACCGACGTCACGTCGTGCCTCAACACCATCAACACGCTCAAGGTGGCGCGCGGCCTGGCGCTGGCGGACATCATCACGGCGCTGGCCGAGGAGATTGTCAAGGTGGAGGCCAGCCCCAAGGTGATGGTGGCGTGGCTCAGCGGGCTGGCCGACATTGAGCACCGGGTCGCGAGCGGGGCGGGCGAGACGGTGCAGACGGGTGCGCTGGTGGGTGTGATCCGCAGCGGATGCGAGATGATGGGCTCATGATGGGGGGTGTGCAGCACACGATACACAAAAACGGGTTAGGTAGAATATGCGGCATATACCAGCGAATGGCATTTTCACGTTGCAACGAAACCGACGTCGAGGTGTGAGGTGGGAGACTTGTGTGCTGGCAAATTAACCGGCTGGAATATCTGCAGTCTCTTTGACGAAGACTCGTTAACTTGCTACAGACACAGCCTCGGATTCTCGATTTTGCCGGCCTGCGCTGGTCTTACCTGACCCGTATTTTGCCATACAATCACCCGGCCATCACTACCGGTTTCAGCTCACGGTGTCAAAGCTTTCCAGAGTGTTTGACATGCACAACGAATTTCCCGGAAAAGGCATAGCAAGATGAATTGTCCCGCAGACTGCGGTAGGTATAAAATATTGCAAAAAACTACATAGCGTCCTGAGTCCGCCAAAGTCGCCCCACAGACATGAGCATCACCCAAAACGATACACCACAACCCCTCAGTAGGTGTACTTTTCCGTGGGCAGCTCAGTCACGGGCATGGGGCTGGCCAGCTCAGCGGTGTTGGGTGCGTTCCCATGCGCAGTGCTGTGTCCGTGCTGGGGACCCTGTGTGCCCCCAGTCATATTGTTGTCGACGCTGTTGCGACGAAGCGTGCCCGTGTGGTTCCACGTCGGTGTCCGCGGGGTTGTCGTGAAGCTGAAGCCGTTGAGCTGCTGCTGAGCATACGGCTGGTTTTGGCTCGGATATGGCTGTGGTGGCTGTGCCTGCTGGGTGAACGGTGGCGGCGGCTGGTGGAAGCTCGATGACGAGCTGCGCCGAATGCCTCCAGCACTGTACTGTTGCTGCTGCTGCTGCTGCTGCTGCTGGAGATGGTGCAGCCGCTCGTGGGACACGGGCGAGACCGTCTCGTCCTGCAGGGCGCTGGGATGGGGCGCGCCGCCGTGCCCGGCCAGGCCCTGTGTGTTGATGCGGAGCGACCGCACGCGCGTGGAGAGAGGCGACGGCACGGCCGACGAGGGCGGCGGCAGAGACGACGAGGCCATGAGGAGCGCCTCCTTTTCCTGCTGCTGCAGTCGGTCGACCTGGCGGCGCAGGTGCCGCGCCCGGCTGTGCGAGAACCCCAGGGCCACCAGAGCCGCCAGCAGCAGCGCCCCCAGCACGCCGGCGACAATGACCGTCACCAGCCGCTGACTGCGGTCGAAGGGGTAGCGGCCGTCGCCCCCACTGCCCCCACTGCCGTCATACCGGCCCGACGAGGACGACGCGGGGCCTGTCGTCGCTGTCGACGACGCGTTGTCGGCCGCCGTCGGCACGGCCGTCAACTGCCGCACGACCGCGCCGAGGCCCCGCGCCAGCGTAAAGTTCTTTTGCGCGCAGCAGTCCGTCTTGTTGCACGACTTGCCGAAGCTGTCAAAGCAACAGCACCAGGCGCTGCCCCCACACGACAGCACCGTGTACGTGGGTTGGACGGGCGAGCCGGGCGTCATGTAAATGTTGGGGCTCGCGGTGCCGCAGTACTGCGGGCAGGCCGGGTCGAGGCCGGTCGGGTCGGTGCAGCCCTCGGCCCAAAAGGTGTTGTTGTCGGACCGCTGGGTGGCGAAGCAGACGCCCGTGGCCAGACAGGCCTCCTGTTTTCTCTCGTCGCAGCAGGCGGTGTGCGATCCCGACTGGCCGGTGGCGGCGGCGTTGCAGGGCGTGCCGGAGCTCTTTTGGCCGTTGATGGCATAGCACTGGGCATCGGCGCGGGCGTCGGGGAGGCTGATCAGAACGAGGAGGCTGGTAAAGGCGACAACGGCCCGTGGCCGCTGGTGCTGCAGCATGTTGATGCTGTTGGCGGTGATGTCGATGTCGTCGCCGTGTCCTCCACAGCGTTGTCTGTGGTCAGTGTGGAGAACAAAGGCAAAGGAGAATGAAACCCAGAAAAGCAGAAGATCGGAAACCAGGAATCTGATATACCTGTCACACAACGGGCGAATTGGGCTGCTGTACCCGTCATGTGCCCATCGCCAACTGCCGTGCCTTGGCGTGTTTGGATCTGGTACGAACTCCTGTTTCCACTTCGCGGTCTACTGAATGCCCGGTGACTAAACGACTGGAAGAGACGCGGCTGCGCATGTCTGACGCCATCGCTCGCCGACCTGTTCTTGACTTTGACCTGGACGTTAGGATCGCCATCTGCATGATCAGGGGCTCTCTATTTAGCCAGGCCGATCTGAAGAAGACGGTCTGAGCCGACACGGAGCCGCGAGGGGCAGGGGACAAGGGAAAGGTATTCAAAAGAGATAAGAGTAGTCGACAATGTCAAAAAGGAGGGATATTCCGTCTTTCTCTGCAGAATGAAACTACGCTCTGCTCGTCTCGGTCTCTCGCCTCACTGCGCTGTCCAAGCGTTGTCCACGTTCTGTATCGACACAGAGCATTTCACCTCGTGACATAATCTCTTTTAAATTGTCAAACAGTTGTGTGTAACTCTAGATGTGACTCGATGCCCACCATCTCCAACTCGCCAATGTTCACTACTTGGCGTCTGCGTTGTATTCTTTGTCGCATTTGTCTCGATGTTGCCCGATTAGGAAATTTGCCTCTCTGACTTACACGGGTGGGCGGATCTCCACAGGGCACTCGCCGCAGGACGCAGCTTAACGGTTAGTGGGTTCAGCGGGTGGCACAGTGGGTTCAGTGGATTCAGTGGATTCAGTGGATTAATAGTTAGCGTAAGATCAGACGCCGAGTCGCCCAGAATTTGGCAGTCTCGTTTCCTATTTCCCGTTTTTATATTTCTCAATTTTCGTACTTCGCTCCATCTTCCGTTCTTCCGCTTTTTCTTCTTCTTTTTTATCCTTTTTCTTCCTCTTATCCTTATCGTGCCTGTTCACCTTTTTATGTCGCTTGTCCTTTAATAAGCTCTTGCCAGAAACCGCTAACGCGGGTATCGTCGTCGACCAGTGGCACCTGCTGCGGCGTTGTCGCCATATCGCACCCAGCCTCGCCAATAATGGGAAGGCACAACGTACACGTGCAAGTCCTTTTGACCGCCAACGCCGGCCAGCGACCAGGAAAGGCTATGACATGCTGTCCTCTGAAGGTTCTTTTGTTTTCCTACGAGTCTCAATACGGCCACAAACGACACGCGGATTCAAGCAAGGTATAGCCACAACATTAGGCCGGCATAAGACTGTTGCTCGTCGATATTGTCGCCTTCTCGGTGCAAATCCACACGCCGGTTCATCCGGGCATCCGGGGCATCTAGGCCGAGTACCTACTTCGATAAACTGATGGGCCGGGCACGATCTGGCCATCCATGTTCTCACAAACGCAAGTCTCTCCTCTGCCAGCACGAACGAGGCATATGATGACGATGACGACGGCGCATGCAGCACAGGTCTTTCCTAATCCGTTCGAGCGCCGCTCATGCTGCTCTTGCCTTTTCACATCCGACTGAACGCATCGTCGTCTTTCCTCTCTTGGCACCCATCACACCTTCTTCGTTCCTTCCTCCTGCCCGCAGTCATGCCGCGTCACCTGCCCCTCTCCCAAGACCTGCGCATGAGGCCAGAACGGGATGCACAGGACTTGAGAGGCGGGGAAGCCGCGAGAGGCTTTATGGGGGCATCAATGGTGGCGTTGAGGACAAAAGTCGAGATACAGGTCTATCGATCAACGCTCACCGACCAACCGACCCCCGGCTCGCCTACACCTGCGGAGTACTTTGCGAATGTACTCCGTATGACCTCCGACATCAATTGCCTCACAAAGTACCACGACACGGCGCAACGGGGATCGGCTCTGAGCAGGCGTATAAATAGCTCCATCTTCTAGTCTTTTGTCAATTTGTTTTCTCGCGACCTGCAGAGCACATTGTCCCCATCATCCGCATCTTCTCTCCTCTGTCAGGACCTCTCGGACGCCCTCGCCTACTCACGCATAGTCCCTCGCCACATCCAAGCGCCTCGTCCCTCGCTGTCACCATGAAGTACCAGGTCTGTCTCCTGTCTCTGGCCATGGCCGGCCGCGCCGTGGGCAGCTCGCCGGCCACCGACCTCAACGTCATCTCGCGCTACTGGGGCCAGCTGTCGCCCTACGCCGACAACGACGAGGACTTCTTTGGCGTCCATGACGTCGGCGTGCCCGCCGGCTGCGCGCTTGAGCAGGCGCACCTGCTGCAGCGCCACGCCCAGCGCTTTGGCACGAGCGCGTTCAACGACGCGCCCAACGATGCGGCGTTTGCCGCCAAGGTCGCCGCCAGCACGAAAAACACCAACGGCGCGTTCACGGGCCCGCTGGCCTTCCTCAACAACTACGAGTACCTGCTCACGGAGTCCTACCTGACCGGCATCGGCGCCCAGACCGAGTTTGCCCTCGGCGTCAGCTTCTGGAACCGCTACGGCCGTCTGCTGTACAACGCCACGGCCGGCCAGGTTGCCTTCAACGCCAGCAGCCCTGCGGCGCTGGACGCGTCGAGCCAGCCCGTGCTGCGCACCACCAGCCAGAGCCGCATCTGGAACTCGCAGATCTCGTGGGCCCTGGGCTTCTTCGGCCCCTCCTTCGAGCCGGTGGAACCCGTGTCGGACCCGACGCTCTCAAACTGGACGGCGCCCTTCCGCGTCGTCGTCATCCCCGAGGGCGGCACCTGGAACAACACGCTGGCCTCCTACGACAGCTGCCACAACGGCGGCCACGAGCCCATTGTCGACATGGGCGACCACATCATGTGGCCGTACGTCGGCTCGTATCTGACGGCGGCCACGGCGCGCCTGCAGCAGTACGTCCCGGCCGGCTTCAACCTCACCACCAACGACACCTATGCCATGCAGAGCATCTGCGCCTACGAAATGGCCTATCTCGGCGTCTCCGACTTCTGCAGCCTGTTTACGCTCGACGAGTGGGCGGGCTTCGAGGTCACGCTGGACGCCGAGTACTACTACGACTACTCGTACGGCAACCCGACCGGCCGCGCCAAGGGCCTCGGCTACCTCCAGGAGATGCTGGCCCGCCTCACCAACCAGTACATCCTGGTGAGCAACTCGAGCGTCAACGCCACCATCACCAACAACCCCAAGGACTTCCCGCTCGGCGCCAAGTTCTACGCCGACTTCACCCACGACGACATTATCATCTCGACCCTCACGGCCATGTCGCTCGACTACCTGCGCGACGCCCCGCCCCTCGGCGTCTGGCCCCCGAGCACCAACCGCACCTTTGTCCTCTCCCACCTCACCCCCTTTGGCGGCCACCTCGTCACCGAGGTCTACGGCTGCGCCAGCCCCGACCCGGTGGCTGTGGCCGAGCCCAGCACCGTCTACCGCAACCCCCGTGTCGCCGCCGCCGCCGGCGGCGCGCCGCACAAATTCATCCGGCTGCGCCTCAACAACGGCATCCTGCCGCTCAGCACCATCCGCGGCGGCGCCTGTGCCGGGCGGACGGACGGCCTGTGTGCGCTGGACGACTTTTTGGCGAGCCAGGCGAACGCCACGGGGCTCGCCAACTACGCCTATGCGTGCACGGGCAACTACACGCTGAGCGATCTGTATGACCCCAAAGACTATGACGGGACCATTTTCCCGTAACGGGCGTGGGGGCAATGAGCTGCAGGATGAGGGCGTAAGGACTGAGAGTGAGGACGTCGAGTGAGCGCAGCCAAGCGAGAAGCATTGCGCTACGTGGAAACGAAAACGAAAAAAAAAAAGGGAAGCAGAGGGGAAAGACAGAACAAGATTACATACACATAATGACCCTGCGAGGAACCATAGAATTGATTCATGATTGATGATAACAGATGCAACATTTGGCAGATAAGAGGCTGTTCCAGTCCTTGTTTGCCGACCCTTTGCGCCTGCCTCAGATACAGCCGGCGGAGTCTGCACCTGCCCTTCTCGCTCACCTCGGACAAGAGTACGTCGTGTGGAAAGAACTGCTCGGCCTTCACAGGGCTCGCGGAGAACTAGAATTACGAGACACGATCGCATGGGTCGCCACTGCCTCGGACCACAAAGTACTTCGCTGCCCACATACGGTGTACTTGTCGTAAAGCACCTTCCGAAAAAGGATGAACAACGCGGAGAAGGTCGCAATCTGGCCGATCTGTCCTACATGACCGCACGGGAAAGCACGACCCACTCAACTGGCTCTGCGAGAAGCTCCTCACGCTTCTGTCGCCCTACGACACAATCAACTCTCTCTCTCTAAATTAGCATGCAGGTAAGTTGAGCGTGACCACAAATTGGATCCAACCGCCAGCTGGCTGGTGATAAACGACGTTCCGCGACTAGATACCTGCGTAATTCCATCTCATACGCAAACAACCCCTGGCTCCGCCCAGTCGTAAGATAAATCCTTCTTGCCTCTCCTCCGTGGACCTCTTGCAACGGCTCAATTCCCCCGCAAATTGTACTTGACGGCGGTTCAGTCCAAAAGACGAGCCCATCGCTCTTTCCGTTTCGCTGTGTCGTGTACAGGTCCTGGTCCTTGCTTCCTTCCTCTTTCTTCCTTCCCTGACACTTGCCTCGCACTCACCATATTAACGTCGCACATCTCCTTCCTCTTTTGCATCCCCCCCCTTCCCCCCTCCCACCCCTCCTTTCGTCTGCTCCTTCCCCTCATTCTCACGCGATTTCCTTTCCACGGCGAGAGACAGTGTCATCGTCGTGTCAATCAACGCATGACAATCAGTGCAGTAGCTTAGACGGCCAGGATTGATTGCCCGCACTACTTTCCGGACCACCCATACGGCCATGCGCAAAGGCCAATCTACTTAGCCCAGTACACACGGCAATGTCCCTGCCTGTCTATATATGTAGACGTAAATACCCACGCGGGAAGGAGCGACGGGTGGAAATCAAAATCGGAAGGGACAACCACATGAAATAGATACGATAGAGGGAAAGAGCTGCCGTGCCACTCCACTCAGTCTGTGTGCCCCCGAGTTCCTCAGACGGGCACCTCGATCGCTACTGCCGTGCGTGGCTCTTCGTCTCTGCTCCTCAACAAATCCATCTCCTGTTTTCTTCCCCCCTCTCCCGTTTTGCATCTCGCCGACGTTTCTTCCTCGCACCCACCATGGTCAACACGGCTAGAGACGCGGCCTCACCCGGCGATGGGCCCTCGCCGCCGACACCACAGGTAGAGGTGCTCAGGGCCCCAGAGATCTTTGCTGTCGACGAAGAGAAGCAGCCGCCGCGCGTGTCCGCCCACGAGCAAATCGGCGACCAAATCCCGCCGGAGCTGCTCGCCGAGCTGGCACCCAATGGCGAAGGCGAGTACATCCGCCGCCTCGTCAGCGAGATGACCGAGGACGAGGCCTTTTCCATTGTCCAAGAGGGCTTGCGCTTCCATAACGACGACTGGAACTTCCCGTCCGACATGCGCCAACGCATGGAGCGCCTCGTCACCGGCGGCCCCAAGCAGTACGGACCCTTTTACGACCGCGACCTGCGCATCGACGCCGTCATGCTGCGCTACTCCTCGCCCTACCCCGGTGTGCGTGCCGTGGCCGACCCCCAGGACGACGACAGCACCCACGTCGAGACCATCCGGGCCTACGTCTTGGGCATCGGCTGGGCCATCATCGGCACCTTTGTCTCCACCTTTTTCAACAGCCGTTTCCCGTCCATCGGCCTGAGCGGCTCCGTCATCCAGATCCTGCTCTACCCGTGCGCCAAGTTTCTCGAGTTTGCCCTGCCCGACTGGGGCGTCACCATCGCCGGCGCGCGCCTCTCGCTCAACCCGGGCCCCTGGACGTTCAAGGAGCAAATGTTTGCCACCATCACCTATAACGTGGCCATCTACACCACCAACGCCTACACCATGATCCTGGTGCAGCGCTCGCCCGTGTACTACGGCGAGACCTTCATCACCGTCGGCTACCAGCTGATGCTCACCTTCTTTGTGCAGCTCATGGGCATGGGCTTTGCCGGCTACCTGCGCCGCTTCAGCGTCTACCCCGTCAAGGCCTTGTGGCCCACGGTGCTGCCCATCATTGCCATGAACCGCGCGCTCACGCGGCCCGACCAGCTCCAGGAGTCGGCCAATGGCTGGACCATCTCGCGCTACCGCTTCTTCTGCTACTGCGGCCTCGGCATGTTCTTTTACTACTGGCTGCCCGGCTACCTCTTCACGGCGCTGTCCACGTTCAACTGGATGACCTGGATCGCGCCCAGCAACCTCACGCTGGCCATCCTCACCGGCTCGTCGCTCGGTCTTGGCCTGTTCAACCCCATCACGACGTTTGACTGGAACGTGGCCACGTCGTCGTACGCGGCCCTCGCGCAGCCGTTTTTCAGCACGGCCACCATGTACGTCGGCAGCTTGCTGGGCGGCTTGATCATCCTCGGCATTTACTACAGCAACTCGTACAACACGGGCTACCTGCCCATCAACTCGTCCAACGCGTTTACCAACAACGCCACCGCCTTCAATGTCCAAAAGGTGATTGTCAACAACACCTTTGTCGAGTCGCTCTACCAGGAGTACTCGCCGCCCTTTTACACGGCCGGCTACATTCTGACCGTGGGCGCCAATTTCGCGTTTTACCCCGTGTACTTTTTGTACATCATGGTCAACCAGTGGAAGACCGTGTCCGAGGCCTACGTCAACTTCTACAAGGGCTTGCGCTACGGCCGCGGCAACTACGAGGGCGCCAACGACGTCCACAGCCGCCTCATGGCCCGCTACAAGGAGGTCCCCGACTGGTGGTTCCTTCTCATTCTCGTGGCCGCCGTCGTCGTGTCCATTGTGTTTTTGCACATCTACCCGCTCAACACGCCCATCTGGCTCATTTTCCTCGTGCTCGGCATCAACCTGGTGTTTGCCGTCCCCCTGTCGTTCTTGTCGGCCACCACCGGCACCAACCTGAGCCTCGGCTCCCTGATCCAGGTCGTGACGGGCTACCTGCTGCCCGGCAACCCCAACGCCTTTTTGTTCGCGCAGACGCTCGGCTCGTGGGCGCTCGCCGGCTACGGCGACAACTACGTCCAGGACAACAAAATGGCCCACTACGTCAAGATTGCGCCCCGCGCCGTCTTCCGCTCGCAGATCGGAACCATTATCATTACCTGCTTTGTCGCCGTGGCCACGCAAAACTTCATCCTGGACCACGTCAAGGGCCTGTGCACGCCTGACCAGCCCAGCCGCTTTACGTGCGCCAACGACGGCAATCCCATGTATGCCAGCTCGCTCATGTGGGGTCTGTTGGGCTCCGACCGCATGTTTGGCTCGCTCTATCCGCTGTTCAAGTGGTGTTTCTTGATCGGCTTCCTGATCGCCCTCGTGTTCCTCGTCGGCCAGGGCTACGGCCCCGTCTACCTGCCCCGCGTCCGCGTCTGGCTGCGCGACCGCGTGCTGTCGGCCCGCGTGTTCGGAGCTCTTGACCGGACTCTCTTCCCCGCGATCGCGTCCTTGCTCTGGCTCAACCCGGTCCTCGTCATCCAGGGCGTCCAGCACTGGGCCCCGTCGAACATGTCGTACAAGACGCCCGGCATGATCTTGAGCTTCATCTTCATGTACTGGCTGCCCCGGCACCGCCTCGCCTGGTGGGAGCGCTACAACTACACCTTGTCGGCGGCGCTGACGGCCGGCGTCGCCGTCAGCGCGCTCATCATGTTCTTTGCCATTGGCTACAACCCGGTCAGCCTGACCTGGTGGGGCAACACGGTCAGTGGCGCCGGCATCGATGGGAAGGGCGGTGCCATTCTTCCGTTACCGGAGCGGGGCTACTTTGGTCCCGACAAGGGGACGTTCCCCTAGGCAATGGTACCTTTGCTTCTGACAGAGAAAGCAAGATGGCTTGCGTTACGAGGGGAGAGAGAGCAATGGTTATGAAGATAACGCTGAATGTGATACGATCATAAAGGACGTCCGATACGCGCTATGCTATGCTCTGTTTTATGAAGACACCGCGGCTTCCCAATTTCTTCCATGTTTCCCTGACCTATGCCACCGCAGGATCAGCTCTCTCTTTCAAAAAGACGCGCATGGGCGGCGCATCCCAGAGGACATATGCTTTCTGGTCCAGCCAGTCGAGCGAGTCCGGCGCCTCGGGCTCGGCCAGCGCCAAGTCAAAGTTGTACAGCACCTGTGCCAGCACCAGACGGGCCTCGGCATAGGCCATGGAGCGCCCGATGCAGTTGCGCGGCCCGACGGAGAACGGCTGCAGCGCCTCCTGCCGGTCCTTGGCATACTTGGCCTTGTTCTCGTCCAAGAACCGCTCGGGCCGAAACTCGTTGGGCGCCTCCCAGTACCCGTCGGCGTAGTTCATCGCCATCTGCCAGCACGCCACCGTCGTGTTCTCCGGCACAAACACGCCGGCAATCGTGGCCCCGCCGGGCGGCGTGACCCGCGGCATGCCGGTGGCGGACGGCGGGTACCGCCGCAGCGTCTCGTTGATGCACGCCAGGACAAAGGGAATCGTGGCCGACGTGGCCGTGACCAGGGTGATATCCTGGGCCGAGGCAAACGCGCCGCGGACTTCGGCCGTGGCACGGGCCAAGGCCGCGGGGTTTTTGAGCAGGAAATACGTTGCGGCCGTGAGAAGCTTGGTCGTCGTCTCGGAGCCGGCGATGACGACAATGCTGGCGGTGCCGGCAATCTGCGGGATGGTGAGTTGCGAGTGCCAGTCCTGCTCGTTCTTTTCGACGAGGCCCTGGATCAGGTCGGGGCGGCGGCCCGGCAGGGCCATGCGGCGGCGGATCTTGTCGATGCCGCCCTGGCTGTGGGCCTGCATGGCTTTGGGGAACAGGCGGGCCAGCAGCGGGAAGAGGTAGCCGGTGATGCTCGTGAGCTTGCAGAAGAGGACGGCGCGGCCGGTGTAGACGGCGGTCATGGCGTCGATCCAGGGCTGGCGGCCGTCGTTGTCGCCGGAGGCCAGGTAGCCAAAGGGCTCGCCAAAGGCCAGGTCGCCGATGATGTCAAAGGTGGTCCAGCTGTACCAGCACAGCATGTCGGCACTCTTTCCCGAGGGGTGGGTGGCGATGGCGCGCAGGCGCTGGACGAGCAGGGTGACGTACTTTTGGATCATGGGCGCCTGGTCGCGCATGGCGCGCTCGCTGAAGCCGGGCAGCAGCTGGCGGCGCAGACGGGCGTGGTTGGCGCGCGTCTCGGTCATGATGTTCTTGGGCACGCTGGCGTTGCTGTACATGCGGGGGTCCTTGCCGAGCTCGTCGACGCCGTGCGGAGACGGCGGTCGCTGCTGGCGCTGCTCTTGCTGCTGCTGCTTCTTCTCCTGCGTCTGCTTGCGGTCAATGTCGTCAATGTCCTCGTCGTCGCCGAGGTCGCCCTTGGTGGCCTTGCCGCCCTTGAGCAGGTCGTTGCGCCGGCCGTAAATGTCCTTCCAGGCGGCCACATCCAGGAAGCTCAGCTGGTCGGGGGCGATGCGCACGACGGGCCCGTAGCGGTTGTGCATGGGCAGGACGTCAAAGGGCATCTTGCCGCACATTGTGCGGTAGATGTACGTGGCGCGCGTGGCCCGATGCAAGACGGGGCCGGGGAAGTGCCGCAGCGGGTGGAAGAAGAGGTTGTAGACGACATGGTAGGCGACGTAGAGCACGAGCTGGGACTTGTGAGCGAGAGCACCAGATGGGGCATGGACATGAGAACGAAAGCGAAACTGAAAACGAAGGCAGAAAAAGCGGACGCATACCAGAAGCAGACTCGTGCTGGCCAGGCCAGAGGCGCTGAACGTGTGGATCGCCATGTTGTTGTTGAGAGGAGGGTGAAGGAAGAAAGAGGGAAAGAAGCAGCGAAGTGACGAAGTGAGGTGAGGTGAAGTACAAAGACCAGGGCCGGATGGAAGTACCACGAAGAAATAGAGAAAACAGGAGAGATGCTCAGACACAGGAAGTGTCTAATTGCGTACAGCGCCAAGACGTGCCCTGTCTACCCCCTGGGGGAAAGGAACATACGACATCCCAGTGTAATTACGCACAGGCCGCCAGTACCTCCACCGTTTTGGTTCTTTGCTCGTCTGATCCTTGAGCACTTGCACGTCGAGGATTGACGAGAGACATACAAAGTAAAGAGACCTGGAGGGACGCCGTGGAGATTCGAAAAAGCACGAGGCGACGTGCGCTTTGGATGTCTCAGAGGGACGGCGGCAGCGATGATGGCGCAAAACGTCGACCACGTTGAACGAATCAGGGGAGAGGGCATCCCCGGCAGGGATTGCAAGGTTCGTTAGCACCGGGGTTCTCGGCCAAATACCACTTTTGGAAATTGCACCCCCGGCGGTCCATCGAAATATCCATGGGCTGGTCACATGGACGACGTCTGGCTCCTGTTGGTCCAATTCTGGCAAGATCAACATAAATTTGGAAGAAAAGGGATATGCAGAGCTACGTGGGGGCGGCTGTGTTGAGCAATCAAAGGAATATATACGACGCACGCCGTATTGTGTCGTCAATGTCTGTTGGCACAGGGTAGGATCTGGCGGACGTATTGCGGCCGGTGACAATTGCGAGGACGCCGGCGAGAACAGCGCCTCGCTTACTCAGTTGTTTTCGAGGCGGAATCAGCACGCGGGAGCGGCCCGTTGGTCTAGGGATGTGGGGACGGCTGTGAATGCGACGTCCAGCGGAGCCATCGGGGGAACGCTTGCCGGCGAGAGAAGTACCGGAATGAACGGGGCATCACAAGTGCGACAGATGAGTTAAACTAAAAATAAAATAAAATACGAGAAAAGAAAATAATAAAAAAAGAAGAAAGAGAAGAAAGAGAAACGAGTAAAGTCCTTCAAGGAAGAAGCTGAACGAGAAGATACGATGCCATTCAAAGGCCAAATATGTGTAGGGCAATACCGAGTGATTAGAGATAGGGTGTATGTGATGGGGGGTCCCGGAAACTGAGTTTGGTTCTTTTTTATTTTTTAAGAATATTATCAATAATAGCATTGATATAAGAAAAAGAAGGAGAATGACTATTGTCGATTCTTTATAGTTACGTATACCACATTTTTGTGTATAAACATATAAAATAAAGAAAAATAAATAAAGCAATGACAAAAGCAATTATATTTCCCATAAAACAGTCAGTTCAACTTCAAATACCCTTCATTCACTTTTCAAGTCCCTGTTATATCCCGTAAGAACAAATGCCTTCAAATACAGCTGTAAGAAAGAAACATACGAGTTCCACCCCAAAACGTGCCATTGTATCGTATTGCTGGCCGTTCGAGCAGCACGTTGCCCCAATATACCACTATTCCATTCAAGATGTCCTCCTGACCCTCACCTCTCGTAAAGGACAATTATGTACAGAGTACTCGTATGGGGCAAGCAAATCAAAAGCCACCGTGCCCACCGGCCTTCATCTGGTTACACAGCCTTTTTGCACACTCACGTGACCAGCCTCTGTAGCGCGGCAGCACGACGCCAAAACCGCGAAAGTGACGTGCCTGCCCACTGTGCCACAGAAGGTCCTTGGCGCCTTGGCGCCTTCCCCCAATCTTATTTGCCGTTGCGCACCTTGACGGCAAGAGCGACCCCGACGATCTGCATCAGCTTTTGAGCTGTCGCCATCTACTCTGTACGGAGAACAACGTAATAGTCGGAAGCTTCGGTGCGCACCGACAAAGGACACGTCTCCGTCCTGCCCGACAGCCGCCTCGAATCGACACACTCCACACACAATGGCGGGCAACGCCAAGCATGCTGGCTACGCGCCGGTTGCCGGGGCGGATGCCATCGACGGCGTGGAGCTCGAGCAGAGAGACAAAAGGGCGCGAAGCCCTGGCGACGGTAAAGTCCCATTTGGCTACCGCGGCGGCGTCTCCAACGAGGACGACGCCGCCGCCGACGACGACGCCGACGACGAGACGCGGGGCTTTCTCGCAGCGGCATCCGGTGGTGGTGCTGGCGCTGGCGCTGGGCCGTCTCGAGCGGCTTTTGTCCCTGCGAACGACCGCCACCATCGACCGGGCGACGATGCACCTCCGAGGTGGCTGTCGCGGCGCACCGTGCGCGTGGTGGCCATCTCGTTTGTGACGTGTCTGGCCGTGTGCATCGGCTTCAAGTTGGTCGCCGACAACACGGGCCTGGTGCTGTCGCTGGCGCACGCCAAGGAGGCCAACGGTGGCGGCAGCAAAGACAGCAGCGGCGGCGACAAGGACTGCCGCCCGACCACAGTGACCGTCCCGCAGTACTTCCAGACGACGCCGCAGCTGTTCGCGGGCCCCACCGCGACGGGGCGCCCGGCGTTCCTGGCGCAGACAGTGACCATCGACCCGGCAGCCACGTACGTGGCCAACCAGCCGCTGCAGACCAACATCCTGGTCGACGGCCTGCCCTCGGACGGCAACGGCGACGGCAGCGGCCGCCCCAACATCTTCCACCACATGGGCTACCTGTCGCCCTACCAGCCCGCGCCCGGGTTCGGCGTGCAGGAGTATGCGCTGCCGCCGGGCGCCGAGATTGTGCAGCTGCAGATGCTGTCGCGCCACGGCTCGCGCTACCCGACCGGCGGCGCCAACGTCAAGGCGCTGGGCGACAAGCTGGCCGCGTTCCGGGGCCGGTTCAAGGCGACGGGGGCGCTGGCGTTCTTGGAGGACTGGGCGTACAGCCTGGGCCACGAGATCCTGGTGCCCAAGGGCCGCCAGGAGCTGTTTGACTCGGGCGTGCTGCATTCGTACATGTACGGCCACCTGTACAACCCCAACAGCAAGATCATTGTGCGGACGACGACCCAGGACCGCATGCTCAAGTCGGCCGAGAACTTTATGGCGGGCTTTTTTGGTTTGGAGTGGTGAGTGCGAAAGAAAAAATGAAGAAGAAGAAGAAGAAAAAAACCCTCCAATCACTGACCAGCTAGGACCAACAATGCCACCATCGAGGTCATCATCGAGCAAGACGGCTTCAACAACTCGCTCGCCGGCTACCTCAACTGCCCCAACTCGAAGCGGGACACCGCCGGCAACGAGGCCAACGCCATCTGGGTCGAGACCTATCTGCGCAACGCCACCGCGCGCTTCCGGGCCCTGCTGTCCGGTGACGACGGCTTCGACTGGACCGTCCAGGACACCTACGCGGCCCAGACCATGTGCCCCTACGAGACCGTCGCCTATGGCTTCAGCCGCTTCTGCGACCTGTTCACCTACGACGAGTGGGTCGGCTTTGGCTACTCGACCGACCTCGTCTTTGCCGGCGGCAGCGGCTTCCAGTCGGCCACGGGCCGCGCCGTCGGCCTGGGCTACCAGCAGGAGCTCGTCGCCCGCCTGCGCAACCACACGCTGGGCTACGCCGGCTCGCAGATCAACACCACCCTCGACAACAACACCGCCACCTTCCCCCTCAACCAGAGCCTCTACCTCGACTTCTCGCACGACTCCAACATTGTCAGCGTCCTGACCGCCCTGGGCTTCACCCAGTTCGCCCCCGTTTTGCCGCCCTCCGCCTACCCGGGCCCCCACAACTTCACCCTCGCCCACGTCGTGCCCTTTGGCGCGCGGCTCGACGTCGAGGTGATTCGCGCCCCGAAACCCGTCAAAGCCGACCGCAGCGGCTACGATGACGCCGCCGCCGGCCCCGCCACCACGTACATCCACTTTCTCCTCAACCAGCGCACCCTGCCGCTGGGCGCCAGCTTCCCCGCATGCGACGCGTCGCGCGTCGACGGCTGGTGCGAGCTCGAGACCTTTTTGCGCGTGCAGGACGCCATGACAGGCCGCGCCAAGTTCGACGAGGCCTGCTTCGGGCCCTTTACGGCGCAGCCCTACGGCACAATCACGGACGGCGCGCCAATCTAGGGAGGGGAGGGTTAATACCATGTATCTTCCTTTAATAGCCTTGGCATGACTTGTATTGGCGTTGGGTATTGTCATACGTCGTTTCCTTTTTTTCTATATAGCCTGTGTCTTGGAGTAAATACAAACCAACTGCGGCGTATCCCAAACCACCCCTGCTCGCCTACTCGCCTACTCTCCTACTCTCCTACTCTCTCTCCTCCACGACCAGACCCCACTCGTGCGCCTCGCGGCCGTACATGATGTCGTTGATCCACGACTTGATCTGCAGCGTGTACTTGCCGCCCTCGCCCTCGCCCACGGGCACCGGAATGTCCTCGCCGCGGTGGTGCACCAGCGACACGGGCGCCACAAAGTACGCGGTGCCCGCCGCAAACGCCTCCACGAGGCGGCCCTCCTGGTGCGCCGCCTGCAGCTCGCCAATCGTGTACCGCCGCTCGACCACCTCGACCTCGCCGGCCAGCCGCTCGCGCGCCAGCTGCACGATGCTGCGGCGCGTGACGCCGTCGAGGATCAGGCGGTCGTCGAGCGGGGCGGTGACGAGCTGGAGGGCGCCGCCGTCCGCGGCGGGCGCCCGGAGGACGACAAAAAAGTTGCTGGCGCCGGCCTCGGTGCAGTAGCCCTCGGGCCCGTAGAGCCACAGCACCTGGTGGAAGCCGCGCGCGCGCGCCTCGCGCGTGGCCTGCAGGCTGGGGCCGTAGTTGGCGCCGAGCTTGGCGTAGCCGAAGCCGCCGACCCACGCGCGCACCATGTCCTCGGGGCTCGTGTGCAGGCGCAGCCCGCCGACGGCCACGTTGAGCCGCGGCAGGTAGCCGGCCGTGATGAAGAGCAGGGCCGACCGCGGCGCCTGGATGCCCAGCTGCGGCTGCGTGCCGATCATGGTCGGCCGCAGGTACAGGTACGCGTCCGGCCCGCCGCCGCGCGGCAGCCACTTGGGCCCGTCCACGGCCATGAGCGCCACAATCAGCTTCTCGAACTCGACCGGGTCGAACGCCGGCAGCGAGATGCGCACCGCCGACGTCCGCATGCGCCGCGCGTTGCAGTCCGGCCGGAACAGGCGCAGCTTGTCGTCCACGCCGCGGTACACCTTGAGGCCCTCGAAGCACTCCGTCGCGTAGTGCAGCACCGACGCCGTCGGCATCAGCGACAGCGGGCCGTACGGCCGCAGCTGCGGCGCCGCCCAGCCCGTCTCGACGTTCCACTCGACCGTCACCATGTGGTCGGTGCAGATGGTCTCGGTGCCCGCGCAGGCGGCCTCGATGCTGGCGGGCACGGGCCGCGGGCTGGTGGTGAACTCGTAGGTGAGCTTGGAGGCGTCGAGTTCGGCTGTTGCGGGGTCGTTCTTCGCCTTGGCGATCTCTGCCTTCTCGTGCTCCAAGGCCTGGCCGGTCAGGTCCACGGACTGCTCGTTCTTGTGCTCGGCCGCCGCCGCCTCGGAGGCCGGGCTGGTGCCGTAGGTTGTTGCCGAGGGAGTCATTGCGAGAAATCGATGTTGGTGAGATGTTGGTGAGAAGGACGAAAAGGAGAAGACCGAGCCCAACGAACTTTACGGCGTAAAAGGAAGGAGGGGCAAAGATGGCAAGAGCTGTGTGAGAGACGTAGCCGAGCCCACGTTTCGCCCGCCGAGGAAGGAGCTGCTATATACCGAAAGAGGAAAGAGCCAGCTTGTGAGTCAGCTCAGAAACACAACCCAATGGACTGATAAAGTTGGGGAAACCGGGGCAAAAGTGGCCGAAGGTGTCAGGTCGGTAAAAGGTCCGAGAGCGGAGGTCGAAATATGCAGGGGAATAGCAGGACGAGAGACTTTGGGAGACGAGGAGAGAGTGAGAGAGAGAGAGAGAGTAGAGGGTGGTGACTCTTTTTTATCTTTTTATTTGGCTCCAAATAGACATAAAGGGCCAGGAAGTGGAGGCAGGAACAAACGGACCTGCCAAGGCAAAATAGAATGGAAGGACGAAGCGAACTAGAAGGAGTGGGGAGCTACAGAGAAGGAACGATTGACAGAACATGTGAGCAGAAAAATAGATGAAAATTAAAAAGAAAAGGCCAAGAAGGTAGACAAAAACAGGAAAGAAGGAACGAGCACCAGCCGCGCCCGAGTACGCCTTCCTCAGGGAGTGGCCAAGGCCTAGCAAGAAGGAGCACCCCACTGTCCCACGTCCCACGGCCGACTAACACGAAAGCCGCGCCAAAAAAATAAATAAATAAATAAATAAATAAATAAAAAAATAAAAAAATAATAAAAAATAAAAAAATGCCGGCGCGCCGCGCAGGTGGGTGCGAGGGAGGCGACAATAGAGACGTGGACACGCACGCTCTCGGAGTTGGGACGTTCCTTTTTCGACCCTTGTCCGGTTCTTTGTCCCCTTCTGGTATTGGTCAATGGCCGAACAGACTCCAACTCCAATTCTTGATAGCAGACACACGCCCCTCTTCCCATGCTCCCATGCATTCTGCAGGCCGACCTGTCTGCAGTCGAATCCTGCAGCGTGTCTGGGCATCGGGCAAGCTCGGCATGCGCATGGCTTCTCGAAGATTTCGTGCCCAGACCGGGCTTGTCAAGTAAAGGGCGTCTCGGCCGCCGCGCGTGCGGAGAACATTGTGTCGTCGGGGTGGTCTCTGATTCGGTCTACGGGCGGCCAGATATGAACATACGAAGTTTGGGACAGAATGAGACCATCCCCCATGCACAAAGACGAGATAAGGCCGGGAGGCAGGAAAGCAGTCGGCAGAGTCCGCTCTGTTGTGGCAGCGAACAAAGGTTGGCGCTTAGAAGGGACAGACACGATCAGCATAGAGAGAGCGGTGAAGCTGCTGAGAGCAATATATTCCAAGCGAATTATTACGGTATAAACAATGTTTGGTGTGTAATTACTACGTAGTCTTCTCTGATATACTTTTTTGTATTTTTCGGTTTCTTTTCCCCTTCTTTTGTTCTTCGATCCCTCTTCTCTTATGCCTCTTTTCTTTTGCCTTTTCTTATGCCTCTTTTCTATGACAAGCCGTGCTAGTCTCAGATGGGAAGGACGTTATAAACACAAAAGTCCGAGAACCCAGGCTAGTGGGTGCGCTTATATCCAAACTTTACGTATCTAGTCTCCGTTGGCCGTTTATGAATCTGATTTTCGTCTTCGAATCTCTTTTTCCACACAAAACTGGTCACAGGGTGTAATACTGCGCCTTGCCACGGCAGTTTATTTCGCGTCCACCTCTGCCTTTTAAGCCGCTTTCCTCGCCATGCTCATGGTCGTCTTGTCCCTACTCTTGATCCTTCTGTCTAACGCCATTGACCCTCCAGTGATCACCGCTGTCAAGTGTCCCTGTCACCGTGAGATCTTAGCAGCAGGTGAAGTAACCCTCCCATTCTTGCGTCATTCGCCTCCGATCTCGCCGTGAAGACACAACCTGGACGGGCCGCGCCCACAGGATCATGCAATGCAGACGTGAATCTGTCCTTCGCCGTAACCAATCATTTGAAGGCATCTCTTCCCATTCTGGGCATATCCGGGGAGGCGGTTCTTTATCGCCGGTAGGTTAAGTCCTGCAGCCGGTGGTTGCATCTGTGCCGAAGCCACACCAATTCCCGTTGCTAGCCGCAACTAGACGAGATAAAAGGCAGCCGAGCAATTGGATGACCCCAACAAATTACAGGTCACCTGAACCAGCCATTTAAAAGTCTCCGAGTGCAAACGGAGAAGACGCAGATCTGCAGCCTCTACGAATGTGCTCCCATCCTTTGCATAATGTTTGTGACGGGTCTGTTGAAGACCCAAATGTGGTATATTCCTTTCCTCTTGTTTTAGACGCCGAAAATCAAGAACAATCCCATGCAAGACAGAGACGCAGACTCAAACGAAATGGCATGACTGAATAAAAAAGAAACGACGACATAAAAAAAAGTTACCTCGTGGCCCACTTCTGCCGCCGTCTATCTGCTCGCCTCCTTCTGCCGCTGCTCCTCCTCCATCTGCTCACGCCGCCTGTGCGCCGCCTCCACGTCCGCCTTGGCCCCCTTGGCCCGCTGCCGCGCCTCGTACCGGTCGCGGCTGGCCAGGATGCGGTCCACAATCGTGCCCGCGTTGACGTCGGCAAACTCGTGCGGGCCCACCGGCTCGTAGATGCCCATGGCCTTGGGCTCCGTGTAGGGGTCGTACGTGAGCGGGATGAACGCCGTGGGGCCGTGGTAGACGGCGTCGGGGATGCCCCAGGGGAGCGACGACAGGTACGTGCGCGTGGGTGAGAAGGGCGCGCCAAACACGACGGCGTGGATGTAGCGGCACTGCAGCACGCAGAGGCCGCGCTCGTAAATGTTCATAATCGGGTAGTTGACGCCTTTCCACGCGTTGATGACCTCGTCGTCGTGCACGCCGGCCACCACAAACGCCGGCGGGTAGTCGCCCGCCGCCTTGCCCCGCCGCTCGGCCACCGCCTCGGGCGCATACCAGCCGTCGGCGCGCGCGCGGGCCGCCTCGGCCTCGTGCACCCGCTGCAGGAAGGCAATGTGGCCGCTCGAGAACAGGTCGAAGCCACCGTCGACGTACACGACGCGCTGGCCGATTTGTGGGCCGCGGCCCTTGACAAGCTCCGTGCGTGTGCCTTTTGCGTCAGGACCGGCCTCGGGGGCGGGGTCCTTCCAGAACCACACGTCGACGCCCGGCGCCTTGGCCGTCTTGTCCGTCGCGTACAGCCGCATCCGCTCCGCCATCGCCGCGCCCGTCGCCTGGCGCTCGGCGTCGGTGCCCGGGCCCTCGCGCCCCGCCAGCGTCTCCGCCAGCGACCGGATAAAGTGCGTCTTCGTGCACAGCAGCATGCGGCCGACCAGGTCCGTCGTCGAGATGCTCGGCGTGCGCTTCACCACCTTGAACCGGTTCGCCGCCTTGACGAACCGGTAGCAGTCCTCGCCGGACCCGTCCGAGGTGATGTCGTCGCCGTGCACCACGTAGCGGCAGCCAAAGTGCGACACCCACGCGAGCGTCGTGACGTACGGCGCATTGGGCACCGACTGCGTGACCCAGCGGCAGGCCTCGACGGCAATCAGCCGCTCGCGGAGGTTCATGACGGTGGGGCCCTTGTTCTCGAGGATGGCCTCGTCCGAGTGCACGCCAATGTAGAGCTCGTCGCCGAGCTGGCGCGCCTGGACAATGGCGCCGGCGTGGCCTGCACACAACGAGTTAGCCCTGCGCCGGCAAGGAACGAGTACCAGAAGCAAAAAAAGCACTACGAAGCAAGTCGGCCTCACGCACCATGGTGGAAAAAGTCAAAGCAGCCGTCGACCCAGAGCCGGCCGTCGAGCAGCTCCGGCGCCGGCTCGCCAGGCGGGGCACCGTCGGAAGACATAGTCGATGGGGTGGGTGGTAGTGTGTCGGTGAGAGAAGCAGGGGTAAGGATGGCCTCCTAGCGGGAACGGTGCAGCTTGCAAACAAGGAGAGGTTGCTTGGGAGAAGCTTGGAGAGAGTCGTTTGGCCAAGGAGAGGTTGTAAAGTCGTAAAGTTGGTGAAGCGTTCACATGGAAGGGACGTGGGAGTTGCCCCTTCCGTTCTGCACTAGTAATTCAACCGTTTGTGGGTAGCTCCTTCCCCTATACGGGATGGTGGGATATTATAGAGCCCAGGCAATTCAACAGAAAGCAACGGCAAACGGTGCACGTCTTTTCTCGATAAGACATGTCTCTTGTTGTGCGCTGCAATTGTGGTAGTGTCAACCAGCTACCCTTGACATTTACCCGTTGTCGACATCGACAGCAGAATCGGTGCACTGGTCCCGAATGCAGGCCGAACGTACCGCTCTGTTGCTCCCCGCTAGATTTTGAGCTCTGGGAGCTGCTCCAGTAGCGCCTTCCCTGCGCCCGTTCCTGCCCGCGCCGTCCAATACAGGCCCCACGTTGGCACACGGCAAGAGCATACGAGGTGCGACAGCGCGTCCGTACATATCACGAAGCTGTAGCACGGCTGACTTGAGGTCTCTCCATTGGACAATGTAGGCTGACATTGTGGTTGTGGTATGCCTGTACTCCGTACGTTGGGTGCAGCTATTGAAAGTAACTTACGTGCTGTCGCTTCAAAGTGCTAGTACTCACATGGAATTCAAGACGTTAAAGTCAAACGTTTCTAATTAAACTGCAAAATATGATGAAAATAAAATAAAACGCTACCTGCATCGTCCTTAAACATACAAGAGTGCCCTGCGTGATCCCTATCAAACAACAAGCAAGATAAATATAGAGGGAGACATAGAAACCAAATCCTCCAAACAGCCATGGTATCCGACATCTACTGTGGGTAATACCTGCCCTTTTCCTGTTTTCTGTACGCCCTCCTCCTTCCTTTGCACACCCCCTCTACCGCTTCTTGACGCTGGGCCGCGGCTTGCATTCGTCTGGCAGCACGGGGTGCAGCATGATCTTGGTCGGGTATTGCGGGTTGTTGCCCTGGTAGCCCTTGGCCCAGTCGTAGGACACGGCGTACACAAAGACCTTGCCGTCGCGGTTGAACTTGGCGGACGTGATGCTGCCGCCGACGGACGGGTAGCCCTTGAGGCGGTGCTTGGCGTCCTTGTCCCAGAAGTGGAAGGTGCCGTCGGAGCCGGCGGTGGAGAAGGTGCCGTGCGCCGGGTTGAAGGAGATGTCGTTGACGGCGTGGACGAGCGTGGTGTTGCCCTGGGGCGGGTCGCGGTGGCAGCGGAAGGAGAAGTTGGAGCTCGCGTCCTTCTCCTCGACGTACTGCATGGCGCAGCGGCCCTCGATGCTGCCAATGGCGAAGCCGGCCGAGTCGTTGAAGCAGGTGACGACGCGCGTCTGCCACTTGAGCGGGCTCTGCAGCGTCTTGTAGAGCTTGGTGGGCTCCTTGAGGTTGATGACGTTGATGTAGCGGTCGGCGGTGCCGACGACGAGCAGGTTGTCCTTGACGTCCATGGTGTAGACGCGCTCCTGGCACTGCACGGCGGCCACGGGCTGCTGCTGCCGCAGGTCCCAGTACTTGATGGTCTTGTCCCACGAGCCCGTGACAATCATCTGCTGGCCGCCGTCAATCTCAAAGAACTTGACCGAGCGGATCGGCTGGTCGTGCTGCGCCACAATCTCGTTCTTGCCCGACTCCAGGTCGCAGAGGCGCGCCTGGTTGTCCGCGCCCGCCGACACCACGCGCTTGCCGTCCTTGGCAAAGTGGCAGCTGAAGACGGGCGCGTTGTGCTCGTACATGAGGCGGCCCTCGGAGGCGCCCGTGCTGGTGTTGACCTCGTAGATGCGGACCTTCTTGTCCCACGAGGCCACGCTCATAAAGTCCTTTGGGTCGTTTGTGTTGGGGTTGAAGGACAGGTCCGAGATGCTGTCCTCGGGCGGGTTGGGCACGGCCACATCGCCCTTGAGGTCGCCGACCGTGGCGCTCGCCTGTGTCGTGGCGGCCGAGCCAAAGAGAGACATGATGGCGGTAGGGACGTAGAACAGGCAGAGGACGTGTCGTGTGACGCGTGGATGTCGCGGAAAGAGAGGGACGTCGCCGGATCCCTCTCGTCGGCCAGAGACGGGCTTGTTGTGTCTGCTCCTCGGGGGGCGTACCTGTGCGGCGGTGGACCAGGTCGGAGGCAAATGCAGTCAGGAGCCGGTGCGGTAACCCGGGGATGTTCGGTGAGTCGTCTGCAAAATGTGTCGCGTGGAGACGTGGACGATGGGACGGTCGTGGGTGGTGGAAAGAGGCGAAACGAGCAAAGAATGGAACGGCAAGAGAAGAGCCCTTGTGATGCTTTGCGTGCCTTCCGTCTGTCCCTCTCGCAGCTTCTGGGTCGTCCCTTCTGAAATTCCCACCCAATTTTTTTAGCGCGTCAAGGCTGCTTGCACTGGCGGTGGCTGGGCGGAAAGGCGCAACAGCTTGAGCTCCAGCGGTGGCACGCTACTGGCGGCGTACTTAAGGAGGTACGGTAGCTTTTGTACCTCGCAGGTTGAACCATGGGACGTGACGATGACAAGCACCAGATGCGCAGTATCCTGTCAGGCAAACATAAGCCTTGGAATCAACAAGAATCGACCAATATAATTGTCGGGAAGCAGAAGCTCTTCTCTGCCTACCAGCCCGTCCTGGCTGCCTTGGGTGGACTTGGTGCCTGGCAGGCTGCGTCTTCTGGCTGGCTGTGAGTATTACATAATACACGCCAGACGCGGACGGGCTCTCACCGCCTTTCCGGCAGAATAAGTCTCCACACAAAATTCTGCTATGAAAAACACATTTTCGAACCTTTTTTTTTTTTTTTTTTGGCTTCCCTCTCTCCTCTTCTTATCTCTTTTTTTCGCCAAGTCTCCTCGTCCGACCAAATCGCCGTCGAAGCATCAACGGAGACGGGCGGGCTCGGTCTCGCTCGTCTCGACCACTGCTCAGCTTTGGGAGAAAGTCCCCGGACAGTCTTTTTTTTTCGAAAGAAGGAAAAAGCGCTGCAGAAATGCGCCGCCGTAACGACACCTGCGGCTGATCTCTGCCCATGCGAGGCCTCTCACTTATTCTTCTCTTTTTCCCACACCCCTTTTCTGTTGGTTTTCTTCCTGCGACTCGTCGTCTTCCCATCTAAGCCCGTCTTTTCCTGAGTCTGCTCCGTCGACTGGGGAGCCATCCGTCTTCCATTCCAAACTCTTCTGTCGTTTCTTTTCTGTTCTTCCGCACGTGCCACCCCGTTCGGCTTCCTTTCCTGCGTCGGGCTGTTTTGCCCTTTTCTACCTGTTGTCTTACTCCAAACTCGCTCTCTTTTTTGTTTTGTGTCGTTCGATGTCTGTTTTCCCGTTCAAGTCTCTTCTGGCGCGGCTGTGTTGTATTCCGAATTGCGTTTCGGGTCCATGAGGGAGTTGTCTTGTCGAACACCGTTCCTTTCCTTGTTTGCTTTCTTTTTTTGGGCGGCTGCTGCCCTTTTTTCTTTCGATCGGCCGCATGAAGGGGGACCAGAGATGGTATGCGATCAAGGCACTACTTTGGACGTCTTGGTGCTGTCGTTTTCTTCTACTTGGTTGTGGTATTTTTGTTCAATTTCGGCTTTTACTCATGCAGTGGATGGCACCACCTATGGACGAAGATATGAGTCCGCTGTCATTCTGCTGTGTGAGTAGGGCTGGAGGTTGGCAATTGTATCGAGCCTTGTGGGTGGCACGGCGGTTGCTTTGTCCATTTTGCAGTGCCGGCGTCCGTGCCGGAGGTCCTCTGGATTGGCCGTTGCGGAAAGGAGGAGGTACCAGCAGTTCTCGAAAGGAGATGAGTGGCTGAGGCAAAGTGGCGGGTAGTAAGCTTGGCGGCGTTATTATCTCGGACGATCCAGACGGGGTTGGGGCTTCACGGCTTGTGTTGTTGAGATGGGATCCTAGATGGCGATGATCGTTAACGAAGAGAGCGGGGAGATCTCAGAAGAAGAGGGACGGGTAGCTCTCTGCCGGGAATGGAGGCTGGGGAGGCGAGTCGGTGGAAAAGACGGTCGGAGGGGGAAGACGCCTGGCAATGATCCGGTTGCGGAGCAGGAGACGGACGAGATGGGTGGGTTGAAGGGGATGAGGGGATGCCATCTTGCAGAGAAAGGATGGGAGGCGGAGGAGACGAGGATCTCGGGCGGGGAGTGTTTCGTCCATTTTTATAGGCATGCGATTGCTCGCCAGATGCAGAAATGCCTCTTCTGGCGAGTTACTCGATGGGGCTTATTCTCGGAGCGGGGAGGCTTCACACTTTGATCGACCTCTTGTCTGTCACCTGCCTACTGTCTTGGTTCTTGACTTGGAGAACAGGATGCGAGGCTGATGACGATGGAGGCTGCTGGCCGCCGACACTTGACAAGCAGATTGAGGAAGCGAGACGCCAGACACTCTTCAGGAGTTGCTTTTTTCGTCTTCGGGAAAGGCTACGCCGACTTGTCTTTTGTTTTCCTTGACTTGTTTTGTCTTGGGTGCTGCGTGCCCTGAGGACTTTGTCCTTCAGGACCGTCTGGGGGCTGTTTTCGCGAGGGCTCTGTTATCTCTGGGGTTGCCATCCACCAAAGTTCCACATGATGATTCATACATAGAGTCAAGCCCTGATCTGGATACAATCCAGTGTGATGACTCAACGTACATGCGTTATGGTTTCTGAACGAACTTTTGGCCGCGTTTGTGTCAAGTGGCGACGCGTTTGTTTCCTGTTACCCCGACGGTCAATATTGTCAAAATTGATGAAATAATGTTATAAGAAATAATTTAATAGTATACTATCCTATCATGACAGGGTATCTGATACCTTCGTGACTGCATATTCCCAACCGTACTTGCAAAATGCCGAGATAAACGCCGTTGCTCTAAACCATCCAAAACCTCCCAAACCACAGTGATATAAAAAAAGCCACAGCCAAATAATGACAAGCCACCCCCCTCACCTCACATCAACCCACTCAGGACCACTTTGCCCACATTGGCCACCTCCGTCTTGACGCCCCCGCGGCTGTGCTCCTCAAACTCCTTGACCACGTTCTGCACCAGCAGCTTGCGGACACGGGCGTCCATCTTGCTGAAGAGCTCCAGGACGAGCGGCGTGCAGTCGCGGGGCGACGCGATGAGGCTCAGGACGCGCTGGTAGGTGTCCATGAGGACGTCGCAGAGCGTGGAAAAGGTCTCGAAAAAGTCTGGGTCAAAGGGCAGGCTGGGCGTGAGCAGAAAGGTGTACTCCTCGCCGGGCAGCAGGTCGGTGTTGTTGTCGTAGTAGGTGGCAAACGCGGTCGAGGTGACGTAGCCGGTCATGGACGAGGTGCCGATGCCGCCGCTCAAGCCGCCCAGCCCGCCGACAAGGCCGCCGGAACTGGCAAGGGCCGCGGCGCCGCTCGGCAGCGGCGGCACGCCTCCGTGTCCGTGTCCGTGTCCGCCGTTCATGCCATGGCCATAGACGCTGCTGGCACTCTCGCTGTTAACGAGGGTCAGGGCGCTGCCGCCCAGGCCGTCGGACAGCCCCGACGTGCTGCCGCCGCCCGACGACGAGGGCGGCACCATGCTGCTGCTGGCGGCCCCCGACGCGCCGCCCAGGCCAAGGCCGAGGCCGAGGCCGAGGCCGAGCCCCGCGTGGGCGCCGCCGCCGCTGCTGCCGCTGCTGGCACCGGCACCGACGTTGCCCGCCGTCGCCATGCTGCCGTCGAAGCTGCTGCCGAAATCGTTGGACCCGGACGCCGCGCTGCTGCTCGTGCGCCGCACCTTGGACCCGGGGGCGCGCCGGAACATGTTGGGCAGGCGTGCGGCGCGGGACAGCGAGCCGGCGCCGCTGCCGGAGCCGGTTTCCGAGTGCAGCTGCTGGAACGACTCGAACTCGGTCAGCAGGGCGCCCAGACTGCGGAGCAGCTCGATGACGTTGGCCGAGTTGAGGTCGACGACGACGGGCAGCGACAGGCCGAGCAGCAGATAGTTGGTGGCGCGGCGGGTGAGGCGGCGGGAGTCAAAGTAGGACATGCGGTTGATGTCGGGGCGGTCGAAGCGCAGCGTGTTGAACCAGTAGACACGGCCCTCGTATCTATCGAGAGTTAGGGACTGTACATGGGGAGGGGGAAAAGAAAATAGGAATAAAACAGAAAACAAAAAGGGAGACTCACGCCTTTCGTAGATAGTCCAAGGTGGAAATGCGCTTGCTAACCATCTCCTGGATGTGAGCGTACAGCACTGTGCCCTCAGAGGACGCGGCCACGACCGCCGGGTGCAAACTGGGGCCGGTCACAACGGAGAGACCCAGTCCCGTGGTGGCGGGCGTGGAAAGCACGCCGCTGAGCATTTTGGTGGGGGCGGCCGAAGCAGACGGATGAGAAAAATTGTGCGTAAAAGAAGAGCCTGTGACCGGGCTGGTCGGCACAATGGTGGTGGCAGTCGTCGAGGCGGAGGATAACGTGGCGGTCGTGAACGTCGACCCGGTCTTGACGGGCGACGCGCTGGGACTGCTCGACGGAACGACGTGGATGTTGGGCGACGCAAAAGTGCGCTCTGTGGCCGATGCAGTGGCTGAGGCCCAGTCGGACGGCAGGGGCGGCGGCCAGGTGTCTGCGGTGTTGGTATTGGTGTTGGTGTTTGTGCTGGCGATGTAGCTGACGCCTTCAGCGTGTCCCACGTTCCCCGCGATTCCCTTTTTCGGACTCTCGTTGCTGCTGCCAAAAGCAATGCTGCTGGCGCTCTTGTGGCGCTGGTGGCCGAAGAGCGAGCCGATGCCGGAGCTTCTGGTGCCGTTGGCCGTGGACGTGGAAGCGGACGTCGACGCGGACGTGGACGTGAAGTTGGCCGACGTCAAGGTCGAGCCGCGGCTGCGTGTGAACGAGGCCTTCTTGCTCAGCGATGGCCGGCGCTCTTTGGTCAAGACGTTGGGCCTGTGGCGCTCGCTGCTGCTGTTTCCGCCGCCGGTCAATATAGACGGCACGAAGGGAACGGTCGGGAGCGGCGGTGTGGGGATGGCGGGCGGTTCCCGTTGAGGCACAAACGACGAGGCGGATGCGGAGAAAAAGGGGGAGGACGCGGACGGCGGATGGACGGTGCGGAAGGCTTCGCCGGCGCTAGTCGTAGGCCGAGATCGGGGCTGTGCGGAGGAGGGTGCGTGGACGTATGCGGCGGTGGTGTGGACAGACAGTGGTGTGTGAGGCGGCACGCTATCTGTGTACCTCGTGTTTGTGGTTGTGGTCGAGTCCGTGGTTGACGTCGTGTTGAAGACGGTTGAGAAAAGGGGACCCGCATTGTGGGTCGCCAGGGTCGTGCCTGCCGTTTCTCGACTGGCTGCAGCGGGTGCCATGCTGTAGTATTTCGTACTGGACCCTTCCTCTGTCCCGTCCCTCCTCCCTTTTTGGTGCCACTTTTTGCTCCTTCCCTTCTTAGCGACCCTCTGGCCCCTGGCCTAGCTTTCCGTGTTGCTTTTCCCTTCGTCTCCTCCCAATGTGTTTGTCTGGATTGAGTTTCTTTTTGTTTTTGTGCTTGCTTCGGTTGTACAAATCGCTGGTCAATACTGCCGAGCTTAAAATTTTGCTGGTTTTGGCGCTCTCTTTACGGGACGCAAGCTGGCAGTGTGTACCAAATTGTGCGGGCGGCCACACCCCAAGCGCATCTTGTTTTGGCAGGCGCGACCGTAGTGACCACAGCCGATCACGGGGTTCAGGAGTAGAGGCAAGATCCAGCTCGCGACTGAGAAGACCGAGAGGCGGCACGCGGCTGGCGACTGATGGCTAATGGGCGCTACAAATGGTGTTGGAACTGGTGGTTGTTTGGGAAGGGTGTTCTGAAAACGGCGATATTGTCCAGGTTGTCCAGGCTGGCGTCGATCTCGAGAATGACGGTGATGGCTGCAAACTGCGAACGAAACGAAGGCGAAAAGAGATAAAACAAGGGCAATTATACGGTAAACAAAAGGAAGTTCGAGATTCGCGACAGCGGCTCAAAAATGAAAGGCTAAAAGAAAGAAGCAACGGGAAGAGAAGAGGCAAAACACACAAGGTAGATCAGAGAGAGAGAGAGAGAAGGCATTGGACTGAAGCAAAAGAAAAAGTGCTTTAATGGGTATATAAGCCAAGTTGTGTATGCTCCCCCGAGAAAGCAAGCATACGACTTGGCGTGTGGCTCGTCGAAGGGTGAGAGAATAAACGCTGTCCGGCTCGGAATACGGATACGATATTGCAAAAGTCGTGTCTAATAAGTGACTTGGATCCGCCGGTGCAGGAGGCATTCGCAGCTAGTCGCTACCAAAAACGAACGAGACGGACCGTGGGCTCGACTATGGTCGTATGGCATATGGCAAATGATCAGGCGTGGTGACCAACGAGAAAGGAGCGGTAAGGTGATAGGATGAAGAGGTTGCGTCCTTTATTGGCACTGATCCTTCTGAAATCGAAAGATACGGCATGAGCAGTCTCGATCGTCGCGAGGGCAGAGTTTTGACCTTGCCAAGAGCACGGAGCACGAGTTTAACAAGAGTTGACCCAGGAGTCTTCGAGTAGGAACCAGGATCACCGGTATCCTACATACGCCTGCACGTTCACCGTTACATCAGTGCCGCAAAATGCAGATGGGTGACTCTGGCAGACAGGGAAGGGGTCCAGACGAGGGCGTAACAGCTGCCGTCGATCATTCTGCTGCGAGCCGACAAGCGAAGACAATTCACAAGGATGGGAGAAAATGCTCCAAGGACCCAGGGCAACACGAAAACAGATGATATAAAATCTACGAAGAATCCAGAGCTCAGTAGGATGCTCACAGATAGCCACAAGGACATGCAAGACGTGCTTCAATCACTTTGCGCTAGAGTGGCAGTTGCAACCCTGTCTTTGACACGCGCTCACACCCCCGTGCTCGTGCGTTGTGTCCTTCCTGTCGTCCTCGGGTCATAGCGACGAAAATGACAAAGACTGCATCAAACGTGGGCGGCCTGGACGGAGAAGGGAGGGGCTTTGCCAGACGAGGCTTTGCAGCGTCTCATCATGTCTCAATCGCATCGACCAGTCGTATCTTTGCAGGCAAGAAATAGTTAGGAAAGGCAAGACGTTGTGACAGAGGCACAGTCAAATTGATTACAAGAGCTATAAGGTACGCAGGCGGAAAAATAGGTAAGAATGGGGACATGGCCGTTGCCATTTTCTCCGTCTTCCTTGCCTGCCGTTTTGGAAACCGTCCCGAAACGAAACAGATAAAATCAGGTCATAAGAGGACTTGTGCAAGGATGAAGAAAAAGAAAAGACAAGAAAACTAAAGTCGGCTCGCTCGCCGACTAGGTGAAAAAGAAAGAAAAAAAAAAAAGAGCAATCATGATCCGTTTCATAAAAATAACGTTGACAACCGTTACGCCGTCTTGGGCGCCGCGGGCGAGCCGGACAGGTCGTCCAAAAGACCCTTCCACAGATCGCGTATCATACCAGACTCGGGTGCCTCGCTGCCCGAACTGCTGCTGCTGCTGCTGCTGCCACTTGCCTCGACGCCGCCGAGGTGGGCAAACTTGAGCTCCACGCCGTCAACGCCCGTGCCCTCAATCTCCGTCAGCGCCGACGCCGCCACAACATTCTCAGGGTGGGCCGCCACCACCACAATCTCCGGCTGCGCCAGCGGGCCGTCAGCAACCTCCGGAGCATGGCCACTGGCGGCCGTGCGGTCGGGCGCATAGTTGTCCGGCAGGAGCGGCACACGCAGCGCCAGGCGGCTGGCGGCCGCGGCGGCCTCGCGCTCGGCCTCGCCGGCCAGCGAGGGCATGACGGCGTAGTCAATCGTGCTGACGTCGAGGCGGGCGTCGCGCGGGGTCGTGGTGCGGAAGGTGAAGGACTGCATCAGGGGCACAACACGGTTGCGCGAGGGCACCGGAGTGGGTGTCGGACGGTGGGTCATGGTGAAGTGACGGCTGTTCTGGTAGGGTGGGGTCACCGTGTTAGTCCAACAAACGAATGCAAAAAACGGCTCAAGGGAAGCTCGTGCAGCGCGTGGGGTCACGTCTTCGGCAATCGAGTAACGTACATCATCCCGTTCACCGGGCTCCGTGCGACTAGCACCGGTGCTGGCATTGGTCTGGTGAGTGGATGTGGCGGCAATGTAGGCCGGTCTGGCCACAGACGGATGGGAGCCCAGAGACCGGGTGAGCTTGCTGATTGGTGCTGTCACGCGAGTCATGCTGAATGTGATGAAAGAAATAGGCACGGAGGTTGAAAGAAAGAATCGATCGACAGAGACGATGTTGTGAGATGAAAGATGTAAGATGGAAAGACGGGAGATTAAAAGGTCGATACACTGGATGCTGGCGGTCAATAAAGAAGCACGGTGTGGGACGTGGTCGGAAGTCCGTTACGTAGGAGATGAAGAGAGAGGGCGGAATTGAGTAGACGTAGGAGACGGTAAAACGAGTCGTGCGAAAAGTCGAGATAAGAAAATGGCAGAATGCTCGGAAAATGGGACGACAAAGGACGCGCAGGAAAGAGGGGGACGACCACTTCGCTTTATGGGTGTGCCGTGAGGAAGGCGCAGGGCAGCAGAGTTGGGGGGATGACCATGGAGGGTGGTGATATGTGTGCTATGCCTAGCTCAGATCTGGCTGGGAAAGAGCTATGGGAACCTCTGCGGAGAACGACGTACTCCGTACTCCGTTCTCCGTCGTCCTTCCAGCCCACCTTCCCGATTACCATTTCCCAACCAATAGCCGGGACCCACAGGTGCTCTTACCACACCACAGGGGTTGGGAAGCCACGAACGAGTCCTACGATGATGTCTTGCCTTTGCTCTTTGAGACTCGCGCGACTTCCGTTGGCGACGAGTAAGACCACCGTTGCGGTTTCCTTTCACGTCTAGGATGGCTGCAGGTAGTTGCCCCTATTCCCGTCGTCTACGTGACCTGCTTTTTTCTTCTTTGTTGCATCGCCCTTTGATGTCGAAAATGGCGGTGAAACAGGTGCTACAGATGTCACACCCTAACAGTAGAGCAGAATACAAATGCGCAAGACGCGTACCTGACAATGCCGCAGAACCAACGGACCGTGAGTGACGGCGGCCAACCGCACATTCCACAAGTGTCTGCCTGCTAGCAGTCATCCGCCTTTTGCTTCCAAAATTCGTCTTCCCCGTTTCCCCTTTTCTGTCACTTTCTGTCTCTCTGCCTCTCTGTCTCTCTGTCTCTCTCAACAACATCGACCAAAACAGCGGTCACTGGTCCGCCCTGTCCAGCACACCTTGACTCTTGGGATCCTTGGATCCATGGTATCTCTTGGATCCAGCCCACAATTTTGGGCAACGATGTGCAGCCCCCCTGGCATGGGGCCCGCTTCGTGCTGAGAGAGGCCCAAGCTTTCGAGGTGCACAGTTACGGCAACTATTCCTCTTTTGTGCCCATCCATCTAGAACATCGACGTGCCCATTGTCACCGCCCCTCCCCAACAGAAATAGCAATATTAGCAAAGCCGGCACGATCAACTGGTGCTCACCGCAGGGTGGCTCGGCGGCCATGGATTCCAATCAGCAAGCTAGCCATTTCCATACCACGAACACAGCCGTGCCAGGGATCTTTGTAGGATGCGGCACACCAGCGACACCGGCGAACGGCCCAGCATCCGCGACCTTGGCTCTTGGCTCGGTGTGTGTGGGAAAATTAAACCGTTTACGACGTACTTCCGTACTCTTGCTGTAGATACGGCAATTGATCTATCTTACTACTCGGCAGCCGATGTCTGAGCTATCAACCAGTCGGCCAGACTAGCTTTAAGGTGCTGATAAACAATACACAAAGTGTGTGTCGATGTTCCTCGATCAGATCATTTCTAATGATACAACCGCCTGTCTCCATTTGGACTGCGAGGCATGTTGTACTTTTGATGAGCTGGCCGTGCTGCACGGATTTTATTTGGCGAATGGAGTAACGAGCCACTCACCGCCAAGTGCAACGGGTGCACATCTCGTACCATTTGTCATCGCCCATGTCAGATATCTGTGCCTTTCAAGGTATCACTTGTATCCAGACCCTTTCCGAGAATGAAGCAATAGCAGGTTCAAGAGAAGTGAAGATGGTATTTCATGTATCCCTTCTGTCCAGGACATGGACATCTATAGAACGGCTAAAACACGCACCCTATTCTGTATAGTCTATATCCTCGAGTCTATTGAAAGATGGCTTGAAACGATTCGCTCGATCCTCGGTCTTGTCGTTGTCTGGAGAAGAGGGCATCAAGAGGAAAGGAAAATAGAAAACAACCACCTCTGCTGGCTCGTCTCGTCTGTATTTCTTCTTTCGTATATTCATCCCTTTCGGTTCGTGCGAGGAGTGTGGGTATAGTGGAAGGTGGCCCGCCGAGGGGAGAACAGAAAATGAATGGAAAAAGACAAAAAAAAAATAGGAACGAAGAAAACAAATGCATTCCGTATGCGCCCCAAAACTCCGTACCAGAAAATACCAAACCTATTTTGCCGCTAGTAAAAGAGAAAAAGGAGAAGAGAGACGGAGAAAAACTTTTTTGTAGAACCCCCTTAACCCGTTTTGTATCCCATAGATGTAATTGCTCCAAAATATGCCGAAGAGGAAGAGGCCGTAAAAATGCAACGCTCGTGAGATAGGAAGTATATGCTGTGTGAGGAGGAAAAAAACGTGTCGCTGAAAGACGGTCGGTTCGTGAGTCGTGGTTGCGTCGGGCGAGAGGAACGGAACAATGCAATGGTGAGGAGATGGCGTGACAAGGCTTATTGCGCCATCTTCATCGACTCGCCCTGGCCGGCACCCACCGCGAACGGGTTGCCGGCCGCGGCCACGGCGGCGGCCGTCGCAGACGACATCAGCCGCTCCCGTTCCTTCTCCTCGGCAAACACGCGCCGGCTCATGGCCAGCACGGCCTCGAAGCCCTCGCGGCCCTTGACGGCATTGTCGTGGAACCGCGACACCAGGCTGTCCTCAATCGCATTGCGGATCCGCTGCCAGCCGCCGCACAGCGCCGTGATCTTGGCGTCCTGCACAAACTTGGTCTGGTTGGCCGCCGCCTCCGACGGCTGGTACACCACCGTCTCCTGCACGCTCAGCAGGTTGGACCAGGTCAGGTTCTGGCTGACCATGATGACGGAGCGGGCGTTGGGGTCGACATAGGACGTCTCAAACACCTGGCTCTCGCCGTTGTTGCAGAGGGCGCTGCCAAACACCGTCTTCAGCCAGTCGGGCACGCTCTGCTTGCATGTGATGAGGCGCTCCGTGCGCAGGACGCCGGTGGCCGGGTCGACGGTGCGCGAGAGCGTGTCGACGGCAATGACGTGCGTGGACTTTTCGTTCCATGGGCAGTACTTGCGCCAGTTGGCGGTCGACACTTCCTCCCAGGAGTAGTCGAATGTGCAGGTGTTGGAGAAGACCTTCATGGCGGCGGTTGTGTGAGGACAGGTGGGAAACGAGTAAGAAGGCCGGTTGGTCGCGGACGCAAAACGGAGAACACTGGCAAGAGGTGTTCCGCGCAGGCGATGCCTATCAAGAGAGGGCGAGGAGGAGGAGGAGGTCAGGTATTCGGGGGATTTCGTCGAGAGCGGTCAGACACAGGTAGTCGGTTGAGCGATATCTGATTGTCGTTTTTCTTCGTAGTATATTGCGCTGCAGCCGTAGTCCGGTGAGATCGACAGGCTGCTTAAGGAGAAAAAGCGAGTGTGGGTTCAAGAGAGAAACGGTTTCTCTTGTCGATGTGTCGTAGGGTGTCGAAATGAAGGAATGAAGATGGAAGTTCAAATCGAAATCGAAAAGCTCAAGCCGGAAGTTGGCAGTCGGGAAGAAAAGGATGTGCGCGTCTTTTATTGCAACGGGCAGGAACAACCAAGGGTCGACCCTGTAATACGTACTACGGGGGGCACCACAAAATTTTCGGCGTGACTCCCCCTCGGCTCCCCTAAAAATTTTAACCTGCCTCCTGCCTTTTTTATTTCCAATTTTTAGCAGCCGCCCTCCCCGAGTTGCCCTCATAGAAGGCACGCGAAATCTTATCGGAAAGAGCATTGGACGTGGCGACAAAACCAGGTCTCTTATTGGCTGGACGTGCCTGCAGTTTGGCCAAATGTGGACTAGCGCGTAAACACATGAAAAAACTTCGGAAGCAACGCGGGGGCAGGAGGGGACGCAAAAGAGGGTGGGCGGTCTGGGTGACGTTGTAATTAGCGTGTCCAGGCGCTGTAATACGTGGGCGGAGAGGCCGATTGCGCCCCTTCCACAACCCCGAATTGCCGAGCGCCAGAGACCGACACCAAACTGACATCAGTGACGAAAACAGCACGCTCAGGCCCGTGTTGAGGACTATTGCATGCCAGCTACGCCGTAATTACAGTGGCCTCGACGGTCCGAAACATCCCCCAAAGACACTAAATTCCAGACTGCGGTGCACCGCCGCGCCTGGATACATCTGTGCCGATCACAAGACCGTTTCTGGAGCTCGCCTTAAGTCCCATAATAACTGTATGATGACATAATTCAGAACATCCCCATGGTTTCTTCTCGAAAGTTGGTACTTCTGGCATTGGGTATTCTCATATTCACTCTTTTTCTTGTATTTTCTTGTATTTACTTGCTACGATCCTTTCTTGTGACTAATACATGCCCATTGGCAAAAGTAATGGTAAAACGATGCTTTGCTGCATACCTCCATTTCCAGGAGACAACCTGCAAAAGACAATCACAAGGGCGGCAGCTGACCTGTCCTGAATGCACGAAGATGTCGGATACCGCCGGGCCCGTGGCATCCGTAATCTCCGTAGCTGCAGGACCCAGGCTCCCAGGCTGCCCAATGGAAAGTAAACGGTAGGCCGTACTTCAACGAAACTAACAAACGCAAGCCCAAATCATACAGGCTGGTTTCACAGCTGCTGGGGCATCGCCTTCGCTTAGTAGTCATCGCCGCGGCTGATGACCTCCTTCACATTGTGACGGAGAAGAATGGTCTGGGTGGTTAGCGAGCGTTCGGGTTGGCAAGAAACGGTCACGACACAGCATCTCGTTTCAAACTTACATGCTCGAACTGGGCAGTGTACGAGCCCTTCTTATCCACCAGGGGCGGGTAGGCCTCGACCACGCCGTTGCTGACGAGGTTGTTCAACTGGGCACGTTAGTATTGTGGTCCCGACAGGGATGGGATATCAACGGTCAACACAGTGCAGTCAACTCACCCCCAGCAGGTACTTGTCGTGGCCCAGGCGGTCAATGTACCGGCGACAGAACGGCAGCGTGCCAAAGTTCTTGTTGATGACGTTGAGCACCGTCTTGGCCGACTGGATGCGCAGCGGCACGTTGGGCGCGTCCGGCCGCTTGGCGTAGTGCGACACCTCGCCCTCGTCGCGCACGTAGCCGTTGCCCGTGCTGCCAAATGTTTCAATGGCATACACCTCGCCCTCCTCCATCTTCGTCGTGTCGTTCGTCTTGACAATCGGCACGCTCTTGGTGCCGTGGATGCTGTAGTGCTCGATCGTGTGCCCGTTGAGGTTGCGGATCGACTTGATCGGGTACGTGGTGCCGTCGAGCTCAATCTCGTACGACTCCATCGTCTCCTGGATGGCCGCGCCAATCTCGCCCAGGCGCACGTCGATGCCCGCCTCGCGCACGCCCGTGTTGGTGGCCTCGCGCACCGCCTCCAGCAGGTTGTCGTACTTGGGGTCAAAGGCGATCGTGAAGGCGCTGTCCACAATGTAGCCGTTGACGTGCACGCCAATGTCGACCTTCATGACGTTGTCTTGTTGCAGGATCGTCTTGTTGCCCGCGTTGGGCGAGTAGTGCGCCGCAATGTGGTCCAGGTTCAGCCCCGTCGGGAAGCCCATGCCGGCCACCATGGCGTCGCCCTCCTCCAGGCCCGGGTGGCCCACCAGGGCGCGGACGCTGTCCTCGATGCCGTTGGCAATCTCGGTGAGAGACTGGCCCGGCTTGATGTTCTTCTGCGCCCACTGGCGCACCTGCCGGTGCGTCTCGGCCGCGTGGCGGTAGTCCTTCAGGTAGTCCGACCGCAGGCTGTCCAGGTGGCGCTTCTCCTCGTCGGTCGTGCGGTAGGCGTTGTCGTTGACGTACGGCACCTCCTCGCCCTTGGGGTAGGCGCCCGCGGGGAAGAGCGTCGACATCAGGACCCGCGGCGGGTCGGACTGCTTGGTCGGCTTGGCCGACTTCTTCTTCTTCTTCTTGTTCTTCTTCTTCTTGGCGGCCGCAGCGGCGCCCTCTCCGCCGGCGCCCTCGCCGCCGGCACCCCCATTCACACCCGTGGCCTCGTCGGCCTCGTCCTCGGATCCCTCGCTGTCATCGGCCGCGTCGCCGTTGGCGGATTTACCTATAGCCGCGGTGGCTTTGGCGGAACCACCTTCCGCTGCAGAGGTAGGTTGTCAGCATAGAGTCGACAGGAACGGACAAGTAGACGGGGCCATAAACGTACCAGCAGGCTCGCCGGTGGGTGGGGCTTGAGCAGCCATTGTGATTTTGATACTGGATTTGATTTTGTTGCTTTGCGCCGTTTGGGGGAAATTGGTGCTCGCTCGTAGTAAAAGAATGTCGAAATAGCTCACCGGAAGCGTCGGCGGGCGTTCTCGAGATGTGAATATAGTGTTCCCGTCAAGGGTATGCCTGCAACTTATACGCAGTGCCGGCCTGGGAATGTCGTCAGCTGGTTCAAGTCAAGCAACAAAAAAAGTTTTAGGTAGAACGGCATGTGCCTTGTCAAAAGTAAGGCGTGGGGCTGCCCGAACAGGAAACTGTCCCAATCAAAGAGGGCGCGGGGCACGAGACACTGCTGAAAGGCAGTACGAAGTATAACATAGCGCCTGAATTTAGGCGCCACAGCACCCAGCCACACTATGTCATCACTTCATCGAAGGCGCTCATTCCGTTTAGTGCTGACTTTGGGTCGTCAATGGCGGCCGACACCGCTGGAATTTCGTAATTGCCCGTTACAGAACGCCCGAAGAGGGAAAGAGCGCTAATGCCAGCGGCAAACGTCAACAGGTCGCTCCAGAAAAGCCCGCGAAACGCAGCCACTATGAACGCATCTTCATGCAATTTCTCTTTTGCCTCTCGCGATCGCATTCAGAGTGTATTTCCTGTCAACTCTTCTGTCCCCTCTTCCCGCTGATACCACGTTGAAACTCCACAGCTCCAGCCCGCCACTGAGGAATGAACCCTCGTTCGCTATCACCATGCCTCTCCTCCGCTGCTTTCGTCTCGCCGGTCCGTCTCTATCCTCACAGCCTTGCCGCTTATAGCAGCCGGCCGGCATGCCACTGCTCCGCCAGGACGATTCGTGCGACGCCTGCGGCACGCCCCTTCCACAGCAGTCGGCCCCTCCTCCAAGATGTGACGGCGGGCAGCCAGAACCACTATGAAACGCTGAATGTGCCTTTCAGCGCAGACGCGTCCGATATCAAAAAGTGCGTGTCCAATCCTGCCAGCCATTGGCAAACGTCCCTGATGCCCTGTTGCTCTAACATGCCAGGTCCTTCTACAAGCTCTCCAAAGTCCACCATCCCGACCACAACCCCCACGACCCCCATGCGCCCCGCCGCTTCATGCGCATCTCCGAAGCCTATGCCGTCCTCAGCCACGCCGAAAAGCGCGCCGCCTACGACCGCGAGGTGGTTCGCCAGCACGGCCACCACCACCATCTCCGCGGCCAGCACCGGCCCAACGCCTCGTACTACTCAACAGGCCCCGCCGGCGGCCGTCCGGCTTCGGGCCTCAGCCGCCGGCGAAGCACCTTCCGGGGCCCACCGCCGAGCTTCTACCGCAACACCGGGAGCGGCCAGAACACTGCGCATAACGCTGCCGGACACGCTTCGCCGTCGTCGCGCGCGTCCCCGTCGTCGCGCACGGGCGGCTCGACGGTCAACGCGGGCCAGGACTACGGCCCCACCGGCTTTGGCCCCGGCAATGTCAACGCCGACGATGCCGGCACGCGCAGCGACCCGGCGACGCCGCACTTCAACTGGGACAAGACGGAGCGGACGCACCGCAACATGAGCGAGCGCGTGGTGGAGCGGCGGGCAGCCCGGGCGCACTCGGCCGCCTTCCAGGACGAGACCAGCATGGTGGTGGGCTTCTTGATCATGACAGCGGCGCTGGCCGCCGGGATTCTTGTGCCGGTCCTCTTGTTCAACGACTGGCGACACGAGAAGAAGACACAACCACCGGCAAAGCCAAAGACATAGCACGACGGAAGGGGCTGCACAGCAGCTGGACGGCGAGATATGACAGAGAGAGGACTCGTGTCATCATCACGTCTCACGTCCTTATGAGGTATGAAATGTACATACAACCGAATCGAACGGCATACGACCAATAGCAATCGCATACAAAGTATCAAATTGAACTAGAGGGTGATTTAACGGGACAGGCGGGATATCACAGGTTCCTCCAGAAAGGTTTGAAGAAGTCGCAAATACAGACATCGCATTGTGTCCGCCCATAGGAGACGGAAATTTAAGGAACAGGATATAAAAAACATCCAATGGGGGATGCACGAGATGGGACAAGATTTTTATTGAATTGAGAAAAAAAAAAGTGCTTTTGGGCCCCCTTGCCGGGCACGACAAGGTGCCTTGCGGGCGTTTCGTTCTTCGTCTGGTCGAGCGAGAACTCTAAGCCTCAAAGGTGAAGCTGGTGCCGACCTTGTGGGTGGCCTGGTCCAGCTTCTGGGTGTCGAACGAGGCGCCAATGCCAAAGGTGACGCCCTCGCGGAGCAGGACGTTGTAGGCAACGGCGGCGACACCGCGGTCGTTGATCTTGGCCTTGACAAAGGACAGGGGGTCGAGGCGGTACTTGGTGGCGACCTCGAGGCCGACGGTGTTGCCGCTCTTGGAGTTCCAGATGGCCTTGGCGGCGGCCTCGACCTGGCTGTTGACCTTGTGGTGGTAGCTGGCGGCGTAGATGCTCAGGTTGTCGCTGGCGGTGACAGCGGCGGAGTAGGTGGGGGCCTGGTAGCCGATGGCGGCGCTGTAGCTGGTGACGGCGGCCTTGTTGACGTCGTAGCCGGCCGAGGCACCGGCCAGGAAGCCGTCGTGGCCGATGACGGCGTCGACGTTGGCGGTGGGGCCCTTGAGCAGGTCAAAGAAGGCGCGGCCGTGGAAGCTGCTCTGCTTGAAGTGCAGGTTGAACTTGGCACCGCGGGCCTGGGTGGCGGGCAGGAAGGAGAAGACACCCTCGGCCTTGAGGCCCTTGGCCAGCGAGTCGGCAAGCTCGAGCTTGGACTCAAGGGCGTTGGCCGTGTTCCAGGTCTGGGTGACGGTCAGGCCTGCGCGACGGTAAAACATTAGCAAGGTCGAAACATTCGGAGAGAGCGCAATGGCTGCCTCGACGGGCAGGCCACGATTGGAACTGCCAATGCGAGATAAGACGACGCTGAGATTTGGGGGGGACTTTGGAGATCTGGGGGATTTGGAGGAGGGGGGGGAATGGTGGCGGTGAGAAGAAGCAGGAGAGGGAGCAGGAGAGGGAGCAGGAGAGGGAGCAGGAGAGGGAGCAGGAGAGGGAGGAGAGGAGATGGCTGGAGAAGTGGAGTGAGAGGAGATGGCTTCATGAGAAGGCAACAATGGCAGCGACTTGGCTGTCTGTGTCTGGTCGGCAACGTCCTTGCTGCCGGATGTGGAGGGAGAAGGAGGTGAAGTAGGGCCCGGCGCTCCACGAGACGCATGTTCGTGGCTGTCACCATCTACGGGTGCATTGTGGGATACATGTCGCTGGTGTCGTGACTTGTGGTGATTGCTTTTGCTGGGTGAAGCCGTACCAAGAGATCTGTCGGTGTATTTGCCCTCGATCTGCAAGAGAAGATGATGTGGTTAGCGTCATGCAGCCCAAGACAAGTTGGGAGACTGAGACAAGGCCCAAGGCGGGCCGGAACGTGAGGATCAGAGATCAGAGTGTTAGGGGTGAGAGGCGGAGAGGACGTCAGGAGAGGCTCTATACGCATTGTCGGGGAGGGTCACGCTCTGACGAAACACCGACCGCTAGCCAGTCAGGCCTGCATGGCTCACGACACGCAGCGTGTCTGTCCCATGCATCTCCCTCGCCTCTCGTCAACCGACGATGTTCTTCGTGGAGAGGGCCTCTCCCATATACAGCCTCTCCCGTATACAAGTCCCCCCCCCCCCTTCCCCCCCAGGCTGTGGCCTTTGCCCATAACTACCCCACCCCCCTCGCCCATGCCTCCTCGCCCCACCCCGGCTCATGTCTCCAGTGGGATGATGTGTTTATTGCTGGGCTGTCGGGCAACGTGGAAACTTACGGTGCCGGTGGTGGTCTTCTCGTGGCTGTTCTTGCCGTTGACCTTGAAGGCGACGTTGTTGGGGGTGTTGCTCTTGACCTCGAGCGTGCCGGCGGACAGGTGGTAGAAGTCCTTGTTCAGCAGCTATAATTCGGGAGAAAAAAGAGACAGTCAGTAAGAGTCGCAAATGCGTTGCCGCCAAAAGGCAACATGGTCATATCCTCTGTCAGACAATGCTCTCGACATCCCACCCAAAACCAATCCAAAGCGGCGGTGATTGGGCGGTCAATCGTCGGCAATTGGGCGCTTCGTCCCCGTCTCGTTCTCGAGAGAATGGGGGCAGCTGTCGGGGAGCAGGACTCACGTCGTTGGCCGGCTTGGCAATGTCAGAGAAGTTGGGGACCGACATCGTGACTGTAGGTTCAGGGGGATGTGTTTGGGTGAGGAGAGAAAGAAGAAAAAGAGAGAAGGAAGAAAAGAGGGAAAGAAATCAAGAAACTCAAGATTGCGCTTGCTGTGTAGGAAAAGAGAGAGAAAGGAAGGAGCAGGAAGGAGGGGGGGCCCGTTTGCGACAATAAAGTGAAGGAGCACCCCATACGAACGAATTAAAATAAATGCAAAGAAAAGCCGATAAATAAAATTACCGCCAACACTACCACCTGCCAGTGCCCGAAAAAGGTGGTGAGAGGCACTTTGTTGGGGCCCTGCTTAGCCACCATGCATTTTCCGTAACTATGATACGTGCGGGTATGTGTCTGTGTGTGTGGCCCGCCTGTTGCGGCGTTGCACTTGTGTTGTAGACGCCCAATGCTCTTTCCTCAGTATGTTCAAATCGTTTTACGTCGCCATCACCTTGTCACTTTTTCTCCTCTATCGCACCTTCCCGTCATTGTCGCATCTTGCTTGTACCTTCTGCCGTTTTCTCAATGTCTTTTTTTTTTTTTTTTTTTTTTTTTTTTTTTTTTTTTTGTTTATATTTTATTGGTTTGTTAATAAAGGGTCACACTCTCAAAAACTAAGGGTTGAATGGTGTCACAACCACCAT